>LPNX010634992.1:0-40982 GCA_001517045.1 Pseudotsuga menziesii
AATATTGGAAATATGATAAATTATAATCACTCACTTACTCATGTGATGTGTAAGATGACCAGTAATTATTGATTACTATGAGGCACTAGCCATCGAGATGTGACTCTGATTCCTGAGTCACTTGGGGATGCAATCTAAAGTGTGACAATGTGTCAACAACTACGACTATAACAAAAAAGAACAACTACTAGTCTACTACTAGGCTCGAAATGAGCTCAAAGATTTGTGCCTACTACATATGTGAACCTCGCTACCAATGTTCACTCTGTTTTCGTCAAAATGAAATTCAAAAGGCAGGTTTGATGAGTCCTCCTATATAAGACTTAATTTATTGCATGAATATCATGGACTCACGAAAACTATAAACAACACTCAATGTCATGTAAATACAAATGATGGCATGTAGCTAGGATCACAAACTATGCAGGGGTCGATTTATGCATTGTTATAGAGAGGTGTCATTGGGCACAGGATCTGGAGAAACAACGGTTATTAATAAAATTAAAAAACAATTGTTGGCTCAAGAATAGTATTCAATTTGATGGGTGGCATGATTGTGATGTAATCTCCCTTTGTCCTTCCAAACATTTGTCCTTAGTGCCACCAAAATACATATAAAAATTACATGTCTTTACATCATCTTCCCTTTAAATACTCATCTCATAGTCATAACTAAGGATTATTATGCATGCACATCCTCACCTTATAATATGAATTGGGTCAAGGCGCATAGACAACCATAAAATATTAAATGTGTCAAGATGCAAAGAGTAAGAGACAACTATAAGTAAGTCTTATATTAAATTTACCATATAAGTATTTAATTAACACTATCAATTGAGATTTGACATGTTCGATTATTGTGATCTTCTTATCACTCCTTACCAATGTGATTGCAAGGCATTCTTTGAAGGTGAAGTCCATAATTTTGGGTCTTATTCCTCATTATCATGCCTTTTGGTAAGACAATAAAGAGGGTAGTGGCTTGCATCAACATGGAAAATGGTTTTGACATAGAGGTATACAATTTAATTGTTTTCATTAAATAACTTAAATTCATACTCGTGACCGTGGATTCATTGAATTGTGGACTCGTACAAAACACAACAAATTTTAGAGCCTCAAACCCTTAATTACTCGCACCTAGAACTTTCTCAAATTTATCCATTAATAAAATTCTTTTGGTATTTTGGTTCAATTTAAAAGGTGGATTGTTGAGACTCAGACATGTAGTGAGTTGCAAGAATTCAATTGACTTAGGCTTGATTACATTTCCCCTCCATCCCATACATGTATGCTTTCATGACAAGTGTTGAACAGAAAAATTGATGCCTCGACCTCGGTTATGCTAGCTTTGATAACTTGCTTGGTATGTAGGTAACAAAAAAAGTAATGTTTTATGAGTTGTCTATTATTTTTTCTTAGGTGCCCAATCCTTATCATTCTTACACCTCTCAAGCTTGGATTGTAGGTGGAGACCCCAATATGGTTATGACATAGTCTAAGTCATTTTTTTGTATAATGAAGTGTGCTCCAACTGGAAAAAATACAATAAAATAGTTGTTATGTTACTGAAGTGTAAAATTAATGATACACATATGACAACTTAATTTGTTCAAACTAAGTTCTTTTAAAAATATATCATTTTTTCATGCAAATATTAAGGGGTGGTAAATTGATAAAAAATGTAAAAATTTGGAAGAACAATATTTATTATTTGCATCTTTTTGTGAAAGGGTTTAGTTAATTTAAACTTGTCAACTGAAGTAGAACTATTCCTATTTCCCTTCATATTTGAAGGGCTCCAAGAATAAATTCCCTTCCAATTGAAATTAAGACCCACCCTTCAAATTTGATCACTTACTACCATTCGCCAAAAAGTATACTTTGTAGTTACGGAATCCCTACATAAATGATTCATAAAAAAGTACGCTTGGATAGTACAATCCTATAATATAGAAACATGTGTCCTCTATAGACTCCACCATCATATGAAAGTACATGCATCCTCTAAATCATATAGTAGCTACTTCCATCTTAATCTTGAAACTTGATCTTTGAACTTGAAAATTCAAGAAACTCGATTCATTCTTGAAGTAATTTCTTGGAGTTGATGATAAGCAACACAACTTATTGTACAAACTTCCTATGTAGGCATCTAGCCACTACATGAAAAGAAAAAGAAAATTGATGGCCTTTAGTTCAAATAAATGGAATATCTTATAGAAGGAACAACTTCTAGTGCATTAATTATCACTACAACTTAGATCTAATTCTTTATTGCTAACCATCGATATTTGCCAATTATTTGGAAAGGCTAATTCACTTTAACTTGAAGAAGGGTTTGTAAATACTTTTAGTGAGGAGTTGAGTCACACGTGAATGTTGTACATATTTTTTACTCAAAATCTAGTTGATCCAACCTTAAGAATGAAATTCGATGAAGAGAATTATAGTTGGATTGACGGTTAGAAATTTTATTGGTTATTAATAAAGAAGTACAAAAAATAATTGTGACCGAGAACACTCGGGGCATTAGATCAACCTTACAACCTTCATCATTCCAACTAACACCTAAAAGAATTATGTGATGTTAAAATTTTGTAACTTCCGAAGGTATTCTATTGTACTTTTGTTGTATTCTCCTTTGGAGATGTTCTTCCTCCATTCAGAGATGTCCTTGATGTAATTGGTTATGTAAAAGTCATGAGGGAAACCCTTCGTTGTAAGTCGGGGAAAAAGTACCCACAAAAGTATTATATAAAATGTATTTTGAGTGTCCCAAGTTAGGCCGGCCCTAATTAGGGAACCTGAGTGACCTAGTTAGTTAGTTGAGGCACTCACCTAATGCAGATTCGCTATAATTTAGGAGATATGATTCCTCCAACTCGGGGTTCCAGCCTCTCCCATATTTCAACCTTAAACATGTGACCTAGAGAGAATCGCTATATTTCGGGATAGGATGGTCCAAATGTGATTTCATAACATGTTTCGGAAAGGGAACAGAATGTCGTTTCTGCGGTAAAAATTTCATACCCTGGAGGTGAATGAGTGACACATGGAAGTCCGTACAAGTTCACTATGATGAAAAATCCTGAAATAAGTCACCTTGGGAAAACTAGCATAAGTCCCAATTGGTCAAAGAAATTCTGCTCTAAATTGCGGTTTGGGAAAGAGGACATGCGAGGATAACTCAGTGCAAATTTTCAGATATAGAGGGGTATTACTTTCAGAGATATCGAAGAAACAAGATCAGTCATTTCTGTAGAAGAAACCAGAAAAAACTAGGGCTTGTTGTTCCGGGCACTTCCATCCACCAATCAGTTGAAGAAGGAGGACCATCAAATTCGCCCTAGGAAGATGAATATCTCTATGTAAGAAGTTTCTCATACTGTGAACTTTCATTTTTTGACCTAACACTATTGCCGGAGAAAACTAGGGCATCAAATATTTTGCAGTTTTGTCCACAGTTTTGGGAAAATAAGTATACTACTCAACTTTCCTTGAGGAGGTGCATATTTTTGTCCAATAAAAAATGAAAGATACCTAAGTTGAAAAATTAGGGTTTATCTATCAAACCCTAGGTCCACCAGAAGCAGTATTTCAAAAGATCCTTCGAGCAAACATCAAGTTGAAGCATTCTCACTGGTATGTTTCATCCTCTCTATTTCCATTTAAGGTTCTCATTTTTATCATACCAACAAATAGTGCCAACCTTGAGGACAAGCTTGAAAGAGTCGAGAAATTATAAGCATGGAATTATAGAGTGCTTACCATACTTGAAGAAGCATGCCATGAAGAACTATGTCAAAGAAGAAGCTACAGATCTAGATGAAGATGAAGTCGAAACCAAGAAGGACCTAGTCAAAACAAAGATGAGTATTTCCGCCTCCATTGGATCTCACAGGTATCATCCTTGAAGACTCCCAAGGATATTTTTGATGCAATGAACACTAAGTATGAAGATGACCTTGAAAACACAACTCAAATAATGTGAAGAAAACATTCAATGATTACTTCACAAGAAGACCTCATCTCAAGGAGCAATTAGAAGCCTTTGAAGACAATGACAAAGAAGCATAAGCATACATTACAACTTTGAATGGTATTCCAAATTTAGTCGATAGATTTGTCCTAGTAGGAAGATCACATATGAATAAATGCATGATTGATTGAAGAAGAGATGACAATCAATCCCTAACAACTCGGGCCAAGAAGAAGAAGGAAGAACATTCCCACCAAGAATAGGACATATCACAACTCAATAGTTCAGTTGTGATGAGAAAGGACACCTTGCGAAAGAATGTCCCAAGAAGGAAGAATGGCAGGATGATATGATCTAAGAAGTACCATTCGATCATACATAATGATGTATGGATATGAGTTCGAAAAATGAAGGGAAGTTTTGTAAAGTCTTCCAAGTAAATCTACAAAACTAAGTATATCGTCGATCGAAGTATCAAAAGATATGAAGCAAGGTTCGTGGCTTCTATCAAAAGAGAGATTCAATTTTGGAAAGACATTGCTCTAGGTGCTAGACACACCTCTTCAGTAATGGATATTACACTAGACAATTGGTGTAATCAAAGTAAAAGAACAAATGAAGCAAACTATATAGTTTGAGACTCTCTACAGAGAATCACCTATGTACAGAAGGATTTGTACAAACTCAGTAGGTACCCATGGGATAGAAGTCACATGAGAAACTTGAGGATCAACTAGAGTGATGGAGACCCCAAACTTTACTACAAGGTTTAAGATAGAATCCTATAAAGGACAAGAGAAAATTTGCAACAAAGTTCGAGATGAAGGATCCTGATATCTAGTGACATAGATGGATACAAATAAGACTAACAACAGAGGAGACTACCTATCACCCCAATGTCCTAATACAGATGCAGAAGGAGGATTGTTCTCCACCTAAGAGGGAGTCACTACAGTAGATCTCAAAGTTTGAGCATATTGACATGATTCTTGAGATTAGAAGCATGATGAAATCCAGAAGACATTTTACTTATCCAAGTAAAATATGCAGAGCAAACGGTGTTGTACCTAAAGGTTACTGGAAAGGTATGATGACTTTGATTGAGTTGGTAGTACTATGTACTCCAACATATTGTAGAAAGCAAAGTTTTTCTCTAAATGCAACTAAGGATGAATATATTGTAGCTAAGAAGAAAGCAAGTAAAGATTCCTCAAGTAATGAGGAATATGATACAGAAGAATTATACCGATGAAGTTGAAGATTATACTCTTATCCATTTCATCATTGGACAAGAGGAGATGCACTAGTAAGACACACAGACACAGTTCTATTCGATCTATGGTATAAGAATACTTGCTCAGTATTTATGAATCTCCGATCATGAGAAAGATAGGAACGGGTCCCCAGAATCAAACGATGAAGTTGAATACATTTGGTAGAGACTCCAATAATTCAAGAATACAGAAATCAAGATGGATTCTACCAAACAAACAAAGATAAGTATCTGAATAGTCATTTCCTATACATTTAGATGTTCAAAGATGTGTAGATGATATGTTTCTAGATTTAGGAAATATATAGTAGAATATTTGTAGTTTACTACTAATATGCAGGTGATGGGTAAGTGGCTTATATGATTGTTGCATTAGTAGTGTTACGGAGAAAAATTCCTATGGCTTGGGGTACCACAATAGACAGAGTAACCGCAGAAATCAATCCTTTCCCATATGCAAGAGAAACCAAACATCTAACACTAAAGGATCTTGAAACATACCTTATTCCGGATGGTTGATGTAGATCCCCGTTGAGCTTTTCCACTCTTGCTTGTACTAGCAATTTTCTCTCTCAACATTCAACAAACAAGACAAGCATGCTATATAATTGTGTTAGACCTACTCTAGCATATATAATCAATAACATATAAGCATTTAAAAGCATCCATGGATTCAATACTTATTTAAATACACATTATTGGACAGGAAAATATATTTCTATTAATATAAATTAGATATTACAACAGTGACAACCTCTATCGGCACGTCTGCGAACCAGAGAAACTGATTCCTCCACCTGGGCCTCCACCACTTCAATCCTCCATCTCTCGATAGCAAGCTCACAAGCAAAGGAAATCTTTGGAAGAACAGAAAGTGCTCCAAGGGACAAAGGGATGCAGACTCAAGTATAAGCTCTGGCAACAATGGACTATAGTTTTCTTGCTCTTCAATTCCTCCCCTTTCAATGTATCTAAAGGGTTCCTTATATAGTGCTTCAATGGGGTAATGGAAGGTCAAATACGAGCAATCTAAAGGCATATGGAAGGCCAAGAGACAAATGACTTGGATCCACATCAAGGAAAACTCCAAAACTATTTGTCCTTTTGCACACATCCCGATGTATGTGGGTTTGAGGGTCATATCCGCGTATATACATGAGAATAGGTTTAAAAGTCGCGTATAGAAAATAATGCATGTTTTTAGGGATGAGCTTGGAAACATCAAAGGTACAAAAATGGTCCATGGGGTCCAAAGAGTCTGTAGAGGGATAGGGAAGGCCATAAAGGTATGATCCACCATGTGTGGTAAAATCAGCTATAACAGATGCCCCCTAATGTGTGAGGTCAGAGGAGTGATACGATAGTCGGAATACATTATAAGTCCATCTCAGAAGTGGAGTGATGAAGAACCAGGTGGAAGAACCAGCCATCCAATAGTATAATACAATATTCAAACTCTGCACATAACTGCAAGTAGATATAGCAGTCCCGGATACATAAGAGTACAATGGCCATGAATAGGCATGATACAAAATATGACATGTGTGGTCATCGCCACGTACAATATAGATAGATCAGAATATCCATGATGAAGATATACAAAGGATCATGATCTCCATGAAAGATGAAGATATATAAGGGATCAAGATCTGCATAATGGCTAAAGATATCTGACATACACTAGAATCAAGTCACGAGAGCTGAAATCTCATGAACACTGGCATGATCAAGGAGGTAGCATATATGGAATGCCACCAATCTATAAGGTCTTCTACACAATCTGTTATGAGTACATGTCCTACTATGTGAATAGAGGTGTTGAGGTCGAACATAGTAGTCCATCGTCTAATTACCGGTCATTGATGTATACCGTTAACAGACGCGAGATCACCCACCAATAATGAAAATGGGAGTCAAGGTACTAGAGTGAAAACTAACAAGTGTGAATAAATGTGTTGAGGTCGAACACTTGAAAGGGTCCATCGATCAGGGGACATTGATGTATTCCCAAAACTGTCGATGGCAAGAGAACCTGCCACTGATGACTGCAAGTCTCAAGGCACTCAAAAATGACTCTAGATTCCTATCCCATAATAAATGATCTGAATTCGATGGGATGAAATCCACTGGAAGGAGGGAATTAATGAATCCCTCATCATCCAACATGAGGTACTCAACAAAGCTATATAATGTGGAAGGACTCGATCATAATGTGCACGAACCAGTATAGGTACCTGGAATGGCCGACATGCAAAGTCAAGAGAACTGAGGAATGGCCGACTCAGGTTTCAAATTCCTTAAAACAAGAGCATAAAGGTGAATGATGACTGAATGTAGGCAGCATAGACTCAATATACAAAATGGGACATCTTTGTGACACAGGAGGCATCGACAAAGGCTCCATAGGGACTGGAAGCTTAACCAGTCGATGGAGATAAACCCAGAGAAACGAGTAAAGCTCCTAAATTCAAACTATTAACCCAACCAACAGATGTGATATACAGTGCTCTATTTGAAGGCTACACGACTCGACTGCTGCCAGAGATAACATATTTTCCTATCCAGCTTTTTGGTTTTTTGATTTTTTTCTTTTGGACTTTTTCAAATATTTTGAAAATATTGAAAAAGAATAAAAGTGCTTTATAGTTACAGACTAGGAAGAGACGAGTGTCAAGGGGCAAACAAACTAGTTCCAAGCAGCGGAACATGCCTATGCTCAATGCAAGGACACATGTGTAGGATAACGACACTCGGGGGAAAGTCCCCTCCTGGTAAAAAATGGGGAATCAAGCTGCAAAGGATATGTAAAATGGCTTTGCGTGACTAGACATGAGACAAGCTTGGGATTTATAGCTGATAATCAAAGTCAGGGAAGCTAGCATAAGGCTCAATAAGGCAATCAAAACTCATGATAATGCAATTACAAATTGACACAAGGGAGTCCTGGGGAAAAACGCCAGCAAAAAGATCAAGAGGAGTATGAGGCTCTTGCGCAAAGTCACGGCGATACTATACAAAGGACTGCTGCACCCTATGGGAAAAATGTCGGCATGGGCACCAAATGCAAAACAGGAGCTAACTAGGGCACCCATGTATGGTCAAGCTCTACCATTCACATCATGTCACTTCTAAAAGCAACAAGGAGGTTTTGTGATAAGATAGAATGGGTTCGTACCTAAGGTTATACTGAAATGGTCATAAGGACATGCAAAGTGAAAACGGATGTGAAACCTAACATATATGCTAGTTTAGACATAATACCTGAAATTGGCACGAACGGGTCAAAATGGACTCCTACATCATCAAATTAGTCCAAAACGGTCCAAAATGGTCAGAAATGGTCCAAAACTATAGAAAGTGGGTAAAAAATTTCAAAAATTTCATTTTTTTTTTATAAATAGTAAAAAATTCAAAAATTCCAAATCATTTGAAATTTTTACCCATTGGAGCTCAAAACTTCCAATGCAAATTCCGGGAGCTTCATCCGACGAAATTCGACACCGTTTCTTCCAGGTAACTCCTCATGTCCTCCTCTTTCTATTTCATGCAATTTCTTTTAATTTCCATGGTGAAATTTAATTTTTAAGCCAACCTAAAATGGTCGTTTCGACCCATGCAGATATTGGGGTTTTTTCCGCGTATAGGGCTAGCCATACACAGAAAAAGCTCCCAAAACTGTATACATACGTGGTTGTTTTGCAAATAGTTGCGTATGCGACTGTGCACAAGGTTTTTTAAGGTATATAATGACCAAAAATTATTTTCTATGTGCAGGATGGTTCTAGAATGGAGAGAGAGGGAACATGGAGATGTAGAAGAGGTTGTTCAAGGTGACTTACTGGCTCAACAAGCTCTTCGTGCATGCGGTCTATATAAGTTTTGGTGTCTTGGCAGCCTGAGGGCCAAACCAAGACTCCTGCAGATGCCAGTAGACTATTGGGATCCAGACTCAAAGTCTTTTCATATCGACTAGATGTCTCTCACTATAGAGGTAGAGGACATATATTTTATTACTGGATTATCCCAACGAGGAGAGGTGGTGAACCTACGCTCTCGCATGCTTGAAGGTGGCCTCACCATTGATGAGTACATTACAGTATATTATTTTTCGGACATGGAAAAGGTTGGGAGTCAAATCCCAACAAAATCCATCTAGGTACTAGGACTGAAGGCCATACTATTGGCACTCGGTAGGATAGCCGGTCTAGCATCACTCCACCAGGACTCGTGGACATTGACGTTCTATGCGGTGGAGTGTATGAGACCCACAATGTACGACTAGAGCTTTGCGCTGTTGAGTAACATGAAGAAGTAGCTCAGTGATTGCAAGATGGGAAGGGTGAGAAACTTCAGTTTCAGCAGCATACTGAGCACGTTCTTCTTTGAGTGTGTACTGGGGCTAAGCCCTAGAGTGGACATTCCTCCACATGGAGTTCGAGATCTGGCCCAACGATGTTGGAAAAATGTTATGCGCAGACTGGGTGGAGGTAGGGTGGCTAACTCCTACCTAGCGGACTTCTTTCCATGGTGGTGGTGGCAGATTATTGCCATCGATGATTATCCCTATGCGAGAAGAGTTTTTCAGGGAGATCTGGACATGCCTCTACCACCAGGAGCGACATATGGCGACATAGGTAACAAATCCCAAACCCTCTTTTTACGTTTTTGAATTATTAATTTTTTTGTGTTTTTTGATATATTGACTCAAAAGATATGGTTTGGTGTGACGACACATATTGACAATCTGTCATGTGTATGCAGATGTTGGACCATGGTGGCCTAATGGTTTCCCTTGTCATAGACGGAGGGGAAGAGGAGATGACATCATGTGTGTGGATGCATAGTGGATGCTCCAAAGCATCCACACAAACTTTGTACGTTTGACACACAGGGTACCCATGGCGCAAGTCGAGGACTTGCCTAAGGCCATACAACGTCAAGTGGTTGGTGTACCAAAAGCATGGGTTCGGTTATTCTGACGGCTAGATAGAGCCATGGTGTGCTACCACGATCAGAACCCCCCTCCTCTTCCACAGGCTTAGAGACCTGAGAGTGTTTCGTTTTTGTACTACCGTGTATTATATTTTGGTGGCTCGAAAGCCCCATTTTTGTATTATGACACTTATGTATTATGACGTCACATTTTGGATGTTTAATGAAAAACTTTTATGATGATCGATTTTATTTATTTACATGTGTGTAAAAATGTATGTTTGTGATATCCTTATGGTCTATGAAACAAATGCCAATCTAACACATAGTTAGCATATGAGTTAGCAACTTGATTAAAAATTCTTGAAACATGTATGTATGTTATGTTCTCAAATTTCCGTTCTAGCAATCTCACACGTAAGAATCTTTGTAATAATGTTGGATCCCTAATACAATACAAGCCATTAAGCTGTGAAACCACTAACTGCGAATCAAGACGTACCTCAAGAGAGAGAACACCATGTGAAATGGCATCCCGCAATAACTCGATAACAACACTATACTCAGCAACATCATTCAAAGAAGGCCGTAAACATACGCCTCCTGAAGACAATATCTGACCCGTAGGAGTATAAATCACCCAAGTAGCAGAAGCTGAGTTTTGAGTGTGGCGGCTAGCACCATTAGCAAATCCTATGTAAGTGGAAGACTCCATTGACATCTGCCATAAGAAACAAAAGCTAATCAACAAACTCGATCACCATAAGAAAACCTAACTATGCAAAAAAATGTACAATAATATATAATAATCAGCCCTGGCTGAAGATCATGCATAGTATTTCTTAAGATAGAGCCCATTTCTAGGCTTCGCCAAAGCTGTCCCTTCATAATCCACCAGCTCATAGGTGCCCTTCTCTAAAACACGTTTAACTACATAAGGACCATGCCACATGGGATTAAACTTCCCTGCCCCCAAGGGTTCTTTAGCTTGATCTCACAAAAGGACCAAATCACCTTCACTAAACCTCCTTGGACGGACAGACTTATCATATTGAACCTTAACACGATGCTTATTTACTTCTAGAGCCACTAAGGCATCACGGCGTTGCTCATCAAGCTGCTCTAAGTGGACCCAATGTTCCTCCAATGCAGAAGTGTCTGGTAAAAGCTCTAGCACTAGTTTCAATGAAGGGATTTCACATTCAACCAATAAGACAGACTCCACCCCATGTATGAGCTGATATGGAGAAAAATTAGTGGCAGTCTTAACCGCGGTCCTATAGGCCCACAAAGCAGGATATAACATGATATGCCAATTTGTCTTGCTTTTTGTGATGGTTCGTTGGAGAATGGACTTAAGTGATTTATTCACTGTTTCAACCTGTCCATTCGCCTGAGGGTAATAAGAAGAGGAGTGCTCCTGCTTATACCCTAACTTTGAAGCCAACTCTTCCATAATTTTATTCTGAAAGTGCCTACCATGGTCAGTGATAAGCTCTTTGGGAATGCCGAACCAAGTAATAATTTGGTTGAATACGAAATGTGCGGCTGTCTCACCGTCGGATTTAACCATGGGCATTGTTGATGTAATTGTAACTTCAGAATGTATTCACTTGTATATCTTATGTATTGTACCCTAATGTTTATTTCGGGATGTGTCTGTAATGTATTTGAGTCATGTCATGCCTCGATATTCCTATCGGGAGGTTCTATAATGTAAACAAGTCATGTCAAGTCATTGTGGGTAAACATCCTATTGGTCAAGCGTTAAAGTCCCCACAGTTGTGGGGCCCTAGGGTTATTAGACTATCCTAGAGAAGTCAACCCTAGGTGATTCATTGTAAGTTGGGGCAATAGTCCCCACTATTGTGTTAAGGATAACCCTCCTTGTTGGTAAGAGGAGGCAAAGTCTCCACAAGTTGTGGGGCACTAGGGTTATTAGACAATCCTAGAGATGTCAGCTCTAGTAAGTAATTGTTAAGTGAGGATGACATGTTGGAGTGAGCTTCAAGTGAACGAAATAATATAAATAGAGAGTGAACCTCTCTACTTATCACACACACACTCACTCATTGGGGTGCATGAGTGAGAGGAGAAGTTACTGGGACAAGAGAGAGACTACTGCTGTCAGGAGATCATCTTACTGTTTTCGGGTTTTATTTTCGGTGCTGATTCTATCTCTGAGGAAGTTGCGAGGTTTTCTCCTTTATGGTTTCCCCGAGGAAAATTCTTTGTGTCTCTTGTCTCTTGTGTTTTATTGTTGTGCATGTTATTCTCTCAGTTAAAGATCCTAAGATCATAATGCTAGCTTGAATGATAAAAATCTAACATGGTATCAGAGCTAACCTGAGAAGAATACATTGTGCTTCTTACTTTTTGGGTCTCTCTCCACAATCCATCAACAAAAGTTTGCTAGGCTGACTCTCCATTGAAGGGCGCATCTTTCTGTCGAAGCGGAATTCGATTCCGAGTTTTTGGTGTGAGAAATTAGGGCTTCTTACAGAAGAGGAATTTTTGAGTGAGACTGGCATAGGATTTCTCTCCTCATCAAAATCAAAGTTTAGAGACCTGGGTCAAGATTTTTGGTTGGGTGAAACTCCGGTAAAGTCAAACCCTAGTTTGACCTTGAGCTAAAAAAACCCTAAATACTAAAACTGATACGTTTTTTCACATTCGATATATCTTGGGATTGGAGAAGGATCAGGAGTTGAAAATTTCATATGCCAAAGATAAAATCCTTATTTACATTGTATCCAAAATTCAGCCTCAGATTCGCTATATTCTGGGAGATATGATCCCTCCAAGTTAGGGTTCCAGCCTGTTCCAGGATTCATCCCTAAACATGACACCTGGTGAGAATTGCTATATCTTGGGCTATAAAGGTCCAAATGAAATTTCTAAAGATTCCCTAGAAAGGGTACGGACTATAATTTCTGTGGTCCTAGTTTCAGACCCAGAAGATGAAACATTAACACGTGGAAATCCGTACAACTTTGCTGTTCTGAACAGTCCTGTAACAGGTCACCTTGGGAAAATGATCATAAGTCCCAATTGGTGAAACTAATTTTGATGAAATCTATGGCGTTGGAATAGGAATAGGCGATGATACCTCCGTGAAAAATTTTAGACACATAGGAGTAGTAATTTTGGAGATACCACAAAAACAGTAACAAACATTTCTGTAGAAGAAATTGGAAAACTAGGGCTTCCTGTTCCGGGAGTTCCCTCCACTATTTTTAGAAAAGGAGTACATTGGACAGCTCAACTTGAAGAGATCTATATTTCTATCCAATCATATCTAAAAGATTCCAAGTTTTGAAAATCAGGGTTTCTCTGACAACCCTAGGTCATCCAGCTCCGGAACTAGGACAGACACCTCAAATCGGTAAGATCTAATCTTTAGCTATTTTCATTTGAGGTTCTTATTGCTTGGGTACACATGGTACTCCCAAAAGACCGAACACCTTGAGCAACCGCTTCACACAAATAGATCACAGATCAACACATTGATGTTTGTCACGTGGTTAAAACCCTCGAGAGGGAAACAGTCCACGGCCCTAGCCAAATAGCTACTTGGAGCAATTTATTATGCAAAAGAAACAAAGTTACATATGAGCTTCTCATAATCGATCAACTAGCCAAGGACCCTCTATGCTCTTTAAATAGAGATCATAGACCAATCGGGTGTTAAGCCACAGATCAATGGTAGGTATGATCTAAGAGAAGTTGAACCGTCAGATCACTCTATGTCTAGAACATATCGTGACCGTTGGATTAGAATATTTACAAATGCATACTAATGCATACTAAAGAAACACACTTTTACCTAACGGATATATTACACAAGTTGATCTTAACTAACTCCTAAGTGTCTAAATATCCTAACATCCCCCCTTAAGAACAACTTGGGATAGGTTTGAAGGATTTACGAGTGACACTATTAGGAGAAGGAAGGAGGCATTAGAGCCTAGCCCCCTTTAAGGACACATTCCTGAACTCCTAACATAGATCGAAGTTTAGAAAACTTCGCTTCTGTAAGAGACTTTGTGAATATGTCTGCAACTTGATCATCTGTAGGGCAATAGAGCACTTCAATAACACGATCATGAACAAGATTTCTGATGAAGTGCATGTGTAGCTCAATGTGCTTGCTGCGCTGATGTAGAACTGGATCTTTGGCAAGCTTGATGGCAGTTTGATTGTCGCACCAAAGGGGAGTAGGCTGCTGCTGCTCAAATCCAAACTCTGAAAGGGTCTGTCGAAGCGATAAAGCTTCCTTACTGGCATTAACTACAGCTCGATATTCTACTTCTGCTGAAGAAAGAGCAAGAGCTTGTTGTTTCTTACAAGCCCAAGTGACAGGTCTAGATCCCAGACTGAAAACATAACTTGCAGTAGACTTTCGATCATCAGGATCGCTGGCCCAATCTGAATCAGTGAAACCAACCAAGAAAGGTTCCCCCCCTGTACTGTAATGAACCCCAAATTGAATTGTACCTCGAATATATCGAAGTATTCTTTTTGCTGCTTTTTAGTGACTTTCATGAGGAGTTTTCATATAATGAGCAACACAACCAACGGCAAAGGAAAGGTATGGGAATGAGTCAAGTATAAAAGACTACCAACAAGCTGACGATACAAGGTGGCATCTACTTCAGGGGAAGTACAAGTGGCATAAAGTTTGACTCCAGACTCGAAGGGAGAAGGGGCTGGTTTACAATCTTCCATGTGGAAGCGACGAAGAAGGTCACAAGCATACTTAGACTAGGAAATAAATATTCCTTCTTTGGTTTGCAAGACTTGGAGACCAAGAAAATAATGCAAATGTCCTAAGTCTGACATTTCAAAAATTTTCTTAAGACTGGATTTCACATGGGTTATAAGTTTAGGGTCACTACCAGTAAGGATAAGATCATCAACATAAAGAACAAGTATGGTGAGATGGTTTCCTACTTTCTTGGTATAGACATTGGGGTCAGAATGGCATCTAGAAAAACCAGTGTCAAGGAGAAAGCTATCCATTTTGGCATACCAATATCTAGGAGCTTGCTTAAGGCCATATAAGGATTTCTTAAGGAGACAAACAATGCTAGAGTTATTTTGAACATATCTAGGAGGTTGTTCCATGTAAATTTACTCATTTAAATCACCATGTAAGAAGGAAGACTTGACATCCATTTGATCGACTTTCCAGTTATGTAAGGCTGCAAGGGAAAGAACAAGGAGGATGGAGTTCATTTTTGCTATAGGGGCAAAGGTTTCATTGTAGTCAATCCCTTCAACTTGGAAAAAACCTTTGGCAACTAACCTTGCCTTAAGTCTTTCAACACTTCCATCTGATGCATACTTAGTTCTATAGACCCATTTACATCTGACAAGTTTTCTTCCTTTTGGAAGAGGAACAAGATCCCAAGTATCGTTCGCCATTAAGGAACAATACTCTTCATCCATAGCTGCATCCCAATCTGGATTTCCTGAAGCTTCTGCAAAAGTTTCTGGATCATGATTCTCGAAATTTTGAGCCAAAAGAGAAGAGGCTCGCTGAAACTGAGAACGTGTTCGGCGTTGATCTCTAGGATCACCAGCAAGATCACCAGCTGCTTCACATGTTGAACGGACCCATCGAGGAAGTATTGGTGTTGGTGCAATTGGAGGAACATGAGCAGGTGGAGATGGATTTTCATCCTCATTGTCATCATCAGAAACTGGAGTTGGAAACCTGTTAAGGAAGCTGGAAGAAGAAGAAGAAGAAGGCACAATTGTCGAATCAGGCTCGCAGGCTAAAGATGGCACACCTGCCAAGTTAGGCTCGCAGGCCAAGAGATTTTCATCAAATTTAACATCTCTTCTAATGATTATATCATGAGAATGTGGCTGAAGAAGTCTATAACCTTTTACATCTTCAGAATATCCAACAAATATGCACTTTTCACTTTTAGGCTGCAATGCTTTCCGTTTTTCATCCGGAATGTGAGCCCATGCTTCACAACCAAACACATGAAAGTGACTTATATCTGGTTAATTTTACTCCATGCTTCTTCTGGTGTTATACCCTGTAAAACTTTAGTGGGTGTGCGATTAACTATGTAATTTGCACAATTTATGGCCTCGGCCCAATATTGAAGGCTTAGTCCTTTATATTGGATCATACAATTAGCCATTTATTATAAAGTGCGGTTCTTCCGTTCAGCTACACCATTTTGTTGTGGTGTATATGGAACATTGTGCTATTGTTGGATTCCTTGTTCAGTGAAAAAAGTAGTGAACTTGTTGTTAACATATTCTCCTCCATTATCAGATCTTAACTTAATAATTTGATGACCAGATTGTTTTTCAACAAGGGCCTTGTAGGCCAGGAACATGTTAAATACTTTGCTCTTAAGTTTTAGGAAGTAAACCTAAGTGCGTCTGGAGTAGTCATCAATGAAGGTTAAGAAATATTTGAAACCAAAAAAGGAAGCAGATGGAAGAGGGCCACACAAGTCACTATGCACAAGATCCAAAGGAACCAAGGCGTGCCAAGAGGCACGTTTGTCAAAAATGTCTCGATGATGTTTTTCGAGTACACAATCGAAACAAACACCATCCTTGCAAGATACCAGCGGAAGACTAGTCACCATATTTTCTTTACATAGTTGTTGCAATGAGTAATAATTTAAGTGACCAAATCGCTCATGCCAAAGTTTGCTTAAGTTATCACTATGAGCAACAAAAACTGAAGGAAAATGTGATGACCCAAAGTTGTTAAATTTGTACAACCTGGTAATATCATCAACAGTTCCAGTACCAAGGACATTTTGAGGATTTTTAAAATCCTTGATTACAACTTGGTGAGATGTAAAAGTCACAGTTTTACCTTCACCTGAATGAGTAATTTGATAGGTTGATAACAAATTGCAGGAAATTTTTGGAACACATAGTACATCACTGAAATGAGCATTTTCTACTGGAATTGTTCCAGATCCTACAACACTTAGAGATCTATCATCACCAACAAATATTTGTTTGGTGTTACATTCATGCATAGTAGAAAATATGGTTTGATCCTTAGCCATATGATAAGATGCTCCAAAATCAATAAGCCATTCAATTGAAGTAGAAGAAGAAGATGCAGTATAAGAGTAACCAGAAGCACAAAGTGCATGTCCATGAGAGTTAGATTCTGAAGACGAATCTATGCTGATGTGGTGCTTCTTCATTGTTGCTTCCAAGGCTACCATCTTCTTAAAACACTTAGATTCATCATGATTATCTTTCCCACAAAAATTGCAATGACGCTCAGTATTCTTTCCTTTTTGCTTGGAACCTTTGTTATTTTTTAAAGAAGGAGCTGACTGAGAGGGTTTGGGACCCTTGTTGTTTGGATTATTATTGCGAAAATTATGTTTCTTGGGAGGTTTGGACTTTTCTTTCTATTGGGACAATAAGGCTTTCCCAGATGGGACGATAAGGCTCTGATACCATGTTTGGGTACACAGGGTACTCCCAAAAGACCGAACACCTTGAGCAACCGCTTCACACAAATAGATCACAGATCAACACATCGATGTTTGTCACGTGGTTAAAACCCTCGAGAGGGAAATAGTCCATGGCCCCAGCCAAATAACTACTTGGAGAAATTTATTATGAAAAAGAAAGAAAGCTACATATGAGATTCTCATAATCGATCAACTAGCCAAGGACCCTCTATGCTCTTTAAATAGAGATCATAGACCAATCGGGTGTTAAGCCACGGATCAATGGTAGGTATGATCTAAGAGAAGTTGAACTGTCGGATCACTCTATGTCTAGAACATATCGTGACTATCGGATTAGAATATTTACAAATGCATACTAATGCATACTAATGCATACTAAAGAAACACACTTTTACCTAATGGATATATTACACAAGTTGATATTAACCAACTCCTAAGTGTCTAAATATCCTAACACTTATTTCAAAGTAATCTATCACATCAGCTTGATGATAAGCTTGGTGAAGTTGACAAATTCCAATCATAGAAGTATATGATCTCTCTCAAGAAAATGAATTGGACACCTACATAAGTAGAGAGGTTCCAGTTCCAGAGGGAGATGAGGCTAAAAGCCTTGTACCAGAAGAACTTGGTCAAGGCCAAGAAGGTCATTGTTGATTCAGTCATGGATCAACTTGTACCACAAGTGTCTCCCCTAAAGACATCAAAGATGTTTGATTCCTTGACCAAGCTATTTGAAGGAAAGAACATAAATCAGAATATGACCTTAAGAAATCAGTTGAAGAATGTGAAGATCCAGAATGCAGAGACCATACATTCATACTTTACAAGGGTCTCTCAAATCAAAGAACAACTTGAAGCGGTAGAAGAAAAAGTGGAGAATGCAGAAGTTGTAATAACCACCTTGAATGAATTCCGAGGATCATGGGATTCATTCATTCAAGGAATGTGTGCCAGAAGGAAGTGATTACTTTCAGCAGAATCTGGGAAGAAGAAGAAGCTCGACTCATAATAAGAGAAGAGAAGCTGGGAGAAACTGAAGATCAAGCTCTCACCATCCAAAGAAGATCCCTCAAGCGATGAGGAATACGAAGGACTCAAATCTTTAAGAACCTCTTATCCATCTTAGTATTTGGATAAGAAACGATGCTATTATGAACGAGGAAGATGATAAAGCTGAAGGCTCAAGAAGGAGTCTACCCACGAAACAAATGAAGATAAGTATTCAATTGTCATTTCATGATATTGTTTTGTTATGCATTTGTTTATATTCAGTTGATGTATTATGCATGATAGAATGTTTGCATTAATGATAGTATACTACTAGTATGCATGTGATGGGTAAGTAGCTCATGGTGCTATACAACTCTCCATTGCTACTTATCTAGAATGAAACCTCTTTGCTGATAGATTGGATTAGTGCACAATCTCAATGTTGTTTTGGTAGAGATGGAAGGCATCTATAAAAGTTTCTGTGAGATATGGATGAATGTTGTATTGGATAAAATAGTTGCATGATCATATATTTATGCATAAGAATTTGCCATTATGAATATGCCTTATGAAATGTTTCTAACCATACAACTAATGCATTTGACTTGTAGGAAATATCACGTACATAATCACCTACAAGAAAAGAAGAATGATACTTGTTCCGAAGAACAAGTGACGACAGTTCAAGATGAAGAATAATATGATGAATGTAGTGACATCATTGATACAGAACCTTCTGGCCATGAAGAAGTAATCAAGAAGAAAGGGAATACCAGTTCAAGAAGAATGATGTCTGGGATGCAGTATCGATACGTGAAGGGAAGTTCGTAGTTCCATCATGCAGTAGATGGAAACATCAAGGGATGCAAGGGAATATTCGTAGCACGAGGCTTCTCATGAGAAGAAGGCATAGACTATGGAGAGACATTTGCAGGCACTGGAAGTGAAGACACATGACAGGCAGAATCATGTGTGCAAATGAAAGAAGGCCTTGTACGAGCTCAGAAGACACCCATGGGATAACACATACATGAGGAGCTTGATGAAGATCTGAACCTTTGCTACAAGGTTGATAAAGGATGACAAGCTCATAGATGGGTGCGAGAAGAACACTTTCAAAGATAGAGGATCTTGG
The DNA here is from genome assembly GCA_001517045.1 of Pseudotsuga menziesii. NCBI lineage: Eukaryota > Viridiplantae > Streptophyta > Pinopsida > Pinales > Pinaceae > Pseudotsuga > Pseudotsuga menziesii. The sequence goes on from LPNX010634992.1 coordinate 19,797, forward strand.
TATCCAGTGACCCTAGATGGATACATAGAATATTAGTAGTAGAGGAAGCTACTTGCCACTTCAGTACATAATGTTTCAGTGCATAGAGTACGGAAGACAGAGGGAGTATGATGCTTCAAAAGGAGTGACTGCATAATATCTTGAGGTTCAACATGGTACGACAGGATGGACAGATTACTGATGACTCTAGGCTTTACTGAGAGTAAAGCAGATTCTAACCTTTGCTTCAAGGTTGAAGGTGGAAGACCAGTGATGCTCCTGTTATGTGTCGATGCACTATTTTCTAGGCATGGAGGTGTGGCAGAATGTGGATGGAATCTCCCTCGAACAAGGGAAGTATGTAGTAGAGATCTTGAAGAGGTTTGGGATGATGGACTACAAGGCCATGACCACACCTATGGCATCGAACATGAAGCTATTGAGTGATGCTTCATCAGAGACGGTTGATGCCATGATGTATCGTCAGATGATTTATGTACCTGACAGATATGAGACTAGATATTTGCTTTGTTGTGAACACATTGAGACATGTTCACCTGATGGTTGCAAAGCATGCAGTGAGGTACCTAAAGGGTATAGTTTATTATGGGCTCAAGTATGAGGTGAATCAGAATATTAACCTGGAGGGTTATGTTGATTCAGATTGGGCAGGAAGTGCCATCGATAGGAAGAGCACTTCAGGGTGTTGCTTCAGTATGGGATCAGGTGTGATCTCTTAGTTTAGCAGGAAGCAATCCTATGTGGCACTGAGTACAGTTGAAGTAGAGTATGTCGCAACTTGTTCAGCTAGTTGTGAGGCAGTATGGTTGAGGAAGCTACTGTCTAATTTATTTGATCTCCAGTTGGATGCTACTTGTATGTATTGCAACAACCAGAGTTGTGTGAAGTTGTCAGAGAACCTGGTGTTCCATGACAAGTCAAAGCATATCGAGATCAAGTATCACTATATCAGGGATATGGTGCAAAGAGGAGCAGTGAAGCTCTAGCATGTTGCAACGGATGAACAAATAGATGATGTGTTGATGAAGCCATTAGCCAGAGTGAAGTTTGAGTACTTCAGGGAGAAGCTTGGTGTTCTCCAGATCGAGGTTCCTTCCAAGGGGAAGTGATGAGTCCGTGAGCCATTCTGACATGGTGAGAGGATTGGTTCCTTCCATGTTTAGATGTAAGGGCTGAGACATTCTATCATGGTGAGAGGATTGGTTCCTTCCATGTCAGATATGAGTGCTGGCCATTCTGATATGACTGTAGGATTGGTTCCTACATGATCAGATATAAGGGCTATTGCCATTCTTGGAATGGAGGTGCCTGGTCAGTTACCACGAATACTAAATCTAGGACTGAGGGCCATTCTGATATGACTGTGTTCTCACATGATCATATGTGAGCGCATGGCCATTCTGATGTGATTAAGGGATGTGTTCGCACTTGATTAGATATAAGGGCTGTTGCCATTCTTTGAATGGAGGCACCTGGTCAGTTACCAGGAATCCTTAGTTTGGGACTGAGAGCCATTCTGATGTGATTAAGGGATTGGTTCCCACATGATAAGATGTAAGTGCAGAGCCTTTCCACAGATGGTAGTAGGTGTGTCCTACCATGCTGGTGGATGTGAGTGCTGTGTCTTTCCACAGATGGTAGTAGGTGTGTCCTACCATGCTGGTGGATGTAAGTGCCGAGCCTTTCCACAGATGATAGTAGGTGTGTCGTATCATGCTGGTGGATGTGAGTGCTGTGCCTTTTCACAAATGATAGTAGGTGTGTCCTATCATGCTGGTGGATGTAAGTGCTGGGGCTTTTAACATGACTGGATTGGTTCCTATCATGGTTAGATGTGAGTGCTGGGCGTGCCTTTCTGAGATGGTGTTGGATGTGTTCCTCTCATGGTCAGATGTAAGTGCTGGGTGGGCCATTCTGACTTAGGGTCAGATATAAGCACTGAAGAAGACCTACATGGAGGCTAGGCCTACAACCAACATGAAAAAGGGCTGACTCTGTAGAACTTCCTGTGACGAGAAGAATCATGAGATAGCACCTGTGATGATGATCCAGATCGAGGGATGATCTAGATCCAGTGATGATGATCCAGATCGAGTGATGATCTAGATCCAGTGATGATGATCTAGATCTAGTGATGATGATCTAGATCTAGTGATGATCTAGATCCAGTGATGATGATCTAGATCGAGTGATGATCCCAATCCAATGATGAAGATGACTTGAGGATGATGAGGACTCGATGATGATCCAGATGATACAGAGAAGAATACTTGTGCTGATAAATTGTGTCGAGAGAATATCTTCCTAGTTAAGAGGGAGTGTTGATGTAATTGTAACTTTGGAATGTATTCACTTGTATATCTTATGTATTGTACCCTGATGTTTATTCCAGGATGTGTCTGTAATGTATTTGAGTCATGCCATGCCCCGATGTTCCTATCGGGAGGTTCTATAATGTAAACAAGTCATGTCAAGTCATTGTGGGTAACCCTCCTATTGGTCAAGGGTTAAAGTCCTCGCAGTTGTGGGGCCCTCGGGTTATTAGAATATCCTAGAGAAGTCGACCCTAGGTGAGTCATTATAAGTTGAGGAAATAGTCCCCACTCTTGTGTTAAGGATAACCCTCCTTGTTGGTCGGAGGAGGCAAAGTCTCCACAAGTTGTGGGGCACTAGGGTTATTAGACACTCCTAGAGATGTCGGCTCTAGTAAGTAATTGTTAAGTGAGGATGACATGTTGGAGTGGGCTTCAAGTGAACGAAAGAATATAAATAGAGAGTGATCCTCTCTATTTATCACACACACACTCACTCATTGGGGCGCATGAGTGAGAGGAGAAGTTACTGGGACAAGAGAGAGACTACTTCTATCGGGAGATCATCTTACTGTTTTCGGGTTTTACTTTTGGTGCTGATTCTATCTCTGAGGAAGTTGTAGGGTTTTCTCCTTTATGGTTTCCTCAAGAAAAATTCTTTGTGTCTCTTGTCTCTTGTGTTTTATTGCTGTGCATGTTATTCTCTCAGTTAAAGATCCTAAGATCATAATGCTAGCTTGAATGATAAAAATCTAATAGGCATAGCCTCAGCCCATTTCGTGAAATAATCAACAACCACTATAATATGATGATGCCCCCCAGCCGAAGCTGGGTTGCAATCCATAAAGTCAAGCCCCCACTTGGTGAAGGGACCGACGATGATAATCGGATGTAACGGGGTAGGATGCGAGCGCATATTGCATGCAAACACCTGACAAGGGTGACACTTCTTGACCACATTGACACAATCTTTGAAGATCGACGGCCAAAAATATCCCGCTCTCAAGATTTTTTGGGTTGTAGAAAGCCCAGATAAATGACCACCACACGCCCCTCCATGGAAATCATTCAGCACAACCTCAGCCTCATCATGGGTTAAACAATGACATAAAATAGAATCTACCCCATGGCAGTACAAAGTGTTATCCACTATAAGGTATTTCTTAGATATATGACGTATCGTCGTCGCTCATCCTGTGACAGGTGAGTAGGGACCTTCAATGTTTGCAAATATATAATGATATCCCCATACCATGGGTCCAAAGTTGAGATAAGGAAAATATGCTCATCGACAAATGTATCCTCATAAACCTCCTTCTCCCCCACACTTGGAAAATCAGAAATGAGCTACGCAAAGATCAACAATTTCTTCGATTTCACCGAAATGAATTCGAGATCGAACTCTTGCAAAATAACAATACACTTATTATATTTTCCCCCTATCATGCTTCTAGTGAGGACGAAATGAAATGGATTGACATGAGCTACCACCAAGGTCTGGTGAAGGAGAATGTAATGTCTCAATATCTGAACTGCATGAACGGTGGCCAAGGCAAGTTTCTCCACATGAGAATAACGGATTTCCGAATGAATAAGGTTCTGGCTCAAATAATATATGACATGATCGTGGAGCTCTTCATCCTCCTGAACCAAAACCATATCAACCGTCTCCATGGATGCGACCACATAAATAAAAAAATCATGGCTATAGTTAGGTGGACTAACCACAGGGGCCGATGCTAAGGCTCGCTTAAGAGCATCAAAGAACTCTTGGGCTCGCTCATCCCAGCAAAAAGTAGCATCCTTATTTAAAAGACGCATAAAGCCTTTAGTCAAATTGACAAAATTAACCACAAATATCCGTAAGAAATTTTCCATGCCTTGCAAACACTAAAGATGTCTAATATTACGCGGGGGAGACAATTGAAGTATTGCCTCAACCTTTAAGGGATCGACTCTTATACCCTCCTTGGATACAATGAACCCTAGCAAGTGACAAACGGTTATGCAAAATATGCACTTACGAGGATTTAACCTAACCTGGTAATGGAGACATCTTTCGAATACTAATCTCAAATGGTATGGATGACACACTCTCAGACGAGAATGAGTAGCAAGATCATCCAAATACACTTCGATAATTGTTTTGAGATCATGAAAAATCAAGGTCATAGCCTACTAAAAGGTGGCTCTAGCGTTTTTAAGACCAAAAGGCATATTTTGATATGCAAACGTACCCCAAGGACAAATAAATGTAGTTTTATGTTGATCCTCGGGTTTGATCTGAATCTGATTATATCCGAAAAAACCGTCCATAAAGGAGAATACCTCGCTTCCTGCCCACTCATCCAAAATATGATCAATAAATGGTGTGGGAAAATTATCCTTAAGACAAGCATGATTTAAATCACAAAAATCAGTGCTTATACAGATCGCTCCCTACTTCTTATCAATCGGAACTTTGATTTGAAACCCACTCTGTCAAGGGAACGGGATAGATAAAACCGGATTTTAACATCTTCTCTATCTCAGCCTTAATAGTGGGTTCCTTTCTAGGATTCACTGCACGCAAACGTTGTCAAACAGGCTTTGCATTCGGATAGGTCTTAATTTCATGTTCGACAATATGAGGGTCGATACCCAACATTTCCTCGTATGACCAAGCAAAGACGTCATGAAACTCTTTAAATAGCTCGGTATACTCCTTGATCTCATTAGGGGAACAATCCACCCCAATGTAGACATTCTCAACTTTTCCAGGATGGCGAGAAATATTGATAGGAATGGTAGGTGATAGGTTTGCCATGTTCCCATCAGCCATCTGACCAGGAGAGCTCAATGGAATCACAGGACTACCAATCTTCTCTCTAAGAATCTCCCTATAGTCCTCATGCTCCACCCCCGACATGGCATCAATAATGGCTTCAGCTGACAGTAAAACACCATCAAGGCAATCATGTGTGTGAGAGGACTCAACTGCCCATGCAAGCAGCAAATATGGGTCCTCTCCTTCCGTCCACGAAGAGGAAGGACTAGGCTCTGCAACACAATCAAGATTCGCTTGATATGCTATCATTGCTGCAGGCAATGGCACATTCGTTTCGACAAGTCCATTCGAAGGAATCAATGAAGGAAGAATCCAAGGATCTTCCATATGGGTAGTGAGAAAAGACATCGACTTCAACGAAGATGAAGCCCCACTGAAACTAGATCCGATCATAAGAACGAGCGCAGGACAACTAAAGGTCCCCATAAGGGATGGATACATACCTACACCCACACTCCCAGTTGCCGACTGAGAGTGATCGATAATCGGGATAGAAGCTCCCGATGATGCACTGACACTTGGATTACAGAACGATGTTTGATCAATTGTAACAATCTTCCCATTAAATGGAAAGCATACTACTCGATATAGAGAAGAGTCTACGGCTTGCATACTATACATCCAATTTCAGCCCAATAAAATATTGTAGTCAAGGGGCGCATCAACCACCTCGACCTCAATTGCGATGGTCTTTCCTCCCAATTGGACCTTAAGAGAAGGAAGAATCCCATGCGGTCAAAATGATCTACCATCAAAGGCAGTCAACATGGTAGTGGATTGAGATAACTTGGGAGAACCCAAACCCTTCCAGCATGATAAAGACATCATGGCAGCAGTGCCTTCGTCAATCATAGTGTGTTTGATGGTCATGTTAAGACAATCTACATGAATCAAGAGAGACACATAGTAATGCAAGTGAGGTTGTAGTCCCGTGGTTTCAAATTTGATGACTGAATAAGAGTTATCATCATTAATTCCAAGAGCATAAAGAAAGGCTTTCCTTTGCAGAGGACAAATCTGAAGTACTTCAAGTGCGGACATTTCACAAGGAGTTTGGCCCAAATCCCCAACAACGGAATAGTTTTGGGTGGCTCGGGCATTAGGATTTTGCCCCAAACACTTTAGGACTCCATTAGGAATGCGAGGTACAATTTCAGGTTTATCCATAGGGTTTTTGATACACAAAGGGCTCTTGGGTGGAGCGGGTTCTTTTCCAAGGTTTGGTTGTGATGAACCATAGTCCTTCGCATGAGTCACAACCTTAGTAGCATGTACCATGTTGATGCAACCATGACCAATATTGGCTTCCGGAAGATTTTGATCTCTGCCCGACGCACAATGAGGATCATTGGTCCTCGAGTTCATATTTTGATTATGGGGTGAAGAATTGGTTAGCATAGCTGGGCCCTGTGCTATGAATCTCGAGGAATCTTCCATATGAGGGCACAAGTGAGTGAGGTGGTCCTCCTTACACAATTTGCAAGGAAACTTAACCTTATGTTTAGAATGCTTGTCCCCCCCGGCATTGCGGGCATTCTTGTCATTAAAATTGGAAATTTCATTCTTGTTCCCACCCTTACAATTATTTTTACCATTCTTCTTATTCCTTCTGGGCTGCTGGTTTCCCTTCTGGTTCGACGATTGCACGGAAAGTACACTCGCTATTTGGGTGGGTTAAGATGAAGCCATGGCTTGTCCCAAAGTGGATTGATTAATAGACAATTGACTCACTTGTTTCACAATCGAATCCACAGGTTTGGCACTTGTATAACCAACAATGCCATCGGCATGTGGTCCAGGCTTGATCTTGGGATTGAAACTAGAATGCGGAGCATTAGGTATGATCTCATACAGAAGTTTGGATTGAGCATAAATCAAATCCAACTCATGTGCCCTAAAAATTTCTTGTTCATCATTTTAGACTCCAGATGTAGAAACATCCTTCGCGATGTAAGGTAACAAAGATTTGAGGAACCACTCAAGGAGAAATTCCAGCGGTATGAAGGCTTTAATCAACCTCTTCCGTATATGCCACTCTTGGATATGGTCCAAGATATGTGTGGCTTTTTCCTGCCGAAATGTAGACAAGAGTTCTGTACCAACGTCATAACGCACGGGTAGCTGGAAGTGATTGAGGAAAGTCATAGCAAGGTCATCGAACAAAACAAATGCCCCCCTCGGTAACTCTATATACCATTTCACTGCAGGCCCGGTGAGGGTGTGTTGAAATAGCCTTAAATGGATTGAGTCGTCGTGTAAGGAATTGGAAGTGCACCAAAGGTGAAAAGTAGTGACATGTTCTGTAGGATCTTCTCCTTCTTTTCCCTCGAACTTGGGAATGTCCGAGGGAAGATTGTTAGGGACATCCATCCAAGCCGGGTCATGAGATACTGGATCATTCATGAGTCTCGATAAGTCAAGTAATTTTAACGTTGTGAGGAAAGGGAGCCTAGGTTGAGCCGGTCTATGCCATGCTCCCTGGTAGTTTTGGTTCATATAAGGCTGACTACTGTAAATACCATGGCCTTGGCCATAATATCCTCCTCTCGTTTGACCCGTGTAGGGCTTCATGGAAGCATTATGATGTGGTGTACCTTGACTGTGCGGTGCTACAAATCCATAATTAGAGGAGTAAGCGGGTTGTTGATACCCATACCCATAGGGTTGATAGTTTTGTCCATACTACGGTCCATAAGATTGTCCATGAGAAGCTCCATAAGGTGTCCCATGGGATGTTCCATGAGAAGCTCCATAATTAGGGATATGGGGAACTCCTTGCGATGGACCGTGAGACAATCCCGAAACAGGAATATGACCTTCCGAGACAACAAGAGGTACTTTACTCTAAGATACTACTATGCGAGTAGTCGCAATACGAACATGGCTAGTAGCAATATTCCGGCTGAAGGACCACGTGAATGAGGGGGAGGAAGGGTTGTCAAAAATGCATTTGGAGTAGGGTTTGAGGATGAAGGGACATGTGAAGGAATGTAAGTGGTATTCCCTATGGTCACTTGTATCAGTTTTGGTATCTGCATTTGACTACTAACACTAGGTATAGGACGAACATGTGAGGTAGCTTCCACCACCGGGATGGAAGGTGCAATGTGACTAGTGCTCCCAAATCTCTCTGCGTGGAAAGGAATAGGAGTTCCTCTAGGCGTAGTCCTAGGTTCAATTTCTGACTCGACATGATGTGCCATATTGTGTGCAGAGATATCAGGCATGCCATAATGAATATAACTAGTGCTTATGGGTTCATGATGAGTCTCGTCACCTGGTAACCAATACCGGCGACCTGTGAATGAGGGATCATAATCAGAATGTGAAGGTATTTCTGGTGAAGGATCATATATAGGAGTAGAATCTACATCCCCAACCTCTTGAGGTGGAGAAGACATCTCAGGAATCTCATCCTCGTGATCTCCCATTGTGTGTGAATCAATGTGAGAAGTAGTCTGCTCGGACTGTCTGTTTCTCTCTCCCAAAGGAGGAGGATATGTAGAAGGTGAAAGTCCTGCTAAATGACAAGAACAACGAAGTGCCACGATCGAATCCACAATGACTCAAAAAACAAAAAAGACTCTATCTAATTATGCAAACCCTAAGCAAACTAGCGTGCACAGAGCACACACCTATACAATGTAAAGCCAAATCACAAGCAAACAAGGGTAGGATATGTGAGGTCGCAAATGAAGCAGGTATGTCTCACCTAGGAGAGGCTTGAGACTCCCATACACAACAAGCAGAGGTTCGTAACCAATTATAGTGGCTCTCAGGTTCAACGCATATAGGGACTGTGTCGTCCGACCCCTACCTAGACAGGACACCTGCAGAATAACCTCTGTGAAGTACCCCCTCAATAACCTAGGTAAGGCAGCTAAGGTCACCTCAATATAACAATGCTCAGGCGGACAGTTGCGGGCGGGATTGAGTGTATGGGCAGGGTAGCAAAGCCCGAAACTCTCGAAAGAGCCCCCAGGTACGAATACAATCCTGGAAATATCTCCGGTGCTACTCAGTTATGACCAGGGGTCATCCCAATCATTAACCGCTCACATTGCCTCGTGCTTAACTCCCTTGTAAGAGGAGGATCGTGAGAAACACTAATTATAACAAGGAATTTCACACTCTCACCTAGACAGACACATACATGTTTCATTTAGTGGTCTTGGATAATTTACTCACAATGAACTATTTCAAGACCCTAAACCCTAATCTTGTTGGTGCACCCTATAAAAGAAAAGAGTGTAATTCATGTTATTATGTGTTGATTTTAATTGGCTTATTACTCAAAAGGGAAAATGACCGTGCAACTAATGGTGTTATGACACAACAAGAAGTAAAATGCACACCTAAAAATCAATGCAAATGCACTATGTCAAATGAAAAATGGGGTATGCTACTACGTGAAGTGCAAAATTTTCCTTCAAATGAAGATGCAATCATTCCTATATGAAAATCTGACTAATACTTCTCCAAGCAAACCTAATGCAAGTACCATGCAAAATGCAAAATGCAACAATGCATAATGATGCAAAAAGCAAATATTTTTGTATTTTTTGAATTAAAATGAGATAATAAAGCAAAAGTATGACCCTACAACCCCCAGAATCTGCAAGCACTATTCAGACAACACCCAAGCAAAGCACTAAGGTAAAAGAGACCTAATGCACTAATCTCAAAACAAAAAATAGAAAATGCAATGACAATAACATTGTCAAAAAATTCAAACTAAAAAGCGTCTTTGGTAAAAAACAGAGGTGTATACAGACTCTAGAAGTATCCAAGAAGACTTAGCAATTATCCAAACTCACCCAGCAACACTTAATCTTTCCCAAAAAGGAAAAACTCAGGGCATACGCGATGGTGTGCATAAAACCCGCGTATATACGCAGATATCCCAGTAAAAACCACGTGTACACGTGACTGTGAAGATAAAACTTGCATACAGGAAGAAACAGAGATAAAAAAAAGAAGGTAAATAGACAAGCTGAGACAAAATTTACTCCTATCAGACACTACTAGGCAAACATGCCCCCAGACCCGACTCAGAAACAGAGAAATTAGAGCAATTCAAGAACATTGAATGCCAATAAAACCCCCAAAAGAAATGACTAGGAACTCCCCAGTATGGTCGCCAATTCTGTTACGGAGAAAACTACCTATAGCTTGGGGTACCACAAAAGACAGAGTAACCGTAGAAATCAATCATTTTCCATATGCAAGAGAATCCAAACATCTAACACTAAAGGATCTCGAAACATACCTTATTCCGGATGGTTGATGTAGATCCCTGTTGAGCTTTTCCACTCTCTCTTGTATTAGCAATTTGCTCTCTCAACATTCAGCAAACAAGACAAGCATGCTATATAATTGTGTTAGACCTACTCTAGCATATATAATCAATAACATATAAGCATTTAAAAGCATCCATGGATTCAATACTCATTTAAATACACATTATTGGATAGGAAAATATATTTCTATTAATATAAATTAGAGATTACAACAGTGACAACCTCTGTCGGCACGTCTGCGAACCGGAGAAACTGATTCCTTTACCTAGGCATCCACCACTTCGATCCTCCATCTCTCGATAGCAAGCTCACAAGCAAAGGCAAGCTTGGGAAGAACACAAAGTGCTCCAAGGGACAAAGGGATGTAGACTCAAGTATAAGCTTTGACAACAATGGACTATAGTTTTCTTGCTCTTCAATTCCTCCCCTTTCAATGTATCCAAAGGGTTCCTTATATATTGCTTCAATGGCGTAATGGAAGGTCAAATCCGAGTGATCTCAAGGCATATGGAAGGCCAAGAGACAAATGACTCGGATCCACATCAAGGAAAAGTCCAAAACTATTTGGCCTTTTGCACACATCCCGATGTACGTGGGTTTGAGGGTCATATCCACGTATATACGCGAGAATAGGTTTAAAAGTTGCGTATAGCAAATAATGCATGTTTTTAGGGATGATCTTGGAAACATCAAAGGTATAAAAATGGTCCATGGGGTCCAAAGAGTCTACAGAGGGACAGGGAAGGCCATAAAGGTGTGATCCACCATGTGTGGTAAAATCAGCTGTAACAGATGCCCCCTAATGTGTGAGGTCAGAGGGGTGATACGATGGCTGAAATACATTATAAGTCCATCTCAAAAGTGGAGTGATGAAGAACCAGGGGGAAGAACCAGCCATCCAATAGTATAATACAATAATCAAACTCTGCACATAACTGCAAGTAGATATAGCAGTCCTGGATACATAAGAGTACAATGGCCATGAATAGGCATGATACAAAATATGATATGTGTGGTCATCGCCACGTACAATATAGATAGATCAGAATCTCCATGATGAAGATATACAAAGGATCATGATCTCCATGAAAGCTGAAGATATATAATGGATCAAGATCTCCATAATGGCTAAAGATATCTGACATACACTGGAATCAAGTCACGAGAGTTGAAATCTCATGAACACTAGGACAATCAAGGAAGTAGCATATATGGAATGCCACCAATCTGGAAGGTCTTTTACACAATCCAATACGAGTACATGTCCTACTATGTGAATAGAGGTGTTGCAGTCGAACATAGTATTCCATTGTCTGATTACCAGTCATTGATGTATACCGTTAACAGATGCGAGATCACCCACCAATAATGAAAATGGGAATCAAGGTAATATAGTGAAAACTAACAAGTGTGAATAAATGTGTTGAGGTCAAACATTTGAAAGGATCCATCGATCAGGGTACATTGATGTATTCCCAAAACTGTCGATGGCAAGAGAACCTGCCATTAATGACTGCAAGTCTCAAGGCACTAAAAAATGACTCTAGATTCCTATCCCATAATAAATGATCTGAAGTCGATGGGATGAAATCCACTGGAAGGAGGGAATTAATGCATCCCTCATCATCCAACACGAGGTACTCAGCAAAGCTGTATAATGTGGAAGGACTCGATCATAATGTGCACGAACCAATATCAGTACCGGGAATGCCCGACATGCAAAGTCAAGAGAGCCGAGGAATGGTCGACTTAGGTTTCAAATTCCTTCAAACAAGAGCATAAAGGTGAATGGTGACTGAATGTAGGCAGCATGGACTCAATATACAAAACTGGGACATCTCTGCGACACAGGAGACATCGAAAGAGGCTCCATAAGGACTGGAAGCTTAACCAATCGGTGGAGATAAACTCAGAGAAACGAGTACAACTCCTAAAGTCAAACTATTAACCCAACCAACGGATGTGATATACAGTGCTCTATTCGACGGCAACATGACTCGACTGCTGCCAAAGATAACATCTTTTCCTATGCGGTTTTTTGGTTTTTTGATTTTTTTTTTTTTTAGACTTCTTCAAATATTTTGAAAAGCTTGAAAAAGAATAAAAGTGCTTTATAGTTATAGACTAGGAGGAGATGAGTGTCAAGGGGCAAAAAAAACTATTTCCAAGTAGCGGAACATACCTATGCTCAATGCAAGGACACATGTCTAGGATAACGACACTCGGGGGAAAGTCCCCTCCTGGTAAAAAATGGGGAATCAAGCTGCAAAGGATATGTAAAATGGCTTTGCGTGGCTAGACATGAAACAAGCTTGGGCTATATAGCTGATAATCAAAGTCAGTGAAGACGGCATAAGGCTCAATAAGGCAATCAAAACTCATGATAATGCAATTACAACTTGACATAAGGAAGTCTTGGGGAAAAAGGCAAACAAAAAGATCAAGAGGAGTATGAGGCTCTTGCGCAAAGTCATGGCGATACTATACAAAGGACTCCCACAGCCTAAGGGAAAAATGTCGTCATGGGCACCAAATTCAAAACAGGAGCTAACTAGGGCACCCATGTATGGTCAAGCTCTACCATTCACATCATGTCACTTCTAAAAGCAACAAGGAGGTTCTGTGACAAGATAGAATGGGTTCGTACTTAAGGTTATACTAAAATGGTCATAAGGTCATGAAAAGTGCAAATGGATGTGAAACCTAACCTATATGCCACTTTAGACATAATACCTAAAATTGGCACGAACGGGTCAAAACCACGGTCGAAACGACGCTCAAAATGGACTCCTACATCATCAAATTAGTCCAAAACGGTCCAAAATGGTCAGAAACGGTCCAAAACTATAGAAAGTGGGTAAAAAATTTCAAAAATTTCAAATTTTTATTTTTATAAATAGTAAAAAATTCAAAAATTCCAAATCATTTGAAATTTTTACCCATTGGAGCTCAAAACTTCCAATGCGAATTCCGGGAGCTTCGTCTGGCGAAATTCGACACTGTTTCTTCCAGGTAACTCCTCATGTCCTCCGCTTTATATTTCATGCAATTTTTTTAAATTTCCATGGTTAAATTAAATTTTTAAGCCAATCTAAAATGGTCGTTTCGGCCCACATGGATATCGGGTTTTTTTTCCGCATATAGGGTTGGCCATACGTGGAAAAACCTCCCAAAACCGCGTACATACGTGGCTGTTTTACAAACAGTCACGTATGCGGCCGTGCACAAGGTTTTTTAAGGTATATAATGACCAAAAAATATTTTCTATGTGTAGGATGGTTCTAGAATGGAGAGAGAGGGAACATGGAGATGTAGAAGAGGTTGTTCAAGGTGACTTAATTGCTCAATAAGCTCTTCGTGCATGCGGTCTATATAAGTTTTGGTGTCTTGCAGCCTGAGGTCCAAACCAAGACTCCTGCAGATGCCAATAGACTACTAGGATCTAGACTCAGAGTCTTTTCATATCAACGGGGTGTCTCTCACTATAGAGGTAGAGGACATATATTTTATTACTGGATTATCTCGACGGGGAGAGGTGTTGAACCTACGCTCTCGCAGGCCCAGAGGTGGTCTCACCATTGATGAGTACATTGCAGTATACTGTTTTTCGGACATGGAAAAGGTTGGGAGTCAAACCCGACAAACTCCATCCAGGTACTAGGACTAAAGGCCATACTATTGGCACTCGGTAGGATAGCTGGTCTAGCATCACTCCACCAGGCCTCCCAGCCATTGATGTTCTATGCAGTGGAGTGTATGAGACCCACAGTGTACGACTAGAGCACTGTGCTTTTGAGTAACATGAAGCAGCAGCTGAGTGACTGCAAGATGGGAAGGGTGGGAAACTTCAGTTTCGGCAACATACTGAGCACATTTTTCTTTGAGCATGTACTGGGGCTAAGCCCTAGAGTGGACATTCCTCCACATAGAGTTCGAGATCCGGCACAACGACATTGGGAAAATGTTATGCGCAGACTGGGTGGAGGTAGGGTGGCTAACCCCTACCCAGTGGACTTCGTTCCATGGTGGTGGCAGTAGATTATTGTCATTGATGATTATCCCTATGCGGGAATAGATTTTCGGGGAGATCTGGACATGCCTCTACCACCAGGAGCAGCAAATGGCGACATAGGTAACGAATCCCAAACCCTCTTTTTAAGTTTTTGAATTATTAAATTTTTTTGTGTTTTTTGATATATTGACTCAAAAGACATGTTTTGGTGTGATGACAAATAGTGACAATCTGTCATGTGTATGCAGATGTTGGACCACGACGGCCTGATGGTTTCCCTTGTCATAGACGGAGGGGAATAGGAGATGACATCATGGGTGTGGATGCGGAGCAGATGCTCCAAAGCATCCACACAAACTTTGTACATTTGACACACAGGGTACCCATGGCACAAGTTGAGGACTTGCCTCAGGCCATGCAGCGTCAGGTGGTTGGTGTACCACAAACATGGGTTTGGTTATTCCGATGGGTAGCTAGAGTCGTGGTGTGCTACCACGATCAGAACCCCCCTCCTCTTCCATAGGCTTAGAGACCTGAGAGTGTTTCATTTTTGTACTACTGTGTATTATATTTTGGTGGCTCGGAAGCCCCATTTTTGTATTATGACACTTATGCATTATGACGTCACATTTTGGATGTTTAATGAAAAACTTTTATGATGATCGATTTTATTTATTTACATGTGTATAAAAATGTATGTTTGTGATATGCTTATGGTCTATGAAACAAATTCCAATCTAACACATAGTTAGCATATGAGTCAGCAACTTGATTAAAAATTCTTGAAACATGTATGTATGTTATGTTCTCAAAATTTCGTTCTAGCAATCTCACACGTAAGAATCTTCGTAATAATGTCGGATCCCTAATACAATACAAGACATTAAGCTGTGAAACCACTAACTGCGAATCAAGACGTACCTCAAGAGAGAGAACACCATGTGAAATGGCATCCCACAATAACTCGATAACGACACTATACTCAACAACATTGTTCAAAGAAGGCCATAAACATACGCCTCCTGAAGACAATATCTGACCTGTAGGAGTATAAATCACCCAAGCAACAGAAGCTGAGTTTTGAGTGTGATGCTAAATGTTTTTATACATTGTATAACCATTAAAAATCTAACATGTAACAACCAAAATTATGTAACACTCAGTTATGTGACTCTTGGTTTTATATACTAAATATTACATAAAATGGAATAGGAAATTATAGAGATATGGAGTTATGTAATGTAATGCTTGGTTATCAATAGTTTTCACGGCCATGAGCTAGAAAATGAAAAGGGATGGATGCTTTATTTTCCAATGTTATTTCACTTCGTATATTCTGATGACTCTTTTTATGGCATTCTTATTTTCTTGGGTACCCATGACTCATGAGTCAATGATCACTTGCACTCCCTGCCCTTCCAACTTTTGCAAGAAGAGGGGTGGTTTTATAGCAAATTCGCTTAAACTAGAATGATTTGCAACCTCTAGTTATTGCTGTAAGCATGAGAAATGTGTTGTCATTAACATTGACTAGCAAATTTGAGACTGAATTGCACATATTGGTGTCATGCAAAGGCAATTGTCTTGTGAAACATAGTTGCATTTGGCATATTGATGGAAAATCAATTTAGGAAATATGCTTGCAGCTTTAGAACATTGAATGTGGTGAAATGGAAGTGTAGCTCAAGTGTTTTTATTTTTCCTAAGATCAAGAATAGGAATATTAGATCAACCATCTAGACAAACAAAGTCTCACCATGTAAATTTAATACTACCTTTGCAAGGATTTGACTTTTATATATTTTCAAGGGTATAAAACTAGCACTAAATATGATTATTGGTTCAGGATTTTGCAATGTTGTGTTCCAGAGATAAGAAGATTCATACAATTATTAATATATCATAAGTACATAAACATGTTTGCAATAACATTAGCACCATGTACATGAATTTAACATATTGTGTTATGCGGATGATATCTAAAAAACCTTCATAATTGTTGACTATAATTTAGTTTTCTTATTTTTTTCTTAAATTTTATCATTAATTTCCCTTAGTGTGTAGAGTATATTTACTATATATTTATTCTCAATGAATAACAACAACCCTTTTTTCAACAAGGTTTTTCTCTATAATATATTATTTGCTTAACAAGAGAACATGGCATGGCACAACAATAGGCTTATTTATACCAAGTGTGGCCGAAGAAAGGAACTTGCTCAACAACAATACTAGAACGCATTCAAATCCTAGCACCTCTGGTAATATTTTATGTGTTTAATAGATCATATTTGTGAGGTGGTTTTGGCACTCAAGGCCCCTGAGTATTTAAACCTTCACTTTGATGCCAAAGGAAAAGACCCAATTTGGTGACATTTTTAGTCCTATTTGAATGGAATATTTACTGATATTTTTGTTAGAAAGAACTAATCGATGAAATGACTATTCATCAATCATTAAATAACTCTCAGATAACTAACATAAACTAAAAACTATATTCCAATGAAGAGAGTCTCTACTTACCTGATGGATGATAAACTTAACCATTTTGCATGCATACCTTATATTCCTCCAATCATGAACTCCTCTATTAGCAACAATGGTGGGGGAAACAACTCCCCACCCAACCAAACCCCAACAAAGGGTAAGGCCCTCGATTGCTCAACAATTAACACTATTCCAGACTAGATGAGACCTTACTCTTCCTCTCTATCAACCTTTGTTCCACCCTCTCCTCCTCCTTAGTCTCCCTCTTAAATATGTGCACAAAAACATAAAACAACCAACCAAGCAACAAAACCAAAATCAACAAGCACGACTTGAGATCCCACCTCTTGGTATTTCCTGTTTTATTACTTAATTTTTAAATTTCACTCAATTTCTTAATTTTGCATGGATGACACACTAGTCACCCATGCACCTAAATTAAATTACAACTACACATTTATTTTTCTTTTCTTTTCTTTTAATTTATCACTTAAACTTTTACTACTACCATATGATATTATACTTCTACAAATGTCTAAGTTTGGGGTGTTATACTTGCATGCTCTAATGGTACATATAACCCCTGGCATTGCTCTAAAATGCAATAGAATAGCCTCAAAATTCAATTTTCTGAAACCAACATAATTGAAGCGTCTAAGGGATATTTGCACAATTTTTCAAACACATTGCACGTAAGGTAGCCATTACAATCACAAATAACATAATACCATCTATAATTTCACGATGATCTATGTAAGATTTTCAAATACCACTAGTAATGATAATGCATAATATGGCCATAATTTCTTTCATAAGCATACATTTATAACAAGAAATAATTGTTTTGATAAACTTTATTGCATGCCCGCAATGAACACTTTTGCTTCTTTCAAGGAGAAATCTGTAGAATGAGCAAAGAATAGAAGAAGGAAGAAACATGAATTTTATCTCCAACAACATATTATTTTCCTTTAGTCTCCGCATAAAAATTTTACTTCCATAGATGCCATACAAAATGCCTAGTTACTTGAAATGTTAGCTAAAATGAAATGTATCAAATATTCAATAATTAACTACATATTTATAATGTTTTCAGCTAGCAAATCGAAGTAAATTTTAAGGAAATAAGAAGTTATTTCAAACAGATGAATAATATAATGCATAAAAGTAAATTTTCCTTTAAAATTCAAACTAGGGCTAAACAATATATTTAATTGTTACTTAAAACTACACATGGAATTTTGTTACTAGTATTGCATCAGAAAGTAAATAGTGAGGAACATCCACAACATCACATAAATATAGAGACAATGTTTTGGGTATGGAAACCTCCGGATAAAACCCAAGATGGGAAAATCGATGCAACAATCAGATATTAATTTTTTTTAAGAAAACATGGATGAGTGTGGTTCGACACTCTACCTGGTAGTTCTACAAATATCCCGGATGAGTGTTCCTTCGTGTTCTCAACAAACTTCTTTGTCTGTATCTCTCTTGTGTATGTTTCCTTTCCACCAAATCTCCTTTTAACTCAATGGCTAAGTGAAAACACTAACCCTCACTATGGGTCAATGGATGTGATCCTTCGGTGAAATCAATGACCAAGATTAGATTAACCATCACTTAAATTATTTCACTTTTCACTTTATAAAAGTGATTACATTAAGTCAATACATTTGGCTTCCCGTTTAATGTCTTCCTAGCATGCAAGGACACATGCAATGCTAGAATACCTTCCTTGTTGTTACTTTCTAACACTCCCTCTCAACGAGGAAGGGATTCGATAGCAACACCAACTTGTCTCTGAACTTCACAAAACTATGTCTGCAAAGTGCCTTAGTGAAAATGTCTGACACTTCCTCATATGTATGAATGTACTCCAACTGAATGGTTCCTCTCTGTACACAATCTCTCAGGAAGTGGTACCAAATGTTTATGTGTTTACTCTGGTCATGGAACACTATATTTTCATATAGCCTGATGCCACTCTGATTGTCAGAGTGAACTACTGTAGCCTCTAGCTCACACTCGAACAATCCTAAAAGAAAATTCCTTAGCAAAATCCCTCACAAGCATCCATACTGGCTACCATGTACTCAACCTCTGTCGAGCTCAATACAACTAACTTATGCTTCCCGTTGAACCAAGAGACAACCCTCGATCCAATGCTGAAGTAAAAACCTAAAGTGCTCTTCCAGTCTTCTACACATCCTGCCCAGTCAGCATTGTGAATCCTGCTAACTATACACTCCCGCTGCGCTCATAAAATAACCCATACTGCATTGCACCTATGATGTAGCAAATCCCATGCTTCACAGTCGTCTAATGCACTCTTTGAGGGTCCACCATGAACTGGCTCAAAGAGTTGAATGCAAAGCTAATGTTTGGCCATGTTTGACCAGATACATGAGCAATCCGATAAGCTGGCGATACAATGTAGGATCAGATCCTTCTAACCCCGATGCACCAATATTTCTCGAGTTGAAAACTAGAGGTATGTCCATAGGATTGCAATCCACCATCCCAAATCTCTTCAATATCTCCACTGCATACTTCTCTTGTCCAATGAAGAAGCACCCATCTCTCTGCCAAGCCTCCAATCCTAGGAATTAATGCATCAACCCAAGGTATTTCATCTCAAACTCAATTGCAAGGTTAAGACTTGCAGTCGCCAATCAAATCCTCATCTCCTGTAAGAAAGACATCATCTACATATAAGACTAGTATGAGAGGCACCTCACCTGGAAAGAAGTATAGGTTGTGGTATGCCTCACTCTGCCCGAATCCCATCTCTCGTAGATAGTTGTCTATCCCCGAGTACCATGATCAAGATGCCTTCTTGATCCCATAAAGATCTCTCTACAACTTGCATACACGTCTCTCCCTATTCTCGGCATTAAACCCCTCTGGATGCTTAATGAATACCTCCTCCTTTATAGATTCATTGATGAAGGAGGTCTTGATGTCCATCTGATGGGCATGCCAACCCATCTCTACTACTAATGAGATAATGGAATGAATAGGAGAATATCTTGAAACAAGGGAGAAGGTCTCCTCATAGTCAATATGCTCCTTCTGTGAAACCCTTTTTCCATGAATCATGCCTTGTACTTCTCCATGCTTTCATCTGCTACATGCTTCACCTTATAGATCCATCTGGACCCCACCACATTTTTACCTTCTGGCCTTGGCACAACCTCCGATACCCGATTCTTCATGATTGAGTCATACTCCTCAACCATGGCCTCCTGCCACTCATCATTTTGTGCAGCCTCCTCGAAATCGGAAGGTTCAAATTTAATACACTCTGTCATTAGTGCCATATAGATAAGTCTCTTTGGTGGATTGCTCCATCTCATGGAGCTCTGTGGAGAATTCACCTGCTTAGAATCATGAACTATGGACCTAAGCCACTTAGGACTTAGCCTAGTGTCTACCTGCTGTAGATGATGGATATCCATATCTTGTTGTAGCTCATCCTCTAAGTCAATGAATGAAGGATCCTATCCACATCACTCCCTCTGACTTCCAGAACCTGTGCTATGTGTCTGTACTTGTACCTGTACCTCTAGATCCCCCAACTTGACCCCCAAGTGTTGTGCTAGCTTCTCCAGTACTGGTAAGTCCATAGATCTCTGTAAGGATCTGTCCTCATCAAACTGGACATCCCTAATCACAATGATCCTCTTGCAAGTGGGAATATAAACTCTACGTGCCTTTATAATCCTCGTTGTAACCAACAAGTAACCCCTTCTTTCCAGAAGGGTCCAATTTTTTCCTAGTGTCAAAATGAATGTGACAATAATTGACACTCCTAAATATGTGCAAGTGGCTCGCATATAGTGTAGTTCCTATCAATACCTCCTTGGGTGTCTTCCTCCCCAAAGCAGTGTGGGGACACCTATTCTAAATGTATACTATTGTCTTGTATGCCTCAACCCAAATGAATAATGGTAATCCCTGATTAAATAACATGTCCTTGGATGCTCCTACCATTGTCCCATTCTTTCTCTCCGTCACTCCATTCTGTTGGGTATGAGGCACTATATGCTCCTTATGGATCCCCTATAATGAGAAATACTCCAAGAAATCATTGGAGGTGTACTCACCCTCGTTGTCTGTCCTCAATACTCGAATATTACTTCTTGTATGTGTTAGTTTTTCAACATTTAAGCTAGCATTATAACAAGATCTTTTCACTGAGAGAATAACAAGCACAACAATCACATAAGCACATCACAAGAGACA
>LPNX010635003.1:0-48883 GCA_001517045.1 Pseudotsuga menziesii
AAAAAAAAATTTAAATTTCATTTAAATTGAAAAATGTTACCTCTTTGCTCCGACATTGTGATGAGGATGGGTTGCTTTGGGGCGATGGTCGCTGTCCCTCGGTCGATTTCGCTGTCCCTCGGTCAAGCTCTGTCCCTCGGTCAAGTGATTGAAAGTGACATTTGGGGCCCTCGCAGCCCCTTTTTATAATTTTTTTTGAAAAACGTACCTCGGTCGAGGTATGTACCTCGACCGAGGTCCATACCTCGGTCGAGGTATGTACCTCGACCGAGGTCCATACCTCGGTCGAGGTATTTATTAACCCTCGGTCGAGATATTAATACCTCGACCGAGGGTTAATAAATACCTCAACTGAGGGCTGAAAAAAACCTCGGTCGAGGGCTTTATAAAATCTCGGTCGAGGTATTAATACCTCAATCGAGGGCTTTATAAAATCTCGACCGAGGTACATTTTTTTGTTTTTGGCAAGATGCGTTTGCCAAAAAGTGTTACCCAGGTCCGTGGATTCACCCATAGCCTAAATTGCAAGTTCTCCATCCTTGATGACACTTCCATGACGACAATTCAAATGTTGATTGTTGCTCACACAAAATATCAATATGGATGGAAGAGATTTTATTTGGTGTTTGATGCATTGGCTTTAGTCATTCATATATTCCCTAGTTGTTTGGACCCTTAGTACTGAGTTTTGACCTTTGTAATTGAATATTATGACAAAATCACTCCAAGCGAACTGACAACAAGCTATGTTTTATTGAAATCACTCTTGACTTTACATTGCAAGAAATTTTCACTAAAAATACCAAAAATATATATATAATTTGAGATCTAGGGTAGTTTGGGTGGTTTTGGAACTGCCCATTAGTTACAACTTCTCACATTTGACTATTTCTATCTCCATATACTATACAAACAAGGGAGATAGATTATGAAAAGGAATCTTAGATGAAGTACTATTATGTTGGAGGAATCATCACTCTATTTCCCTTGTCATTTATGCCCTAGTTTCTCTAAAACCGTTATGCATATGAGTTATGGTTGGGACTTTTGGAGAAGAGAAGCAGGAGATCCATAGTCAAGGTTTCATGACATAATACTAATAAGGTTATTGGACTAAATATTAGGAGAAAATATCAACGATTCAAGGAATGATTATACCAACCTTCGTAAAAATGTGCATTTAGTTCCTCTTCCTAAACATCAAACTTTTGGAATTTTGCATCAACAACATCAAACCATAGAAAACTTTAGTTGGGATTTTGTAGTAACAACATAAGTGGCAATGAAGAGTTTCATACATCTTGGATATATGAAACGGGACATGGGTTTGATGGCGCTATGATTAATTTTATTGTTAACTAGATTATCCCCTAATGCCTCTTGTTTGTTGTTAGTATTATGAATTTGAAAGTAACCTTCCAAATAAAATAGTTGTGTGGGGTTAATTCATAATGAACCATAGTGAATTAGTAAGAGGGTTCATACCCATCATTTTAGGTCCATTTTTACTAACATAATATCTTGTTGATTTCTTTGAATGTGACACTGCATGATAGTACTATCAAATCTAAGTGTTATTTTCTTATTTTCATCCTCTTCAATGTTGAGAAACTAGTCATTCAAAGTGACCATTAACTAGTTACATTACTTTTCTCCCTTGTGAAGAAAATGCATAAAATCCTTCTTGCCACTTTTTCAATGGACATGTTTTCCTTGGAACATAAATGAGAAAAGTTGTTTTGTATTAACATAGTCAATATGTTTAGTTGTTTAAAAGAATACATAAACAAGAACTTTGGCCATATAATGTAATCATTGTTGGTTATTCCTATATTTTCCACCCCCTTGAGTACTTGGCATTCTTCAATGAAGTGCAAGTCCTACACATAAATCCCAATTCAATTGTCATGGCTAGTGTTATGCCTACATCAGCAAGTTTATTGTATGTGGAAAAATGTAAGAAGATTGATGGAATGAAATCATTATTGGTTATTCCTGTATTATTCATACCCATGAATTCTTGATATTCTTCAATGAAATATAAATTGTATTGCAAAGTAAAACCAAATCAATCACCGTGGTTAGTGTTCTTACTGCATTTGTATAATAATAGCTATGGAACAAGGTAAGAACATTGCCATAAAGGCTATGGAATAATGGTTATATGGAATGTATGTTGCCTCTCACTTCCACATTTAGTTGGGTTGGAGCATATTTTCATTGCACCTTACGATTAGTGGGACTCATGATTAAATGAAAACATAAACTATCCACTTTCTCCTTTGAGTAAATTGTGGTTCATCTATTATTACATGTTGTGGATTTATCTCATCTCCTATGCACTTTTGAAGCCAATTCACATTAATATTTTAATTACTTGTGTTGTAAGTGACTAAAAAAATTTAATTACTTTTGTTTTAGGTGACTAACAGTTTCAATATCCAAAATCAAATGAATGACATCACAAAGATATATTTTTGTAATTTTTTATGTGAGAATATGAGCATAATATTTGAAGGTGGGATGATTTCAAAGCAAGTGAATGTCTATTAAGTTGATTTTTTTCCAAATATTATAATGTAGTGTAATTTGAGAACAAGTTATTAGTGGATTTTAATATTATACTTTGCATCTCAGTCTTGAAAATATTGACAAAAATTGCAAGGTATTGTAAATTTATCAAAAATTTGTATAGGCAAAATGAGTAGGATTTTATAAACTCATTACTTATGAATCATATTGTATAAAAGCATAACTGTGAACCTACTTAGGGATACTTGTATGGTAATCACTTGTAATGAATATAGAAAAATTTGACATCCATTGCTATTAGGCCTATTGTTATAGCCTAAATTGGAACTTCTCCATTTGTGATGACACTTGCATTACGACACTTCAAATGTTTACTATTGATCACAAAAAATGTCGATATGGATGGAAGAGCTTTGATTTGGTGGTTAATGCATTGTCCTTGGTCATTAAGATATTCCCTAGCTCTTTTGACACTTATTACTTGGTTTTGATCTTTGTAATTGAGTATTATGACAAAATCACTCCTAATCAATTGACAACAAGCTATGTTTTATTGAAACCACTCCTTCCCTTTACATTGCAAGAAATTTTCCTTAAAACTAACAAAAAAATATATATAATTTGAAATTCATGGTAGTTTGTGTGAATTTTGGGGGTTTTGGAACTACCCCATCAGTTACAACTTCTGTCATTTGACTATGTATTTCTCCATATACGATAAAAAAAGAGGTATACTATGAGGAATCTTAGATGAAGTACTATTATGTTGGAGTAATCGTCACTCTATTTCCCTTGTCATTTATGCCCTAGTTTCTCTAAAACCATTATGCATATGAGTTGTGGTTGGAACTTTTGGAGAAGAGAAGCAGGAGATCCAGAGTAAAGGTTTCATGACGTTCCAGGAAAGGAAAATGTTCTTGGACTAAATATTAGGAGAAAATATCAAGGATTCAAGGAATACTTAAACCAACCTTCGTAAAAAGGTGCATTTAGTTCCTCTTTATAAACATCAAACTTTTGGAATTTTGCATAACAACATAAAACCATAGAAAATTTTAATTGGTATTCTGTAGCAACAACATAAGTGGCAATCAAGACTTTCATATATGTTGGATATATGAAACGGGACATAGGTTTGATGGGTCTATGATTAATTTTATTATTAACTAGATTGTCACCTAATGCCTCTTGTTTGTTGTTAGTATTATGACTTTGAAAGTA
Source organism: Pseudotsuga menziesii (assembly GCA_001517045.1). NCBI lineage: Eukaryota > Viridiplantae > Streptophyta > Pinopsida > Pinales > Pinaceae > Pseudotsuga > Pseudotsuga menziesii. The sequence goes on from LPNX010635003.1 coordinate 3,754, forward strand.
ATCTTCCAACTAAAAAAGTTGTGTTGGGTTAATTCATAAGAAAGCATATTGAATTAGTAAGAGGGCTCATACCCATCCTTTAGTTCCATTTTGACTAACGTAGTATGTTGTTGCATTCTTTGAATGTAACACTACATTATAGTACTGATGAATCCAAGTGTTATTTTATTATTTGCCTCCTCTTGAATGTTGAGAAACTACTCATGAAAAGTGACCATGAGCAAGCTATATTACTTTTCTCCCTTGTGAAGAAAATGCATCAAATCCTTCTTGCCACTTTTTTGATGGAATTGTTTGCATTGGAACATAAATGAGAAAAACATTTTTGTATTAACACAGTCAAGATGTTTAGTTGTTTAAAGTAATACCTAAACAATAAATTTGGCCATGGAATGTAATAATTGTTGGCTATTACTATATTTTCCATCCCCTTGAGTACTTGATATTCTTCAAATAAATGCAAGTCCTACACATAAATCCCAATTCAATTGCCATGGCTAGTGTTATGCCTACATCAACAAGTTTATTGGATATGGAAAAAGGTAAGAATATTGATGGAATGAAATCATTATTGGTTATTCCCATGTTATTCATCCCCATGAAGCCTTGATATTCTTCAATGAAACATAAGTTATCTTGGGAAGTAAAACCAACACAATCACCGTGGTTAGTGTTCTTACTACATGTGTAGAATAATGGCTATGGAACAAGGTAAGAACATTGTCAAGTCAAGGTGATGTCCAAATTTCTATTGTCATGTACAATGAGCATTCAAAGAAAACATGGAAAACATTAATGTTTAATGTTAAGGGTTCCAATAAAGTTAGAACATCAATCATCATTACAAATTTGAATAGGTCCTCTCATTAAGAGACATGCCCACACATTGGAAAAGTTTATCTTGAGTATAGTTTGGTCAATGGGGAACAACACGTCTCAGTTTACTTGTATGGAAACTATTAAACTGGAACCTTATGGAGCTAAAAACTACCTTTTGTGAAAATAAACCAAAGAGGAAAATGAATCAACCTCATGATATAACCAATCAAGTGTGAAATCAAGTGAAATAAGCTAAGGTTTTGATTCAAATAGTCCCCAAATTTCAAAGAAGGTCAAAATAGTTATTAAATGGATATAATCAACATTTATGTGTGCACAAGTGGAGTGCTTCATCAAAGGGGTGCCTCTATGTAACGATATAACAATGTATGTGTTAAAATAACCCTCAAATGGGCTAGTCCTTTCTTAGTAGGGGGATAAAACAACATCACATCACCTTAAATATGACAATAGGTCATGATAAAACCATAGAAAAAAAGGGTGCATATTCCTAGAACTCTTCCATAACATAACATCTGTTGGGCTAGGAAAAGTGCATAAGGAAGAATTCGTTGTGCAAAGGGAAAAGAGGGCGTGCGATGGAGAAAAGCAGGTAAAGGAAGAAGTGGGAGCGTAGAGCAGAGGAAGCTGCGATCAGGAAAGGCATATTTGAGTCGATGGAAGAGGTAGGTAGAAGACTTAAACCAAAACAGGTACAAATCAGTGGAAGACTATAGAAGGACAAACCAATAGAAGACCAAGGATCGTTTTGCAGCTAGTTATGACCAGTACAGAAGGTTGAAAGACATTTATGTGGCTAGTTAAAGCGGTGGTTAATGTCATGAAGGACTTTTGCATCTAGTTGGTCCTATCATTAATGTAATCGTAGATATTTTGTAGCTACTTGAATCTGTAATAGCTGAGTTGTACTCAGTCCCCTGCGCAGTTGTGTAAATATTATAAATAGGAGGAACCCATTCTGTATAAAGGTTTGGTAAGTTAGACACGGTTAGAAGTTGAAGTGTTATCGACTCACAAGAGGATTCTAGTAGAAGTATAAGGTTGTTGAGCCACAGATATGCAACTGAGTCCATAGAGTGTTAGTAGAAGTGATCTGCAGCTGAGTGTGCAGATAGTCAAGTAGAAGATTCGATCCAGGTTGTGTGTGGATCAATAGGAGTAGATAGAAGCAATAAACTAGAGAGCATGAGAGTAAGAAGATTGAGTTGAAAAGACATATCTTAAGAACATTCTACAAGTCACAAACTGCAAGGTGCTACATATATTTCTCATGCTAAATGAAGAGCACCTTGGTGGTTTTTCCTAGATGGGTTTCCACGTTATTTCCTATGTCGAATGAATGAATGTTGAAGGCTTATCTGAATGCTTCTTTGTTTTATATTGTTACAGTTACTGTTGAATGTATGTCACAATATTACCAATCAGTGAATGTTTGAAATTTAAAGCATTCCTGACATGTTGTGTATAATTTCCTATTTAAATATGCTAAGTTATAATATAAATCGCACCCTGTTCAGTATATGTAAGGAACCATATTTGCCGCAAAGTTGCACCAGTTGTTACATGGATAAGGACAAGGTTGTGTGGCCATTGGTTATGGAACGTGGTTGCACCTCTGTCGCATAGTAATAGACTCCATCCTCCTATCTTTGTTGAGTGCCTTGGTTGCGCGCCAAGGGAATATAATCCCTCGCCAACTGTGAAAACATGGTTATGGAAGTTACACATTAAGATATATCGGATGAGATTGCTCCTTCCCTGTGGGTGTTGTCGACTGAGCTTGATCTGTTTGGTTGACGTCTTGTGGTGTTTTGTTGTTATTGTGTTGTTGTTGAACTTTGGGTCGCATAAGTAAGGATTAGAGCCCAACAAACGGTTCCATTGTCGGGACCGTTAATCATTTGAGTCAAGGGAAATGTTGTGTCATCCAACAAAGAACAAAATAGAGGACTGGCTGGAGTCTAATACACTAGCATTTGCACAAGAAGAGAGCGCAGGATTACGGTTGAGCACAAAAAACTGGTTAGACCGATACATATATTCTGACATTCACAAGATATTCTTTGCAGAGTTTCCCATTGTTCTACACGAGTGGTTGTCAAGGTTGGAAACTCAATAAACAAATTTCTAGAGAAAGAAAGCATTCGAGTGGAGCGATCAGTTGGTTCACGAGATAACCAGTGTAAGTAACCCCATCTCTAGAGCTGTCGATTTTTGGGTTGATAGTATTTTCAAGGGTATATTACTGAGTTTGAAGTAGATACTATAACCTCATATAGCGAGGTTGAAAGAACTTTTTTCCAAGGTACCCAAAGAAGGTATTTGTTATCTATCAACACATGGATCAAGATGCTAGTTTATGAGAAGGGCATCTTGCACTTAAGTATTTAAGTCGTGCACCTAGGAACAAGGCTATGTCGCAGATGAACTATCAAGAAAATGGGAAATGGTGAGTTGATATGTTCCTAAGAAGTAGAGAACTTGAACTAGAATATGGAGTCCTAAGGAGTGCAAGGAGACTCAGATCAAGGAAAAGAAGAAAGACAGAGGAAGGTTGAAGAGCTCCTAGTCTGTTTGAGGAGATTGAGCATGAACTTTGGTCATAGGTAGACGAGGGGTGTTATGACAAAGAGGAAGAGTATCAACCAATATCTAAAGCAGAAAAGTTAGCAGAATCTATGGAGACACCAAGATCAAGGCGCAACTACGTCACACCAGGAGTGTTGCCAGCAGTAAGGTCTAAAGCCTCATCTCCTGAAAGATTTATTAATACTGATAGTGCTAGTACCGCGACTAGCATGTAGGAAGGTACACCTCCACTAGAGTATTTATCAGGTAACCCCAATGCCAACTCAATGGCCAGGGAAGATATTAGACTACCCACATTCAATGGGAATAAAGAAAAATATACAGATCAGCATTGGTTCCTCTATGAAGTTATTTGGATGGTTCACCTAGTTCATAACACGAACCTAAAGAAAGCGCAGATGATCATGACTTTGAGGGTTCATGCGCTGGACTGGTTTATGAATTTCTGCGTAGTACAGCCAAAATCCCCACAGAAGACCCTTGAAGAAACACATCTCGCAATGATATGTGAGTTCAGAAAACCTAAATATGAGTCACAGTGAATCACCGAGATCAAAGAGATAAAACAATCATTGGTAGAGTTTGTATGGGAATTTAACCAATGGTTTGAAACCTTGATGGAAAACGTAAGTTTTCTAGATGTTGGATGTGCAGCATAAAGAGTGGTTTGTTTTTGCATTGTTACCACATATTTGAGGCCCATTGATGCAACAAAATACCCTATCGCAGACAGAAGCGTTAGACTTGGAAATGAAGCTAGAAGCTTCGCCAATCGGCGATGGTGCCTTAGGAATGGTGCAGATTCAGTTGCAGTTGGATAATCTAACGATACAGCTCCAAGATATAAAAAAGGGCAAGGAAGCCCAAGAATATTTATGGTGTACAAAATGCAGAACATATGGACACACCAAAGATAATTGTCAAACCTATATGAACTATATCTCATCGGGTGGGCCAAACCCTTTGAGTTCCCAAGCGCTACCCTGGAGCCGCATATGCCAATCTAGAGGGCATCGCGATGAGGAGTGTCTATACTTGCAAAAGGTTGTAAGTACCACAACAAGACTTTTCTATAAATTTTGTAAGTCGATAGGCCATGAAGAGAAGGATTGCAGAGCATACCAACTCCCAAAGGAAAAGACAGTGGAAACCTACTTAATGAATAATGAGGAGCAGGATCCGGTTGAACCAGTGCAAGCATCCTATCATCCTATGCATTTCCCACCTAGTCAGTATCAGAACCCATATCAGCTACAGTATGCGCCTTAGAATCAGTATGTACCACACAAACAATATCAACTGCCATACCAGCAAAACCAGTACTCACCTCAGCAACAGAACCCACACGGAAGGGGTGGTGGAAATATCAGAGGTCGAGGAGGAGGAGGACTTGGAAAAGGAAGAGGTCAGATTACATGCTATGATTGTGGACACTTGGGTCACTATGCCATATATTTCCAACAACCTCCAAAGATGTGTTGATATTGTAAAGCGCAGGACCACAATGTGGAGCAATGTCCTCAGTTGATTGCAAAGTGGCAAGCTAGGACCATCAGAGGTACTTACCTTGTACAGAATCCGAACTCAAATTTGAATCCTAACTTGAACGTTTAGATAATTGTTGCTGAGCCAAGAGATCCAATTTTTGTCATTGTAACACGAGGAGGTGTTGCGACCGCAGCTGATCAAGAAACCTCGCAAGAACAACTGCAGCCACAGGTGCGACCCACAGCATAGAAGAAAGTACCATTCAACGTTCAAAAACAGAAGCAAGTCTTTTTGGACATACGACCAGAGTTCGTAGATTGAGAAAAACCATTGACGTCAGGTGAAGTCAGGGAGATGCCTGAACATTTCCAACAACTATTCCAAAAGAAAAACTCGTAAAAGGTTAGTAATATTAAATATTTTCTTTCAAGTTGCTTAGCACTAATTCAGGATAAAGATGTTATCGCAAAAATACAAGCACTGATAGAAGAAACCCCAGAAGAGTCGCAACTAGAAAGGAGAGTTAACTAGGTTAAAAAGGAATTTAAAACTGGACCTGAGTTAAGGATGACTACGCAGATAGGAGACTATGACATGGATTACATAATTTTAGACTTGGGCTTGGACGTCAATATTTTGACATGAAAGACTTGGGAGAGTATCGAAAAGTCGCGCTTGGACTGGTCTCCTATCCAGTTGCAACTTACAAATCAGGCAATGGTCCTACCAATCGGTCGGTTGATCCAAGTTGTTGTCGACATTGTAGGGTTGAGCACATTTGTTCACTTTGAAGTCATTAACATCATCAACGACACAAACCCATATCTCATGCTACTAGGGATATATTGGGCCATAGGCAATCAAAACATTATAAATTTCAAGAAAAGGATACTCTCATTCAAAGATAATGAGATGAGAGTGGTGTCTCCCATCGATCCATTGGAGGGACAAAGATACGTCGAGCCTATCTACAATTAGGGACACGGTGATTATCTCGACTAGATCTACAATGTCACTACCTTACAAGAATATTATATCAATCCGACAATAAGTTGGAAGAGTGCTATTTCATGTGCATCCAACTCAAGGGAGGCTTTGAAGAATTGGAAAAACTAGTTGGATGAGGTCTCTATAAGGAGGTGCACCAGAATCACAAGGTCTGTGGGATGGGTGGAGAATAAGCTACGAGATATTCCCACCTATGAAGGTTTACCTAACCTGGCGACCTTCTTAAGTGAGTTTGAAGTACTTGTAACAGAATCATAGTGGTTTTCTACACTCGACCATGTACTAAATGCTACGCCTTCTTGATGGTGGAGTACGTACAAGAAGTCCATATCAAAATGGCCACAGTGCAGAAGATTGATGGAATCCAGATTCGATGAAGATGTCACCATTGTGAGTCATAAGTACACAAGGTTGTTAAACCCTGTTGAACACATAAAATCAGTGTTGCACCGCATTTGTAGAAAACCCACATTAGGAATGGGTCCATCATTTCATTCACACATCAGAAATGACACCCCGAAGCTGGTATACATCTATGGAGTTGCGACAAGGAATACAGGATTGGGAAGACATAGCTAAACAGTTCACACACACATTTGAATTTTCTGATGAGCAACCTACAGTTGATGTTGCTCTTCAAACGATAAAGGAGAAAATATTTTCTAAAATCCATGTCGAAGAGGAAAATTCCCACCCATCCAGCGCGACTATCTAGCAATGGATGGCCTGCTATAATCTATCTAGAGACCTAGATGATGATCCGACTAACATAAACATACCAGAATCAGAGGGCATGTGCATAGTTGAAGGAAGTTGTATTTCAAGTGACCAGTTCCTCAAGCCGCTGAAAATCAAGAAAGTAAACATTGGGTCGCCAGAGAACCCGAAGATCGCTAACATAGGAGATTATAGGGATGAAGAGACAGTTGCAAAGATCACATACTTCCTACATGAGTATTAGGACCTATTTCCTACCAGTTTCTCATAGATGAAGGGAATAGTCGACGAACTAGGAGAGATGAAAATACCCCTAAAACCAAATGCTAATCTAGAAAAACAACGCCCATATAGAATGAATCCAAGGTACAAAGAGAAGGTAAACGAAGAATTGGGTTGCATTCTCGATGCAGGAATCATTGTACCTGTCGAGGAATCATATTGGATCAGCCCTATAGTGATATAGGATAAGAAAACAACTGGAGAAGGTAGGATCTGTGTCGACCTAATAAAGATAAATGATACATGTATGCATGATCCATTCCCAACACCATTTACAGATGAAGTAATAGAAAGCATCGGAGGACAAGAGATGTATTCATTCACCGACGGCTTCTCTGGCTACCTTCAAGTCAGGATCGCGAAGGAGGATCACCATAAAATGACCTTCGTTGCAGAATGGGGATGCTACCAGTATACGATAATGCCCTTTGGACTCAAGAATGCACCTGCTATATTTTTTTCTAGAATAGTAGTTTTTGCTTTTAAAGATTTCATTCATAAATTTATTGAGGTCTAATTTGATGATTAGATTGTGTTTGGTCTAATAAGAGACCATATTGAGAGTTTTTGCATGATGTTGGGACGTTGTCTCCAGTATCAAATCATGATTAATTCCAAAAAATGTATTTTTTGCGCACCATTTGGTGTGTTGTTGGGTTACGTTGTCTGTCATGATGGAATTTTGGTCGACATAGAAAACATTGCAATTATCCTTGACTTACCACCACCCACATCAATCATGCAACTCATATCAGTGCTAGGACACACATGTTACTACATGAAGTTCATCAAAGGATATGCATATATCACTGCACCTATGGAAAAGTTGTTGAAGAAAGATCCAAAGTTTCAGTGGATGGAACCTTGTCAAGAAATCCTGGATAAATTAAAGAACAAGATGGCCACCGCACCAATACTCGTGTTTCTGAACTGGAAGAAGGAGTTCCATGTTCATGTTGATGCATCATCTATGGCGCTTGACATAGTCTTGACACAACCAGAAGAGGGTGCACTTGACCATCTCATTGCTTTTGCTAGCAGGAAACTATCAATGACAGAGAAAAATTACAGTACAACAGAGAGAAAAGGCCTCGCTATGGTCTATGTGCCTCGATACAAACCGCATGGGAAAAAGCGTTATTGACTTTCTCTTACGGGCAATTCCAAACCTAGAGATATCAGAAGTAACAGTGTTGACATCAGTAATGAGAAATCATGGGGAAGACACGATCTCCTTCCAGTTAACTTCGAGAAAAGAATCGAAAGATATGGAGCCTTCGACTTAAGGGAGATAGGTTCTCTCCCTCCTCTTTTGGTAACACGATGTATAGAGTCTAACACCTTCCTAGTGCCGGAAGGTTGGAAGGAGAAGTGTGGTAAGAATTGAATGGAAATAATGGAAGCTTCGGTCAACGATGGCAACAACTCTAATTTCCATAAGGTAGTGAAATTCCTTGTCACATAAGTAGAAACCTGCATGAATGGTGTAATGAATGCCCCGCTGTCTCCAACATGGACTCAGTGAAATTGAATTCTCCGTTCATATGCATCGACATAGCAAAATTCTCTTTGGTTGGAAGTGAAGAAGCGTCGACATAGTGAAATTCTCTTTGGTCGAAAGTGAAGAAGTGTTTTCACCTTAATTAAGCCATTTTTCCTAATCCTAACTCGAAAGGGAAGAAGCGAATTTGACCTTTCTTAATACAACGAATAAGGCCATTTTTCCCTAATGCTTACTACAGGGGAAGAAGCGACTTTGACCTTTCAGGAGCAAAATCGAAAAGTGCATATAACCAATATTAAAACCTTTTCAATTGCCATTTTAACGCATTCTATCATCACTTCTACTCGAGGTCGAGTAGTCCCATAATCTCTCAATTTTTCAATAATAAAAAATATTAAGGTAATAAGAGCTCCCATGTCCAAGTATAGTTGCTCCCAATGCGAGATTGCTTTTCCACGGATTTGATTGAATATTGCCTCCCCGACTACAAGAGCAGTAGGAGTAATAAATAACAGCCATAATAATACTAAACGTATATCTGTCCTGCACCTTTGGCCTCCTCCTCCTTGTGCGGGTTTAATAAAACATTCTCACTTTTTAGTGCATATATATATATATATATATATATATCCTAGTTCTTAGGCAAATAAGAAAAAATATATATATCCCAATTCTTTTATATATATATATATATATATATTTATATATATCAGTTCTAACTTTATAGAACCGGAAGCTCTTTTATCTTACCGTTGTCTTTGAATGAACAAGTTGAATTAAGATATTTGTTCGTCCATGGATGCTTCCTGTTCCTGCAATAAAACGTGAATGTGAAGGTACGTGAACTGAAGTAAAAGAAAACTCGCTGACACTCTGCCTTGTCTTCTGAATAAAACATGAAAGTCTTCGGAATAAAACATGAAAGTGATGAGAAGTGGAATGAGAGAAAGTTGATTGCTCTATAAATAAATAATAGAGCATAAGACCTAATTAATCAATTTGGAACGCCGACTCCTCATTATTTTATTAAAACGAAAACGAAAAGAATCTCACGTCATTCATGGTATATATTAAAATTAAAAGAATCTCACATGATTCTCAGTATATTTTGTTTTGTTTTGTTGGGTAGATATTAAGAATAAGTTTGAAAATAAAATTAAGAACAAACATCAGATGAATTTAAGAATTAGTAAATTATATGTTAGTGAATAGATAATTAGTTGAATAATACATCAAGATGAAGTCTATTATCTAAGCTGCATCTTAAGATAGGATTTAGGATTGACAAAGAGGCTGGTAGAATTAAATATGTAGAAATTAAATATAGCCCCAAGGGTTAGCTCAATTGGTAAGACGTGCGCACACTCTCTCGGTTCGGGGGGAGGTCATGGGTTTGAGCCTTGAGTCCTCTGGGGTTAGGCCTTCTGCTAGGATGGCCGGCGGTTTACCACCTCTACCATCCACGAATGTGGGGAAGTATTGTTGGGTTTCCCATGGATCTTTCCATCTGAAAAAAAAAGAATTAAATATGTAGAAATGTGGTTGAAAGCCTATTTTGAAAGTCCTCCATCGATCTATTAGTTTAGTCGTGCTTTTGAGTGTATTTTTAACTACCTGGATTGAAGGTTTAGTTGTGGTCAAGTGAAAAGCTTAATCAACCCACTGCTAGTTACCTTGTTGCATTCAATTTGCTTCATTTGCAAGTAAATTTGATTTATTGATTAGCGTCTCTAACACATTGTCTTCTAATAAGATTGAAATTATCTAGGACATCTCTCGAAATCAAAAGTTTGTGAAGAGACATATTCTTGATGCATTGATTGTCAAACTCGCGAAACACACCATTAAGAGTTTGGTCTTGACCACATGTAAGATACGTTTCATGTACTTTAATTACCTCAAAGGTGTTTATTCAATGAGATATTGTTTCTTGGCAATGCTCCAGAATTCCTTGTCTCTCCCCCAAATAAAAATTTGACACATGTATCCTTGATTGGCCACCATGTTCATCCTTTGGCTTCTCTGGCATGTTCTTGAATTTTTCACATGTCGTTGACTCGTCTCTGGTGTGTTTTTTAATTTTTTACCCTCTGTAGACCATTAAGTTGTCTCAGGAAGCCTAACTCGGACTGAGGCGAGGGTAAATGACTTAGCAATGAAGGTCTATTTCTTGGGCTTTTAGGTCATTCAATGACTGAGAAATGAAGGTCTTTTTGGGGGTCTTTTGATAAAATTTAGGCTTTTAGCAAGGGGAAATTTGATTTTTCTATTATTAATGAACATTAAAAATCAGTTCAGTTTAGGTTTTTTTTAGATGTTGGTGTTTCAACCAAGAGATCTCCATGACCAAAAACCCATCTAGCATACCGCTACTTTATAAAAACACCGACACAACCAATTGATAGGAAGAAAACGAGTCTCTTAAATTTGTTGGTTCATGATTGGGTCTAGCACTTCTGATGCCATCAAAGAGATGAAATCTTTAATGCATGAATCTATTTGAATTTTCTTTTTAAATTCTGATTTTTCATTAGTTGATTTGAAAGCCATAATTACTTGATTTGAAGGCCATAAAGGTGTTTTTCTTAAATGCTATTATAAGAGATATTGAATCTTTAACCTTGCCCACTTGAATGAAATTAATTATGTTTCACTATATGAGATTTCGTTCACATTTCTTTATGTCATAATCTAGGCATGAGAATCCAATTGCACTCTCTTTTCTCTGGCAGAATTATAAACATGTGATATTTCTCATGAATCCAATATGATGTGGTCGTTCATTTAAGGTATTTGCCAAAGAATAGATGGCCCGTTGGCATATAAAGTGGGCCTAATTGCCATCATTCATCAATAAAAATTAATAGTTGCATAGCATAAACTATGCCAGAAAACAATGACATGGTATTTTGGATCCACTTTAAGAATATAATATCAGAAGCTATTACATAATTCTCAATTAATGAAACAATGTTCGTTATGTAATATGGATTTCAAGAAAATCAATGAGGGAATGATAAATAAACGTTGCAAAAATATAAGTTTTAAATAACGAAATAATTATGTTAAAAGTAAGCTGAAACCATTAAAACAACGTTGAAAGTAAGCTGAAACCATTAAAACAACGTTCATCCTATAATCTCGATTTCAAAAAAAATAATTTAACAAATGAACAAAAATTGCAAAAATATATCCAGATTTTGAATAACAAACAATTAATTATAAAAGTAAGCTTTAAGTGGCTTTCTTTGCAAGTGTTGTTCTAGAAGTTGTGTTAACAATAATTTGTTGTAATGATATTCTATAAATAAAATTATTTAGAAAAATATTTTATAAATAGAATTGTTTTTATTACAGATTTTGAAATACTTATTTTGTAAAATTTAAATTTCTTATGTGAAATATAAAGTATATGGATTTTTACCGAAGGCTTGAATTGTAATATATTAAGGTAGTATTTTAAAAATTAGGAAAAATAATTATTTTAATTTTATACTTTTTTATCAATAAGATTTTTTTTTTAATATAATGTAAATTAGTTGTAAAATTTTAATAATACTAAAACGATTAATATAAAATTTAGTAATACACATTTAGCTATGATTTATTTTTCTTTATAAAAAAACAAACCAAGAATAATTTTTAAAATTTAAATATGAACTATAATTCAAATTATTTGATCTAATTTATTAGTAGCATATTTGTTCATCTAAACTTGTGTTCGATCCCCAAAAATATGTACCACCTAGTCAACAATTGTCCCTACTTTAGCACCTTCTTTAATGAGATCTATGTAGGGATGGTACACATGTTTAGCCACATAGAACAATTTCTATTTCAATTTGAGTTAAAAATGTATTAATAGAAAATGCCCTAGTTGGATACCACCTGCTCCAAAAACCACCTTTCATTGGATTTTTCACTAACTTATTCCTACTTCATTTTTTTATAACCAAAATTCACATGGAGAAACAATTTAGTCTCTACCAACTCCATTAATCGCAATAGGTTGACAATCTCTATCCTCCTCTTATTTTCAGTACAAAAAAATGATTTCAATTACTAAGGAGTGAATCAGTCACCTATTATGATTGCACAAAGTTAATATGGATAACATTCATAACTTCAGTTATTGGTCATATTTATTTGTGGATCCTCCACCCATTTACATATTAAAACTCGATGGCTTCTGCAAGCTATAATATTACAAACCAGTCAAATTAGAGATGAATTAATACAATGAAATAGAATTTGCATCCCACATTTTGTCCCAATATGATTTACCCATCCTTCATTTTAAGATCAAGGGTTGTCATGACCTCGATGTTACAATTAATCAACTAAGTTTCTAAAAAAAATTAAAAAGTTGAAATTTTTTCAACGGTTGTTTGTTAGACAGTCCATATACAACAAAACCCTTTCAATTCAATTCAATTACAACTTTTACAATTCATTATGCACCTCCATGCAATTCAATTACAACTTTCACAATTCAGTTGGAGGTCATTGGTGCCCCTTGAGACCATATGGAGGCTATATGGACTGTACGTTGCCTCTCACTTCCACATGTAGTTGGGTTGGAGCAAATTTACATTGGACCTTGTGATTATGATTAAATGAAAACATAAACTATCCACTTTCTCCTTTAAGTAGATTGTGGTTCATATATTATGACATGTCATGGATTTATCTCATCTCCTATGCACTTTTGAAGCCAATTCACATATATATTTTAATTACTTGTGTTGTAAGTGACTGAAAATTTTAATTACTTATGTTTTAAGTGACTAAAAGTTTGAATATACACACATGAGATTTGGAAGTGAGTCCCTCCCAAAATCAAATGAAAGGATTACATTGATATATTTTTGTAATTTTTTATGTGAGAATATGAGCATAATATTTGAAGGAGGGATGATCTCAAAGCAAGCGAATGTCTATTAAGTTGATTCTTTTTCTAAATATTATAATGTAGTGTAATTCGAGCACAGGTTATTAGTGGAGTTTAATATTATACTTTGCATCTTGGTCTTGAAAATATTGACAAAAATAGCAAGGCATTGTAAATTTATCAAAAATTTGTATTGGTGAAATGGGTAGGATTTTATAAACCCACTATTTATGATCATATTGTATCAAAGCATAATTGTGAACATACTTAGAGATACTTGTATGGGAATCACTTGTAATGAATATAGACAAATTTGACAAACATTGCTGCTAGGCCTAATGTTATAGTCTAAATTGGAACTTCTCCATTCGTGATGACACTTGCATGATGCCACTTCAAATGTTGAATGTTGCTCACAGAAAATATCAATATGGATGGAAGAGCTTTGATTTGGTGTTTGATGCATTGGCCTTAGTCATTCAAATACTCCCTAGCTCTTTTGACCCTTATTACTGAGTTTTGACCTTTGTAATTGAGTATTATGACAAAATCACTCCTAATGAACTGACAACAAGCTATGTTTTATTGAAATCACTCATTTCCTCTACATTGCAAGCAATTTTCAAAATGCCAAAAATATATATATATAATTTGAAATTCGGGGTAGTTTGGGTGGTTTTGGAACTACCCCATTAGTTACAACTTCTCTCATTTGACTATGGCTATCTCCATACACTATACAAACAAGGGAGATAGACTATGATAAGGACTCTTATATGAAGTACTACTATGTTGGAGGAATCGTCACTCTATTTCCCTTTCCATTTATGCCCTAGTTACTCTAAAACCTTTATGCATATGAGTTGTGGTTGGGACTTTTGGAGAAGAAAAGCAGGAGATCCCGAGTCAAGGTTTCATGACGTGAAAGAATAGTAATAAGGTTCTTGGAGTAAACGTTATGAGTAAATATCAAGGATTCAAGGAATGCTTAGACCAACCTTTGTTAAAAGGTTCATTTAGTTCCTCTTCCTAAACATCAAACGTTTGGAATTTTGCATCAACAACATCAAATCATAGAAAATTTTAGTTGGGATTTTGGAGTAACAACATAAGTGGAATTCAAGACTTTCATACATGTTGGATATATGAAATGGGACATGGGTTTGATGGTGCTATGATTAATTTTATTTGTAACTAGATTGTCACCTAATGCCTCTTGTTTGTTGTTAGTATTATGACTTTGAAAGCAATCTTCCAAATAAAAAGGTTTTGTTGGTTTTATTCATAACGAACCATATTGAATTGGTAAGAGGGTTCATACCCATCCTTTAGGTCCATTTTTACTAACATAATGTCTTGTTGCTTTCTTTGAACGTGACACTGCATGACAGTATTGACAAATCCAAGTGTTAATTTATTATTTTCCTCCTCTTCAATGTTGAGAAACTACTCATGAAAAGTGACCATTAACAAGCTATATTACTTTGCTCCCTTGTGAAGAAAATGCATCAAATCCTTCTTCCCAGTTTTTCAATGCACTTGTTTGCATTGGAACATAAATGAGAAAAATGTTTTTGTATTAATACAGTCAAGGTGTTTAGTATTAAAATACCACTAAGATCAAAGGAAACCACAAGTACATGCAACCAACTGCAGTCAAGTGACTAATGTTGCAAAGCCAAGGTCCTCCAAACATGTGTCAACACTAAGAAATGAAAAATTTCATGTTGTAACCCATGGTTAGGCATAAAAAATGTAAGCTCGATGTAGTAAATCTCACTGTACTAAGGGATGATTGATGCTTCATGCATATAAGGGAGCATTGATACTTCATGCATATATGGGATCATCAATGTTGTGCATATGTTGTAACCATCAATTCTTTGTGTATATCAAAGAACATTGTTTCTACGACAAAGGGTACCATAGAACTTGAAATTGAATGCTTTTAACCCATTGTACACCTAAGTTAACACATCACACATGTGCTTAATTTTATGACAAAGCATATGTGGGAAACCAATGAGTGAAAAGCACATAGAATAAATCACACAAATAAAATATATAGGATAATTTAATTCCTACCTTTTCTATCTACATCATATGATTGGAACATGATTTTTGTTGTTTGACGTTAATTATATGGACAACCAAACATATATTTGTCTAATTTATCATCAGATAGCGATGGTTGTCCTAAACAAATTGAATAAGGGAGAGCGTCAAGCAGTACATCGAGATCAACTAGTGGTAGCAATGTTAGAAGGAAATTCAAAAAATGTATGGATGTATTTCTTGCAGAAGGAGGGTCACTGTCTTATGACAATCAATGCACCCAAGAACAAGAAGTTCCATTAATGTACAAGAATTACATGAAGAATTGGGAACCAAACCCACTTTCTAAAATAAACACTGATTTCACTATTGATGGAAGAACATACCACATTCTTCCATCCACTTTACATGGCTTGGGGCTCTTTGCAATGGACTGTGTGAACGTTCCATATAACAATGAAGTGTAACTAATGGAATATGTTGACCCAAAGTATGATTATGCACATTGGGGTAGTATGACACGATATCTAAAGAGCATGCACATATACGGAAATTGTGCAAATTATAATGAAAGGAAAGAAAACAATCAACATAAATAATCTTCCATATATTGATTTAAGACCCAAAGCCTACAAAAATGTTGTTGGGATTATAAACAGTACTCATCCTATGAGCACAAACAAACTTCTCAATTGTGTTTTTGTTGAGGGTGAGGATAACAAAGTTGTGTCTAGTGCAATAAAATCAACACCCATAATTGTTGCTCAATTATCATTTGAACAAGATCTAGGAATCAAGTAAGTATGGATTAATAATCATGCTCATGATTTACTAAAAGGCATGTACACTATTTATTTATTATTTTTAGTTATATATAATTTATGTTGTTAACAAATAATGGTTTCTATTATAGGATGATTGAGAGAAAGGGAAAAGCATTGACAATGGCATGGTGAGATAATGTGTGTGTGTGTGTGTGTGTGTGTATGGTATGTGTGTGTGTCTGTGGGTTAGCTCAAGTAGTTGAGAGTTGTTTATGTTAGCAGAAGGTCTCGAGGTCAAATCCCTAGGTGGCTATCCTAGGGCCTCACTCAATGTCCCCATAACCAGGCCCAACGGTTTACCTCGGGTACCATCCTAAAACAAAAGGAGAAGTACCTGAGGGTTTCCTGAGCGATGTTCCATTTTAAATATATATGTATGTATGTATGTATGTATGTATGTATGTGTGTATGTATGTATACACACATATATATATATATATGGTCATTTATATTTATGTTGTTATATTCCATACTATTCTATTTTATCCCATCGTGGAGATCCTTGTTACGTTGATTATTGGAATTATATGATATGATTTTTTAAGGCTCCCATGTCGATGCCTTGTCCATATGAGGCTGAATTGGAGATGTCTAAAGCTAATGACCCTTTAGTAGCTCTCAAAAAAGTTGTTAGGAGAATCGGCGATGAACTAGATGAATTAATGTATGCAGAAGAATATCCTAAAAATGAAAGGAGAATCAAATTCTTGATGGTATGCATCGTGACGCTCAATGTAATTTTTTAAATTTTTTATTCCATTATTTATTTAAAAGAACGTGACATTTTTCTAAAGGAATCCAAGAATATGACTTGGTGAAATATAATTTCTTAGGTATTCATAAGACATGAAGAACTTGGTGTTAGGAGTAGCAGAAGAGCAACTATGGTTTCACACCCTGATCCCAATCCACATGCTATCGGTGCAGTAGCTCCTGGTATTGGAAGGTCAGCCCCTGATTGTACACCTATTTTTGGTGGGGGTTACAGCATGATCCCAAGTACATATAGGATTAGAACCAGTTCTAGAGCTATTATGCCTCATACATTAGAGGCTAATGTGAGGTCCATGATGCCAATCATGGTAGTAAAGAGAACCAGTTAGTTACCAATTGATTTATAAATGGACCATGATCTGGTGCCAGTAAAGGGACTAAAACTTCATGTTAGTTACATCCACCCCATTGCATTATGTTGAATTTATACAAATAATAATATCTTTATATTGTTGTAATCTCACGGATCACATAGGGTTACCAATAATACACATTTAAAAGCATATAGACATATCAGAGACAAGAGACAAGAACACATATGTGGAATAACAGATTATATTATAATGGAAGGGTCCATACAATCATAGAACTGAGTGGAGTTCTCATATGGCTCAACAGCCTAATATATATGATTTACAAACAGTTACAAATAACGACTTGTCAGTTCGGTTAACCAACACGACCTTATGTGGCCGACCTAATCTCTAATTAGTCAGCTGATTGACTTAGTCAGTTTATCGACTTAGTTGGCTTACCGACTAGCTCCTCCAACATCTCCCCCATGAACAAAACTGTTCTTCATCCTGAATAAATGGGGAGGTACTCAAAAATACATTGCCTGTCTAAAGTAGTTATTTCCTTGTTCTGATTTTTATGAGCTGTGAAGTCGGATAGTTGGTCGTTTCTGTACATAGACTTCCACAATTGCTTTTGCTATCATGGCCAACTGATGTTGGAATTCTGTCCAGTTTTGCAGTACTTTCTAGATGTCGATGGTTAATGTTGTAAGGCTTGATAGTGTCGAGATCTTCTCTTGAATGGAAAGGTATGCTATCCTTTCCATGTCGGGACCCATAAACTGGTCCTTCTCTTCTGCCATCTCTAGAAGTCTTTTCATTTGTGGACATATGGTTTCAAATTTGTCCAAGCTCGGGATTGCCTGCTGCACCCATTGGTGTGCTTGTCGCTCGAGCTTCTATAGTTTGGCTGTTTCGAGCAAGGTTTGATCTTCGACAGTGCTTCTCAATGCTTCTTCTTTGCTCTTTCTTTTCTCTAGTGCTTGAATTTCTTATCTAGTTTGTCGGGTCTGCTAGAAGACTTGCCCGTAATAGGCAGACCAGTCTCGCAGTACCCCTTCGGTTATGACAGACTCCTATATGTGATCTTGAAGCACTTTGTAAGCTTCAGAGAAGGTTGTGTGTCGATGCATCAGTAGTCGAGTTGTTTCTTCTTTTTTTCTCTTATCTTGTGTTTTGCATTTGTGTTTGTAGTGCTGACACCACGCTTTCAAACAATTGATAGGCTTTCTCTAACGTCTTGTTGATGTCGACCTCTGTTGATCTTGGTATCACAGATTATGCAAGGTTTTTTGCATTTTATTAGGAACTCGACTTGTTTTCTTTCATTGTCGTCGAGCTCCTTGCATCTAGTATGGCTCCTTATTTTTGCTTTGATAGCCAGGGTTTCCAAGAGTTGTCCCAATTCTCCATCATTTAGCTTTTTTGCATCGACTACAGTGGTCGACCCAAGTTGGCTAATGTGGACCATTGCCTCTTGTGATTGATGGTCCCTCTTCTCTCTATCTCTCTTCCTCTTGTGCTTTTGCTCTGCTTGCTGCTGTACTTGTGCACCTATAAGAGTGAGATTCTCCGGTGGTTGATTTTTCGGCAGTGGATTGTCTAGTTACTGGCCTGCAGTGGTTAAGGGGACTTCTGGTTGGGGCTGCAGGGTGAGTTCTACAGCTGGGTGTGTATCTAGTGGATTTTATGCAGAGGGTTCAAATATAGATGTTGTTGGTACTGATGGTTGCGGCAAAGGTGGTTCAGGTGCAGATGGTTCAGTTGTAGGTTCTAGGTTGGGGGGTGGTGGTGATGGTGAATGGTCGGGTGTGATTGGTGTAGTGGGGATGTGGTCGGATGTTGGGTTCTCAATTTGTGGAGGTTAACCCTCCGGGATTTTGGAGAACAAGTCGTCGATCTCTCGATTAATTTCTTCCATGTTCTCTTCTTCCTCATTTCTGGCTGGTTCATTGGCTGGTGGAGGTGGTGTGATGTCAGTTGGGGTGAAGGATGAGGTCCGACTTGTGAAAACTTGAGCTATATTATTGGGGTTCCTCACAAAAGTTGACTGTGAAATTCCCATAGACCTCGACTTCTGGGTATTTGGCCAGGTTGTAAAGGAGTAGGCTGTCTTGATCCACCAGCTTCAAACAGTGGGCACTTGGTGATGATCTTTTGTACAGAGGTAAGCAACTCAAGCAGTTTTTCAATGTATGCCTAGAAGTCTCTGTCTCGGTCAAACCTCTCCTTCAGGGTTTTCGGCATAGCATTCTTGCATATGTCAACCAGGCTTATGGAAGGAAGCTTTGGAATTTCTTCCTATGTGATTTGAGTTGGAGATGGGGGTGGAGGTGTTGAGACTAGGTCGACAACATTTTGGGCCGTCAAGGTGTGTGTACTTTTTGCCTTCTTTGGCCGACCTTGTCGTGCTCCTGATTCGATAAATTTCTTGAACTGTGCCTCGACCAGAACTTTGTTTGCTACAGCGTCTTTGATGATGTCAATCGCAATAGCTAATAATTCCTCTTCATCCTCTGAGTTGAAAAGGATTAGCTTGCGTTTCCCCTTTCCTTTTGTCTCAGTGGCCTTCTTCCTTGGTGCTGCTATCTCCTTTGCTAGCTTTTTTATTTTTTCTTTGGTTATTTCATACTTAGGGTTGTCAGACTCAATATCTCCCAGTTCGTCTCCTTCCTCCTTTTGTTGTGTTGGGATGACACTTTTCTCAGTTGGAATGGCTACCTGTTGTTCTTTCTATGTCCCTTCCCTTTGGGCTGTCGGTGGTATGATCGTGGTTTGCAGTCAGTTGGTATCCTCTGTTG
The DNA here is from genome assembly GCA_001517045.1 of Pseudotsuga menziesii. Classification (NCBI taxonomy): domain Eukaryota; kingdom Viridiplantae; phylum Streptophyta; class Pinopsida; order Pinales; family Pinaceae; genus Pseudotsuga; species Pseudotsuga menziesii. The sequence goes on from LPNX010635003.1 coordinate 23,823, forward strand.
GGGTTTCCTCTGACATGAAGGTGTTGATGTGTAGTCAGAGTTCGTAATCTTCTTCTTTCTCTTGGTCGATGAGTGGTTCTTCTATCACTAAGGTTGCTTCCTTGGATTTTACTAGTATCGACAGTTTTGTGCTAGACTATCGAGCTAGCTCATGAAAGATCTCTTCAACTGTTGGATAATAGTCAAGAGTCTTTGCTTTTTCCTTGGCACCTTGCATATACCACACCGCAGTATGGTCAAGTTCCAGTTGTATGTGCACGGTTTTGGGAAGACTTCATCAGGTGTTCTGGGACACCCTCCATCTAGTTGTCTGAAGCTTGAGCTATTGGAATCAGTTTTCCAACAGCACCTTGTCGTTTGCCAGTTCCTTCAGTGTTCCAGTCTGGGAAAATGGTTTGAATCTCCACATATGGAATTGTGTGGGTTCTTGGAATTGCTTGTCCCCAACTAGGCACAAGTAGTACATTACTATCCATATGATAAGGGACGGGAACCTTATAATCCCTCTCGACTCCTGGCATTTCTCATAGATGCCCTTGAGAATGTCGGCGACATACTCAGCCCATGTGTAGAATTTTCCCGTGTCGAAAATGGTATCCACTGCCTCTAACATGTCCAATTTTAGGTCGCTTCCTCGACCTGTGGGTGTAAGCCATGTTGCTATGATTTTAGCCACAATTTGTGGTGTTCGGGCTTGTATTTGGCTAATCATTAGCCCTTTGGAGTTCTTTCTCGATGGTGTTCTAGTCAGTCGCTCTACCAGCCCTTCTTTTATGCCGACTGGTACTCGGTCTCCTTGGTTGGATAGACCAGTCAGTTTGTATATCACTTCGCCAGAGATCTCGACTGGCCTGTCAAAGTAGAATATTCTGTTGTGGTATCAGCTTATAATGAATTTGACTGCCATTTCTTTTGTACCTCCAAATATTTCCATGAACGGTGTGTTCATGTAGTTCATGATAGAACTGTAGTTTACCTTTTCTATAGCTTGGGTTGGTTTCTTGTCAACATAGGCCCATTCCTTGATCTCAGCCCATGTCTTCGCCCATGAGGTCTCTTGAACCTTGGCGCTCTTTATGTTTCTTAACCTTCTCAGTAGTGGGGTTTCAGCAGTTTGTAGTTCTTTAGTCTTTGTTGTGGCTCTGGTTTTTTTTGGTGCCATCTTGTAAGTTTTATGTTCGAATTTACTTATGGATTCTTGGTTCTCAGTTTTATGTTTGCTAAATTTCTCTCTCTGTTCAAAATGTTGTAAATGATCCTTTTCTGGTCTGGTATTTATAGTTGGGGCGTTTGACGTTTCTGTCGATGGGTGTATTAATGGCGGAAGTGATGGTCCAGTGCGGTCACTTGAGTTTGCGTTAATGGTGATTTGATTTTGGTGCTCATAGTCATGAAGGTGTGATGTGACCTTCTGGTTCGTTTGTCGATGTCGATCATGTGAGTGGTCGATGGTGGTATGTCTATGGGTGTGATGTCGGCTGTCAAAGCATTGATTCCCTGTCATCCTGGTTTATGGGTGTTAGTTCTGTTTTGTTTATGTTAGATTCTTTTTTCAAATTTTTATAGTTGTTGTCTAACCGTTATGGTCGTTATATGCTTTTTTTTTTTTACTTTTTTTCATTTTTGTACTGCTTTAGTCAGGCACCATTAACAAGTTTCCGAAATACTATGCCTTGTAACGTCCTTAGTCGGACTGATCCGTTGGCATGAATCTCTTCGACAACATAGGGTCCCATCCATTCTGTATGTAGCTTTTTGGGTTTTCCTTTTACTCGACTGTTGTATAGTAGGGCAAGGTCCCCTACCGACAGGTTTTTGTTTTTGATATTACGATCGTGCCATGCCTTCTATTGTTGTTTTTGAATTTCTTGGTGTTGTAAAGAGATCAGTCGGTGTTCTTCAAGCTTGCTTAATTGCATCAGTCGGTCCTTCCTACCCTGTTTGACATCGACATGTAAAATTTATGCTATAATAGGTGTTTTTTGTCGAAAATGTAGTGGAACAACTGCTTCTTGTCCATAGACTAGTCGGAACGGTGTTTGGTCTGTCGAACGTTTGTATGCTTTTCTGTAAGCCCATAGTACTGCAGGTATCTTTTCATCCTAGTCATCTTTGTCGATGTTACATATTTTTGTTAGGCCTTTTGTTAATGTTTTGTTGAATGCCTCAATTCCTCCATTTGACTGAGGGTGATAGGTTGTACTACGTCGATGGTCAATTTGGAACTGATCTGTTAGTGTTTTAATGGTTTTATTAATAAAGTGTGACCCTTGGTCGTTGATTAGGGTTATTGGACATCCAAACCTAGTAATTATATTTTCATAGATAAATTTGGCAGCTACCTCACTGGAACATGTGTCGACGGGTTTTGCTTCTTCCCATTTGGTTACATACTCTACTGCAGTTATTATGTACCTTGCACCTGTTCTTTTTGCTGGTATGGGAAATGGTCCTATGAAGTCGATGGCCCAAATTTCAAATGTCAAACTTGGGTTTAGTGATATTAAGGGCATTTTTGCAAAGTCGACCTTAATGCCTTCTTTGCAAACAATGTGTCCTAATAATATCCCTATAGGGGTCAGGAATATGCACTTCTTAATGTTTAGAGCTAGCTGGATTTGTCGGCATCGTTCCAACATGAGCCTTAGCCATTTGCAGTGATCTTTTAACATAGATTATATTGTCCAATCATCGAAATATACTGCCATTGTTTTGTAAATATATTCTTGAAATGTTTTGACCACAATTCTTGAAAATACTGCAGGTGTGTTTTTTAATCCAGAAGGCATAACCCTATAAGAAAATGAGCTAAATTCACATACGAATGTTGTCTTTTTCTGATCTTCTTTGGCTATTGGTACTTGGTTATAACCTAAGAATCCATCTATGAACGAGTAGCATTCATGTCCTGCAACCTCATTTAAGATTTCATCTGCATAAGGAGTTGGAAATGGATCTGTTAATGTAACTTTATTGAGGTCTCTAAAGTTGACATAGATGCTTAGCTTGGTTCGATCATGTTTATTTGGTTGAACAACCATTGGACTTTCCCATTCTAATTGGTCAATAGGGTAGATAATTCCTGCTGCAAGCATATTATCAATCTCTTTCTTGACTATCTCTTTGTACTTATGAGCCAATTTATATGGTATTTTTTTTACAAGTCAAACATCAAGTTTGATGTCGATCTTCATTTCACCCATTTCATGGACTAGACCTTTGAGATATTTGTAGTCTCTGACGAAGACATCCTGAAATTATTTTAGTAAGTTTACTATTTCTTTTGTTTGTTCTTCATTCCAGTAGTCTCCAATTTTTGCCATTTTTGGTCGATCATCATTTGAGATGTCGAATTCTTTACTTTTGATTTTAGCATATAACCATTCTAGTGCTTTGGCTTCATTGATTGGTCAGATCCCTTCTTTAAACTATGAAAATGTGGCAGGAAAATCTGTTGCAGTCATTCGGTTGGTGTCTTCAACTGTCTCGACTTTGAGCACTGTGCGAATTGGTTTTGTTGTTTCTGAATGGTATGATTTCCATTGAAAGCTTTTCCCTTCTGGATTTTCATTTTCCATTTGTAGCCTTGTTGATTGTGGTGTTGTATTTGTTTGTATGTTATTGCAGTTTACTGTCGATCGGTCATATTTTAGGGTTTTGTTCCCGATCGGTTCTATAAATGCCTTGATTTGTTTTGCATTTTTGACTAAGTTTTCATTTTGTGGTATAAAGCTGAAATCTTTCATAAAATTTTCTCTTAGTTCATGCAATAGGAATGTTTCACCCCAAGCTTCTTCCATTTTGTACCATTTGTTTGGTAAGTCGAATAGTGTCGATGGAAACAGGTGTGGCCATGTACGTTCATCCTTATACCAAAGTCTTTTCCATTCTTTTTCACATGTTCTTATGTGGTCTTCTAGATCCTACCCTTGGATGAACATACGTATTTGGGCTTGATTGGTTAACTATTTTCCTCCAAATATTTCTATGAAGTAGGTTGAAGCTATTGTCCATGTCTGCAATCTTGATTGATGGGTATCCCACCATCTAGCAGCTTGTCCTGTGAAGGTTGCCACTAAGCTTTGTAGTAAGCCATGTTCACCCATGTTTCTGGATACTTGTTCTATATGCATGACTGGTGATTCTCTTTCTTTGTACCTTGGGATTAGTGTGATATTTACATTTGTTGGTTTTAGGGTAGGATATTCCTTGGTTTTATTTTCAAATATTTTTGGGATGATGGACGCCAAGAAGCACTATTGGACTGGTTTCTTCTGCACTTTTTGAATGGTCCAGTAACTTCTTGCTTGTGTTCCGTAGTTCTCGACTTCCCAATCATATAATTCTGTGTCTGAATTGTATCTTACTGAATCCTTATTTCCTAAGTGAAGTTCACCATAGATATTAGGTTTTGTGTCGTCTTCATTGTTTTGTATATGATATAGTTGTCAGATGTCGACTTCTTCATCTATAGGTTCTATCCAAGGTTCTCCTTGGGATGGATAGATAGGTACTATGAATTTTTGTCCATTCCCTTTTAGTTTTATTGTTTCCTTCTCTAAGGATATCTATGCTTTCATTTTTCTTCCCCAAGGTTGACCTACTAACGCTGGGAAGGAACTGGATCCTTCCTTAGGGTCAATAATTTCAAAGTCGATTTTGGTCAATATTCCTTTTATGGTCATGTCGACATCTCTCCAAACTCCAATAGGTTCAATTAGACCTTGGTCGGCTAATTTTAGGTATATTCCTAACTCATATAGTCGAGGTCTACCCAATTGTTCCCAAGTGTCTCGAGTCATAATGTTTACTTGTGACCTGAAGTCGAGCACAACTTGTCGGACATGGTATCCTTCAATTTCTAAGTCGACAAGTGGGTCAGCATCACTTTTGTCCTTCTGGTTTAGACTGTAGATAATTTTTGTTTGTTTTTCTATATTGTTGTTGTGTTTTATTTTATACAAAAGGTCAATGAATTGAGACACTGTTTTATCAGTTTGTACTAAACATATTAGTTCTTTAACTATGCTTTGTCGATTACCATCAGTTTCTTCTTGTCGAGCAAATTCTTTAAATATATTCGATGCGTCTTTATACAGTTGTTTTTGTTTAGCTGGGTTAGGATAATCATTCTTTTCTTTTCTTTTCCTTATTCATGGATTATCATTCCCAATTTTTGTCCCTTGTCAGGTTACTATATGCAGATTCTTTGTATTGATTATATCATGTTTTTGCACGCACAACAAGACATTAACATTTTTCTTTTTATTTATTTTTTCAAGCATAGTAGGGCAATCCTCTAATGAGTGATCCCCTACTCCACAGCTAGTACATAATTTTAAGTCAGTTCTATCCTTGTATGGACAATCTGCATATTGGTGTCCTTCTTTGTAGCACGTGAAACATTGGATGGGCCAACGTGGTCAGTTTTCATGATTCCTAGAGAATCGACCTTGACCCCCATATCCTCCACGTCGGTTGTCGAATTGGTGCTCATTTCGACGACCTTCATACCTTTGATTATTCTGATCGTTTTGCGCATGGTTTCACTGATCATTGTTTTGTGCGACTATGTTTGTCTGGTAGACTGCCTGGTAGTTTTTTCGATTTTTTAAGTTTAGGTGGCAGTCGGCCATAGCGTGACTTTTCACTTGACAGATAGCACACCAAGATGATTTACCATTTTTCATGTTAAATGGGCAATCTTTTGTTGTGTGTTCTCCATGTTCTTGGCAGATGTCGCAAAAACACTGTGTTTGCACAAATAGAACGTCCTATCGGCTGATGTCCTGTTGACAGTTATCTTTTAAATGTCCGGTCGTTGAGCATTTTGTGCACTAGACATCCTGACTCTTAAGGTTTAGCTCTTTTAATGATTTCTGTATAATCTCAAGCTGTTCTTCTAGTCTAGTATCCGTGGGATATGCTGGGAAGTCTTCATCCATCTCTACTTGTAGGGCTTCAGTAAGCACATCTTCATATGTTTTGAACGTCTCCAGGCTTATGTGCCACCAAATTTTCTGTGATAGACCTGCAAGGAACCACTGGATTAATAGTTTCTCATCAATTACATAATCCAATTGGCTGAGGAGGTTTTTCCAACATTTGTCGTAGTTGCAGACAAATTCTGCTGGCTTTTGTGATGTTGTTTTCAATTTCTTAGCTGCCAGATGTTTTGCATCTGCAGTTTTAAAGAACGACAAAAATTGCGCTTTGATTTCTGCTTTATTTGCTTGAGGGGTTCTTTAAGAAAAGGTCATATACCATGTTAGTGCTCTTTTCCTCTAGGCACCATCGAACTGCACCGTCTATCTATCTTCATATGTGACCTGGTTTGCCTCCCATATTGACTCATAGATGAACTAATGTCATCTAGGATCTTTGTCGCCCTAGGATCTAGGATCTATTGCCAACACCGATGAGATATAAAGTACAATTTACATTGTGATGTTATATAAAAACACTACAAATGTTATTGTAGGGAATATAAATAGATTTACCTATCCCTCATGATGATCTAGTTTTACAGACTGAAGCCAGTACTGCCCAACCAAATGTTCCCCCTACTACACCTACAATTATGAGGGGCGAGTTCAATGATAGAAATTGTTATTTTTTTTTATTGTTTAAAATAAATATGTTGATCAAAATACAGTTTTCTTTAAATGTATTCGGCGTCAATTTGACAACTAGGTATCCTATACGCATGCATATCTTGCATATCAAGTAGGTAGCCTATACGTAGGTATGATATCCCAATCCAGTGCCACAATAAAATGGTCGAGATGAGATTGAGGAAGTTTATTCCACTGAGAAAATTGTGGATTAAATTAAGAGAGAAAAACAGAAAAGAAGTAGGGGAGTAGAGATTAGCCAATATGCATGGTTGACAAATTTTGTTATATTATGTGCAATTCTTCTTCTCTCTCTCTCTCTCTCTCTCTCTCTCTCTCTCTCTCTCTCTCTCTCTCTCTCTATATATATATATATATATATATATATATATTCTAGAGGACCTACATGTTCATAGCCTAAACATGATTTGATTATATGACGATTTTTATTGTTATCTACCTCTATTGTATAGTTATAGTGTTTTCTAACCATGTTCTATATGCGTGAAATTTATATGATCGTTATTTTTTTTGTTGTATATATGTATGTTCATTTTCTTTGAATTTTGTAATTAGCCTACATGTATGTTCATTTTCTTTTCTTTGTTCATGTTGACGTGTGAAATGTTGGGTGCATGTCTTATGGAGCAACAACATTTCTGTCAACAATGAGGAAAAAAGAGTGTTGATATTCCTTTTCATAGAGCAAAGTATTAATTTGTATTAGAATTTAAACAAGCATACAATAATAATAATATTAGTGAGAGAATGAAAACCCACATAGCATCAATTTAAGAGACACTCCCAATTTACCCTTGAAGACCCCATGTAGGGAAAAACTAGAATCAATAAAGAACTTCATTATATGGCGAAATCCATCCAACCAGACCAAGTGAGCTAGCATGTGAGCTAGCCAGCGCTCACCTCCAACCCATTTTACAATGGAGCCTCCTCAATCCTTATAAATACTTCCTTGTATGCAATACCATGGGACAATACCACAAGCTACAGCAAACCATGTGCTAGACCTAAATCTTCTTCAACTTGTTCCTGAGTCATGGTAACCCCAACAATCCTCTTTTTAAACTTGACTTGGAGTAATCACGAACCCCCCTCAAAGTTTTACCGAGGAATCTCACATACACCCCCTATCAATTAGGTCTATCTCCCAACTTTACTAGTGAGTTACCAAGGGTATGCATGCCTTATTAGGTCTTATATCCATATTCCCATTTACATGAAAATTACTCCATTATTTTTTTTCATGTGTCTTGATCGTGACTACACCATCACCATTTGTTGCTTCATCCTCTCACTTTTCCATGCTCAATTCCTTTCTTGTACTTCCATTCTTACCATGCATATTGATTTCCCATTTCTTTTCCATACATTTTATTTGATCTAGTTCCTGCATATTCATCACTTTCTCCAATGTAGTAGGTGAATCGTCGATGGGCACCCTGCTCTAACATATCACTGCCATTATATCCTGTGGAAACATTATTTCTCAATGCCCTGCACATAACGATGTGAGAATCATTTTTCATTAATGGAGTCTACATTAAATTAGTTTTGTTCTTGATCCTTCCTTGACCGCATCACGAATTCATCCTCAACTTATGTGTTCTTTTTAAAAATGCAAATCTGCATCTCCATTTTCAAATCCACTCTTTTACCTGTTAAAAAATAATGGCTCCATCTATCAGGATATTTAGACACTTAGAAGTTAGTTAAGATAAACTTGTTATAATATATCTGTTAGGAAAAGTGTGTTTCTTTAGTATGCATTTGTAAATATCTAATTTGACAGTCATGATATGTTCTAGACATAGAGTGATCTGACGGTTCATCTTATCTTAGATCATAACTACCTTTGATCTGTGGCTTAAAACCCGATTGGTCCATGATATCTTTTTAAAGAGCATGGAGGGTCATTGGCTAGTTGAGCGATTATGAGAAGCTCATTTGTAAATTTCTTTATTTTGCATAATAAACTGCCTCAAGTAGTTATTTGGTTAGGGTTGTGAAGTGTTTCCCTTTCAATGGTTTAAACCACGTGAACATATCGGTGTGTTGATCTGTGATATGTTTGTGTGAGTGGTTGCTCTAGATGTTCGGTCTTTTGGGAGTACCCTGTGTACCTGAACATGGTATCAGAGATGAGGTCTCAAGTTCAATTTCCCTAAGTTAAATTGGAGAGGGGATGTTGGAGTATCAATACAACCGCATGGTATAACCACCGCACCTCTTGGAATATAAAATTGTGGAATAACCGTCACTCCTGATGATAGGGCCTTGCACTTGGTTTCAAATGTTCATCAACATTGTAGGTTTTTGTGTAACAACAAAACTTACATGGTATATTGAGGGTACAATTCAGTTTGCGATTCATCACAGTACATAGGGGACTCCTTTGTTGGTTGGTTTCACTAATTCAGATTGGGTTGATGATCCTGATGAACGAAATTCTACTGTAGGTTATGTTTTGAGTCTAGGATATGGAACTATCACTTGGTCTTGTAAAAAACAACAATCTCTTGCTCTTTCTTTAGCAGAAGAAGAATATCAAGCCGCAGTTAATACCAGTGAAGAAACTTTATGGCTTTGACATATCCTTTCAGAGTTTGGATTTGAACAGCAGCAACCTACTCTACTTCGGTGCGATAATCAAAGTTCCATCAAGCTTTCCATATATCCAGTTCAACATCAACACAGCAAACACATTGAGATACATATTCACTTCATCATAAATATTGTTCATTATCGCAATCTTGAAGTGCTCTTTTACCCTATAGATGATCAAGTTGCAGACATCTTCACCAAGTCTCTTACAAAAGCAATTTTTTCTAAACTTCGATCTATGTTAGGAGTTTAGGAACTTGTCATTAAGGGGGATAGGATCTAATGCCTCCTTCCTTATCCTAATAGTGTCACTTTTGTAAATCCTTTAGTCCTATACCAAGTTGTTCTTAAGGGGGGATGTTAGGATATTTAGACACTTAAGAGTTAGTTAAGACCAACTTGTTAAAATATATCCAACAAGAAAACTGTGTTTCTTTATTATGCATTAGTATGCATTTGTAAACATCTAATCCAAAGGTCACGGTATGTTATTGACATAGATTGATTCAACAATTCATCTTCTCTTAGATCATAAATACCTTTGATTCATGTCTTAGCACCCAATTGGTCCATGATATCGATTTAAATAGCATGGATGGTCATTGGCTAGTTGAATGATTATGATAAGCTCATTTGTAACTTTCTTTCTTTTGCATAATAAAATTCCTCAAGTAGCTATTTGGCTAGGGTCGTGGAGTGTTTCCCTTTTGAGGGTTTAAACCACATGAAAACATTGGTGTGAATATTTGTGATATTTTGTGTGAGTGGATGCTCTATGTGTTCAGTATTTTGGGAGTAACTGGTGTACCCAAACACCATCCTTCATGTTAGTTTCAATGTTTTTTTATTTGTACACCTGCAACTATCCAACCCATATCTATTCACCAAGAACCACATGGCCTTAAATAGATAAACTCCTCTTATTTTTAGCCTCTACTAAATTGCGACCTCAACTACACATGTCCACCAATGCATTCATCTTTTCCTCTTAGGGTAGCTCATGGTCCCTCACATAGTTGACCAACACAATTTTAAAGTTTGTGGTCCTCTTCTCTATGTGGATGCAGCTTCCACATGATTTTTATCATAGAAGGACTTGGGATTCTATATGTGTTCCTTTCTATCCAGCAGACTGTTTCAAATAGAATGCTTCTTTTTGAAACCTCCTTCCCAAGTAATTTATAGATCACGGCCTCCAACAAAAAATAGCCACAAGAAAAATGCATCTTTAGCTAATAGAAAACTCTCCTCCAAAATGTGTCCCTCTTTGAACCACGAGCTGTGACTGCCACCCAAGTTTGAATCCTAGACCTTGGTGTGAATTCCCATCACTAATATCATGCAAAAATTCATTCCTTCCAACAAATGTATTTTATTTGCATTTCCTCCTTACGACTACCACAATCCATATAAAAATGACGACCTCTTCCAAATCAAGCTCCTTCCATAATCATGTAGACTATACTAAATAAAGTCTTATTTTCCTCATATCTGATGGATCTATGGATATTTTCTCCGTATATCCACATTGAGCCACTCCTTTAACTAGGAAGGGAGGTTATTCTTACATTTTTCAACTTCCACACTAGTTTTGTTCATGCATTGAGCTCTTCTTTTATGTAGAGTCTCTTCTTGTTCAATGGTAAAAAACACTATGCAATAGTTCCTTCTATAAATTACACTCTTCTAGATGGTCTCGATCCAAAAGACTACAATTATTACCTCAACCAAACCATATTTCAACAAATCCAACCTCGTAATCAAGAGTTCATGCACACAAGTCATTTCTTGAAATCACGTGAAAGATGAGCAGCTATACTGCTGCTAGCTTCTTTTATTCTTTGGATCATCACACCGCCTGATTTAAAAAAATGGGACAATTTTTTTTTATTGGGGCTCTCACCCCCAAACCCCCATGAGACTTCAGGTTGGGGGGGGGGGTTGTTCCACCCTCCAAGCTCCCTATAGACCACTTTACAATGGAGCCTCCTCAAGCCTTATAAAGACATCCTTACATGCAATACCATGGCACAATACCATGGGATACAACAAACCATGTGCTGAAAACCATGTGCTGAAAACCATGTGCTAGACCTAAACCACCTTTGACTCATTCTTGAGTCAAGGTTAACCCTAACAATTTTCGATACTATGTCATACGACCACATGGAAATTAAATATTTTCAATGCGAAAAAACATGGAAACATGTATCCGCGTCGCATTCATGAATAAAATATTGCAAACAATTTCCACATTATAGTTATGTATGTCATGTAAATCATTTTGTAATAATATTTTTTGTTTTACTTTCATTGAAATTAAAAAAGTTAGATATTTGAATATATATCCTATTGTATCTTCTTGTTCTTAGGCCAAATTGAAGTTTAAATTAGTGTTATGTTTTATGTAGTTGTGAATTTATTTCAAGTATGTTACATTAAATAGATTGGATATGGGGAATTGAGAGTGATGTGAGGCGGGGGGGGAGAACCAAGCCTCCATCTTCATGTGGTTGGCCATGTTCAGTACACAGTATATTATTCTTGAAACATAGAGAAGGTCATATAGGTAATCTCCTTTGGTGTTTTTAACATATGATACATGTTGGTTTGCATATATATTTATCGTTTTGTTTATATAAAAACTTATTATTCAATCATGAATTCTACAAGTGTTCACGTGCAACGTAAATGCAACTAATAAATATCAGTAAATCTAGTAAATTTAGTGAGTAAAAGATATATGCATTTTCTTTACACTTATGAATATTGAATGAATGTTTTGTTTATTTTCTTTGTCGATTTATGTTGTTTATATTTAGCTAATTGTGAAACACATAATCTAATGTTATTTGTTCTATCTGTGTGTAACTATGATGCCTGAACAAGCACTTAGTCATCCTTACATCCCCATTATTGTGGGTAAGGTAAGATTTACTACTATTAGAGCTTTAAAAGGGTAAAATTATTTAAGCTATGAAACTAATCAATTATTTTCCATGTTAAATGCATAACATTGGCATTGCACTACCTCATGGTATCTTATAATTGTTTCACATGAACTACCCCTCAAATCCACATAGCCTCGTTTCATAATACTTCTTTATGTAAATTATCTATGAATTGTACTTGATCCAACAAATTTGATAATCCATCTAAAATATGATGAAATCATGGGTAGGGCATAACAAGGAATTTATATTGTATCATGGAGAGGCTAAGGTCCAAAATCTTCCTACCTTGATAGACCCCAAAACATGATAGATTCCACTTGAGAAGCATGGTTGGGTCCTCAAAAGATATTGGAACTCTTCAAAACATGAAGGAATCAAAATTCGATGGAATCTTGGATCCAAAAATGCTTTCAAATATAGTTAAATCCCCTCTTTTTCCCAAGAAATGCTAGACTCATGACAAGTTCTAGAGTAGAGAATGGCATATGAATACTAGGATTTACCTACTACTTCTTGGATGATTACATATGAATATAAATTGTAATATGGATGCTTGATGAGGCATTTCCCATACCATGTCATCTTTGCAAGCTCTTAATTTAGTGTCTCACAAAACTTAGGAGTGGTTTCTCAAATCTCAACATGATAATAAACACGTAGAACAAACTATGAAAATAATTAGTAGAACAAACATTATAGTTATATTATATAGTCTAAAGGACAAATTGGTAAGCAAGTACATTGTGTTAAAAAGAATCAACTAATACCTATTACAGAATTGTGAACTCTTGAAAAAAAATCAATTTGCAATATATGTATTCTAAACATTACTATATGTGTGGACCATTTCCCCATGAGCATAGAATGATTATATGATTGATTATATGCTTATTAGGATATTTTTATCTTTATGTGACCATAGAATTGCAACTCACTACATCATAGAATTGTATGGCATTGATGACCTGCAAATAGTTAAGGGAACACTCCTTAACCACTAGTTGTAAACTTAAGAGAAACTATGAACTTGAACTTTTGATATCGATACAAAACTACAAGAAGAGTTCATTTTCTATGGATTCTAGTCAAGAGTGAAGTGTTCCATCTAGATAAGTATATTTCCACTTTTATAGAGTGATCCCAACTTACAATTTTCGTTTTTGGAATTTTTATTGCTTAACTAGAATATTGGAAGATGTTGTGGATAGGTGATATCATAATCACATACCACTTCCAAATATGATTTTCGAGCTATTGGAAATGTTCATATTAGTTTCTGAGACTTTCTCCATTTGAAAATGAGATTTATGAAATGCTCCTTTCATTAGTAATAGTTTAGGTGTATAATGTATTGTGGATGAAAATGTGTACCAACATTGAAGAAACATGGAATTTGATTGTTGTGTATAGATTATATGGAATCAAATAAGCTTATGATTTTATTTTTGAATCAAACAATTATGTGACATGGTTCATGCAGCCTTGGCCTATAAATTCATCTCACTAGTCTATGTAGTTTTATTGAAAGAGAAATTGTTATAATTTTAGGTGAAATCTATGGATTTAGGTAGGCTCCATAATATATTGACCCTTGAAAATTTCTTAAGAGAATATCGAAATTGTAGTGGGAAGGACTAAAATCTAATATGTAAGCTTTATCAAAATTATTTTCTCCTAAATAATCACAAAAATAAACTACTAATCCTTTTGTGGGAGATGTTTTATTAAGGGAGTTTACTTCATCTATGTGTCATCACATGCAATGGAGAAATGCATTATCTCATAATGAATATGATCTATATTTCTATGTAGTGAAAAATAACTTCCTATTAGTAAGAAAAATATGGATGAAAACTATAGATAATTTGAATAAACACAAGGCACTATAAAAAAGACAGATTAATCAAGGTGTTTACTCCTATTACCATGATTTACATATGGTTCACAAGATATAATAAATCAAATAGTATATTATGGCATCATAGATTTTGGTATCCAACTTATCACAACCCAACCTTGTTAGGAAATAAAAAATTATAAGAGGGATTCCATTGATCCATGAGAATGTAGGGTTTTGTGAAGGTTGCCCTTTTGGGAAACATCATGTAATTTTTTCCTCAAAATAAAAGTTTAGAGAGATAGAAATTCACTTCATTTGATCCACACATATCTATTAATCCAGGAACATTGCTCCTATGTAGGTAAAATTATAAATTTTGACATGTACACATCATCTTTTAATATAGTTTAAAGGAATCCTTCTATTAAATTAAAAGACGAACATAGGGAGACTAATCTTGGCACTAGTAGTGTAATGAAACTAAACAATATATCACATGGAGGTAAGGAATGACCACTTAAATGGCTATATCGATGAGTAAATAGATGTAGAGAATTGTAATAGTTTTGGTAGAAAGAAAAATAAAAACTAGTGTGTATATTCAAGTGGGAATTGTTTGGTCTCAAGCAGGGTCTAGGGGCATGATACTATAGAATTGGTAGTGACTCCAAATAAAAAGAATTAAAGAGATGCAGTTTTGATCCATTCTATTTCAAGATGGTCCACATCTACTAATTGTTGTAGATAATGTTGACGATTTTATCTATGCTATATTTAGTTAGAGGATGTTCCATGAGTTTCAAATTTATATGGGTATAGAATTTGATATTGCACACCTAAGTGAATTGCATTACTTACTAGGTGTAGAATAGTACTAGCGCCCTCATGACTCAATATAAGTCTTAATGGATGTGATCAAGAGACTTAATATTAAGTTGTAAACTAGTTGCAACTCCCATTAAGGTTTGTTTGAATTTTTCCAACCACAACAACTCCCAAGTAGTTAGACCTACTCTAGATAGACCACTGGTTGGCAGCTTCATCATTTTAATGATTATCTATAAAACTATTTGTTATGTGGATGGTCTAAAATATAGATTCATGTTAGATTCCAAGATTACTCATTGGACAACACAAATGATAGAGTCCAAGATTACTCATTGGACAACACAAACGATAGAGTCCAAGATTACTCATTGGACAACAAAAATGATAGAGTCCAATATTATGGTTTAGAATACAAACTTGCATACATGTTCATATTATTTGGCTACACAAATATGACAAGTGATGTTGACAACAAGAAATAAACCTCATGATATGCATTTACTATGGGATTAGTGATTACTTTGTGCACAAAAAGTTAACCTATAGAATTATTGTCTACAACAAAGACAAAGTAAAATGAAGAAAAGTTGTTAAAGATAATACTTTAGGTGCTATAATGTTGGAATTTGAGAAATTTCAGAAGCTATTCTTATTGTACTTGTATTGTACCTCCTAAAGGAGTTGAACTTGTTGTAATTCATCATACAAACCCTAGAAGAACAATGTAAACCTTGGGGTGAAAATCCAACAATAAAAGAAAGAAAATAAAATTATAAAATATAAATTTATATTACTCCCCCAAGGGAAGTCGACCCCAGCTAAATTCTTGTGGAAAAACAGTATAAATAGGAGGCAACCCTCCTCATTATCACACACATATACATAAGTGAAGTTCATAGTTTTATGGGAGATTTAAGTTCGCACCTACTGAAGGAGAATAATGTTTTTGGGGTTTCTATATCTGGAAGATACTTCCATCTTCTCTCTTTCTTTATTGTACACTAATCTCATAATTATTATCTCTAGACGAAGGTTGTTTGGTTTTCTCCCATTTGGATTTCCCAGGATAAAATTACTTGTGTTATTGTTATGTGCTTTGTCTATATTCTAGTGAACCTATTTATAATTGCCATTAATATATACTGCTGTAATATTATGAAAATTTAACATGGTATCATAGTAGTGCTCGAAGAAGCCATTGTCGAAACTCTGTTAGAAACCTATAAGAACTAAGGTTTCATATTTCAAGGACTTCACTCAACCTTTGGAAGAAAAAGAGCCTTGGAAATTTTGCTCTAAGGAGGGCACATCTTTTGGTGAAGGTGTAATTCAATTCTGCAAATTTTCAATTTTTGACCTAATTCTACAGATGCAATAGAAATTAGGGTTTTAGGTTTTGAACTAATCCCTCCACATATTTGGATCGACTCTAACTCTCCTTAGCTCTCCTATCTAGGGTGCATTTATCTGTGGAGGTAGTTTTCCAAAACTCCAACCTTTATTTTTTACCTAGTCTTTGCTAGGGTTTCAGATCCAGATCTGCAGTCAAGATGATCAGTATGAAGGTTGAAGATCATCTGGAAGGGGATTCCAACTTCATCCCATGGAATTATAGGATTCTTATTCTACTAGAATAAAATTACCTATTAAATTTTGTAAATGCAAAGGTCCCAGAGCTAGAAGCCGAAGAAACCAAACCTCATTGGAGGAATAATGATGCCAAAGCAAGAAGGATTTTGGTGGACTCAATTAGAGACCACTTGGTTCCTCAAATCTCAGAAAATACGACACCAAGGAAGATGTTAAAAAACTTAAAGAACCTATTTGAATGTAGTAACATCAATGTGACTCTCACATTGAGGAATAAAATATCAAATATGAAGATGACGAAGTCCAAGAATATTGCCTCATATTTCATGAGGATCACCAAGCTCCAAGACAAGCTAAAGTCTAGTGGAGACAATCTTGAAGAAAATGATCTCGTTATGACCACATTAAATGGTCTCCCACCATCTTGGGATTCTTTCATCCAAACTTTAAGTGTTCGAACCAAGTTTCCAAAATTTGATAAGCTATGGGAAGAATACACTCAGGAAGAAACAAGAATCTCAGCATTGCAAAGACTTCATGGCACTCAACCTCAGGAAAATAAAGTGTCTATATCTCATGCCAAGAAAGGCAAGGGAAGGGGAAGGAAGTCGTAAAATCACAAGCATAAAGATAATATATCAATTCCTCCCCTAGATCAAAACAAACAAAAGAAGGATCTATCCTAGATCCAATGCTACATGTGCAATAAATACAGTCATTATGACAGTAGCTGTCGAAGTTCTCACAAAAGGAAGCATGAAGCTTCAACTGCTGATGTAGAAGAAGAAAATCATCACATGAAACAGAAGAATGAAGATCTTACATAATTCCTCGTCATATCATCTCTATAAGGTAATGTTCCCACCACTAGTGATACTTGGCTCATAGATAGTGGTGCATCTAGACACATGGCGGGATATAAAGAAAAACTCTTAGAAGTATTTGAGAAGTATTCTCATCTCCGTGTTGTACTTGGAGATGATTCTAACTACACAGTGAATGGATTTGGGGATTCCTCCCTTCATATAGAGTCTAATTTTACTCTACACTTAAGCGATGTTCTCTACGTACCTAGTATGAAAAGAAATCTTGTGTCCATCTCAGCCTTAGAAGACAAAGGATACAAAGTATCATTTTCATATGGAAAATTACTTGCTTGGTAGAATAACTCAATCATGGATATCACCAAACTAATTGGTATGAGAGAGGAGATATTTTATCTACTGAACACTCTACCAGTCCAAGCCCTAGTCCATGACTCTGCAAATATGGATGAGCTATGGCACAGAATACTAGCTCATTTAAATTAAAGACCTCTACCAACAATAAAGAACATAGTTACATGTATACCAATGCTACAGGTAGACCATGATGGAACATGTAGAGGATGTGCACTTGGAAATATGCCAAGAAATCCTTCCTAGATAGTGAGAGAAGATCGAAAGAAATATTGGACCTAGTGCACTCTGACTTGTGTGGCCCAATGACAGTTGCCTCATTGGGAGGATATCATTACTATGTCACCTTGATTGATGACTACTCATGGAAGACTTGGATCTAATTTCTTAAGACCAGGGAATCTAAGGAAGTACTCAGTAATTCAAGGATTTCAAAGCACAAGTTGATAATTTTTCAAGGAAGAGGATCAAGATTATAAGACCAGATAATGGTGGAGAATACACCTCTACATAATTCAATGATTTCTGCAAAGAAGCTGGAATTGAGAGGGAGCTTATAGTTCCGTACAATCCCCAACAAAATGAGGTTGTTGAAAGAAATAATAGAACAATTATGGAGGAAGCCAAAGCCATGATACATTACCAGAGTCTACCCATGCTATTATGGGTAGAAGCATCCAGTACAATTATATATGTACAAAATAGATGCCCACATAATATAGTGAAGAACATGAATTCCGAAGAAGCATTTGCAGGAGTAAAACTAGAAGTGGTTCGTCTCGAAACATTTGGTTGTCCAACATACATACATGTGCCCAAGGAGAAAAGGACAAAGTTAGAACCTTCAAGAAAGAAGGGAACTTTTGTGGGATACAATGAATCTTCAAAGGCCTACAAAATCTATTTCCCAAGATCCAGACAGATTGAAGTTAGCAGGGATGTGACCTTTGAAGAAGAAATGACTATAAGGAAAGGAAGAGGATTAGACATGGATATCGGTGATGAGGAAATGGAGAGGAGATCACCTTCCCCTCTAGTTCATAATAAAATATTAGATAAATATGAACCCATCGATCCCATTGATTCAGTCACGACAGTTGATATTCCCAAAGATATGGCAGTAAGCTGAAAAAGTCCTAGATGGGAACAACAGACCTTACAAGATGTTGAGGGGAGTGAAGCCCTGCATGGTACTTCCAGAGAAATTAAAAGACCTCATAGGTTCTCTAGTTATGTAGCATTAATGAGTCACATCATTGACTCAAAACCCACCACTTGTGAAGAAGCATCCAGGCACTAATTTTGGGAGGATGCAATGGTGGAAGAATACCAATCCATCATGAAAAATGTTGCGTAGGATATTGTACCGAGACCCAAGGGAAATTCGATTGTAACTTATAGATGGATATACAAAATCAAACATGGAGCAAATGGGAGTATTGAAAAATAAAATGCCATATTTGTTTTCAGAGGGTTCTCTCAAAAAGAGGGAGTCGATTATGATGAAGCATTTGCTACCGTGGATCAATATACTTCCATTAGAGAAATCATTGCTATTGCTTTAGCTATGGGATGGAAGTTGCATAAGATGGATGTCAAGAAAATCTTTCTCAATGGTATTATTGAGGAAGAAGTATATATTGAACAACCAGAAGAGTTTTTTGTCCATGGAAATGAGTCTCATGTATGCAAGTAGGAAAAGGATTTATATGGAATCAAGCAAGCACCCCATGCTTGGTATGGAAAAATAGATAGATTCCTGGAGAGTTTGGGATTCACCAATATTGATGCAAACCCAAACCTTTACTACAAGATTGTGAATGATGAGCCACTGATTTTGGTACTATATGTTGACGACTTGCATCTCACCGAAAATGAGAAACTTATCATATGGTGTAAGAAGAAACTCACCTCTGACTTCAAAATGAAGGATCTTCGATTGATTCATTACTTCTTGGGATTAGAAGTATGGAAAAGGAAAAAGGAGATTTTCCTAGGTCAAGGAAAATACACCATAGATATACTGAAGAGATTCGGAATATTGGACTGCAAGTCCATAGCTACTCTAATGGATGCAAACTTGAAGAAGATGAGGGATTCTTCTTCAAATTCAAATTTGATTGATCCCACCATGTATCGACAACTGATTGGGTCCTTGATGTATCTGACAAACACCATACCATATATTCATTTTGTTGTGAATGCTCTTAGTCATTTCATGTGAGAACCGAGGTAGATTCACTGGATTGCTACAAAACATGTGCTCAGATACTTGCATGGAACTATGGGATGTGGTCTACTATATGATTCAGAATGTGACTTGAAATTGCAAGGGTTTACAGACTCAGATTGGGCCAGATGCACTACTGATAGGAAGAGAACTTCAGGATTACATTTCAATCTAGGTTCTGCATTAATTTCCTGGTGCAATAGGAAGCAAAACTCAGTAGCTCTCAGTTTTAAAGAGGTCGAGTTTATGGTTGCTAGTTTAGTAGCTCGATAAGTAGTTTGGCTTCATAAACTTCTTGCACGATTGTTTGGCTAGATTTCAGATTCAACCATTATTCATTGTGATAACCAAATTTGTGTGCAGATGTCAGTGAATCCTGTATTTCATGACAAGTTGAAGCATATATGGATTCGATATCACTTCATATGTGATTCGATATCAACTACTTCTCAATTTGAAGAGGTTTCAGGCATAGATAATACTACACGTATTTTATTAAATATTTCCTCATTGATTGCTATATCAGGAGGGGAATTTGTTTTATTACAGGCATTATTTTTCCTAAATTGATTTCTAAAGAATCGTCTAGAAGACGATTCTTATGAATTTTTCTTTAATCCTACCACTTCATTAGTTAATTTTCTAATAGCGTTTTGAATTTGTTCAACATCGAACGCTTTGTCCTTATGTGGATTAGATTTTTTAGTTCTTTTACTAGGAAAGGTATCAATTTTCCTTCTTCTTTCAGGTTCATATGTCAAATAATTTTTCTCAACTTTAATAGCCTTATCAAAGGTTTCAATCAATGTAGCCTTATTTGCTTATTTAACAAACATACCTAAATATTTTGGTAAAGCTGAAGCATAGTTTTCTATAATAATATCTTCTGGTGGTTAAGAGGAAATAGGTATATTATTCTTTAAAGTTAAAAAATATCTTATTAAAATATTTAATTCGCTCTTTATTATATATTTTTATATAAGATAGCTCAAGAGCTAAAGCAGTAGGTGATTTGTCTTCTCCAAATTTATCCAGAAAAGCTTGACTAAAGTCTAGCCAGTTTGTTATATATCCTTGAACTAAACAAAAGTACCATGCTAATGTTTTTCCTTCAAATGTTAAAGTAAATAGGCGGTAAGCAACATCTTCATGTTGTACGTTCATGGTTTGAACATCCAAAATGAACTTATCAATACGATTTTATGTTGGTTCCTTGTTATCTGGGTTAAACTTAGGAAGGATTTTATCTGGATGCTTAAGAAATGGATGTTGTATTCCAGGAATGGAAACTGTACTCCTCCTTAACCAAGGTAGAGGAGGATTGGGAGGATTAGATGGATTACCTCCTCCTTCTCCAGCCATGTTGTCTTCTTCATAATCTGATCAATTAATAGGATTACTAGGTCTTGTACTATTTAGTACAGAATATGGAGGAGATGGAGGTTGACCGAGATTATCAAAAGTAATCATCCTTCTAGAAATATGTGTTTTAAAAATCCGTCTGGATGAAGGATTGAACTGATATTTTGGGATTCATATTCCTAACTCTTGATCTGTGGATGATGATGCCTTTTTTCTGGTCCTATGGTGTAAACCGAAATCAAAAGGAGAAATACCAGTTTTTTGAGAATAAATCGTAGTAAGAACTCTTCTAGATTCTCCTAAATCTTATTCGATCTGATGTGGAGTGTAAGGAGAAGAGGTACGGTCTCTTTCTAATATTTCTATAACATCATTTACAAATAGAGAATCACTGATTTTGATTTCAAGAATCACTAAAGCATCTGGGACACTCGGAGCATTGGATTTGTTTATTGGTAAGGGATCTGAACCAATTACAAGGTTGTTCTGAGCATTATCATCCATTTGTAGTTGCATGCCCTCCTTCTAGCGCCATTTGTTGGCGATATTTTTTTAGTCTAAGCCAACTAGGTAAAATCAACTCACACAAGTTGCTTACCATAGCTTCTGATGTGTTTGGAATAGTTTATTTTCGCAGGTTATGGTCCTGCTACCACCTAGGTTATCACTTTCTTCAGGAAAGTTTTAACACTTTAACCTATAAAAAGTAAATTCTAAACTAAAATATGAAATTCTAACTAAAATAACTAAACTAAAATTTATTATATACCTGCAATCTATATCAGTACTTTTTTATAAAATTCCTATTTGAAAACTAAAGTTATTTATTTGAAAGCTAAAAGTCTATTTAGCAGCTACTAAATGAATAGTAACTAATTATGACTAATTAATATTTTTCTCTTTTAAGGAGAGTCTCTGCTTTGATTTTTTGAAATAATTTCTTAGGAAGTATTCAAAGATAAAATATAACTAACTAAATACAAAAACTATTTAACAATTGTCAAATGAAAATTTAAACTAAGAAAAATAAAATTTACTCTAAATTATCTACCCTATCTTGGCAAAGGGCTGATTGTAAATTATGTTAAGTGTTACGAGATACAAATGCAAACTTTCGGGATTGGTGGAAGAAGCAAGGAAAAGCTTTGATCTTTTTTTATGGCACCTCCAAAGGGAATCCAGGAATCGTTGGAGCGGGCGGAATGATATACTCCCAGGATGGTTCAAGAAGAGATAGCTTCAACTGGGGGCTAGGACAGAGAACAAATTACAATCAAGCAAAAATACTCGGGATTCCAAAATCTTGTCAGATAGCATGTGAAAATGGATTTAGATAAATATAGGTATTTGAATACTCTAAAATAATGATAAAAAATTTAAACACGGAGGATCATTTCAGCAATCCAACTCTTAAAAAAACTTTGCAAAGGTTGTGGTACTTGTTGCTTGATTTCACCAACACTCTATTCTTCCACATACTACGTGGATCAAACAAAGAAGCAGACTACAAAGCGAACTTGGGATGCCTCCTATATCAAGCAAAATACAACAAAAATGATGAAGCTCCTGCATGGATCCCTATACCTTGAACTCCAGCGATGTAAAGAAAGGAAATTATATTTTGCATAAGTGGGCCCTTGAATACTTGTAACTACAGTTTCTTTGGCTCTGGCCCAACTAATTCCTAAATAAATACAATAATCGTTATAGTTTAAAAATATATATGTTAACTATTTACTGACTATATAAACAATATAAATTTAGAAATATAACTATGACAGTGAAAACTAATCACAGTTATTATTATAACAACTGTCTATTGTAAAATAGATTATGATTAAAGAACTACTAATAATAAATTATTAGTAAGTTAAATCATAACAGCCAAATAAAAATTAACATAAAATTGTTAGCCAATTTTGCTATACAGTCTGAATGTTTCCATATGCCAAACTTTGAATGCTTTACTCACAGGCAAAGCCATAGCAGGATGAATCAAAGGAAGTCACAGCAGTAATGAAGCAAATGTTAATGTTACAGCCACAGATGAGAACAATGTCACAGCTCTAAATGTTGCACAGAATACCCGCATATTGAAAAGAATGATTACACAGTTCACTACAACAGAGGATGTTGTTATACATTCAAATAAATGAAACAGAAGGATGAGAATGATCAAGTGTTACATCTATACAGCGATTCACAACGACCGAAAAGATAATGATTCTTCATCCGCAACAGCGGAAGGGTAGTGGCTTCAAAGTGCTACAAAGCACATCGGAGATCGGAAGAGATTTACATCGGAAGCCAAATGGCTTTACCAGCCGCAACTACGAAAAGAAAACACACCAAAGTTAGGCGAAACGCGAGTGGGAAAACCCTCGATCGGCAGTCGGAAGGTATTAACATCGGAAGACAAATGGATTTCCTAGCCGCAACGGCGGAAGAAGAAAAGGATACAGCCACGCAAAGCATGTCGGAGATCGGATCGCTTTGCACTTCAGAGGCCTAACCACTTTGGGAGCCGCAACGACGGAACCGAAAAGGTTAGAGACAAGTGATGCGAGCGGGAAAAGCTTGATCGGAGATCGGAGGACTTTGAAATCGGAAGGAAAAAGGATTCCCCAGCCGCAACGGCGGAAGAGAACAGGATTCAGACACGTGACGAAAAGGTTAACACACATCGGCAGTCGGAGCTCTTTAATCTTCGGACAAGTTGATGCTTTCGGCAGCCACAATGGCGGAAGCGCAAAGGGCGCGACCTTTCGCAACAACGAGTGTTAAACGGCCGGAAGGAAAAGGCTTCCCGCAGCCGCAAGGATGGAAGCCCACGACTGATGGAAATAACAAACGGCTCTGCAACGGCAGACGGCCAAAGCACTGATCGGAAGAGGAAGCAGTTTTCCTTCCGCAACGGCAGAAAAAGAAATGATAAAAAGGTTCGATGCAAAAAACCAAAGGTCATCCGATGTGAAACGAACTGTAACGGAGAAAAGTATCAAAACCAAAACGAATGTTCATCCGCTGCTTCAGTGTAACCTTTGAAGAAGAATACGAAGGGCCCGATACAGTTGAGGATTCGAAGAGTATTCGAGCTAGCGAATTAACAGGTATGATGAACCTGAAATGCGAACCATTTAGTAACTACTGGTAATGATGATTTGAAGAGTAAGGATGTGTACAGAGGTTTTTGAAGCTGAACCATTTCTGTAATGGTTTGAGGATGCTGAAGCTGAACCATTTCGGTAACAGGTTGAGGATGTTGAAGCTGAACCGGTTCTGTAATGGTTTGAGTATGTTGTTTCGATGAACCTGAGAGAGAAATGAACTCAGAAGATGATATATATATATTGAGCAGTTCAGTAAGGTAAGAAGAGAGATAAGAGATTGAGCACATTGCAGAAAGGGATTGAAGAGATGAATACGATGATAGTTGCAGAGTATGAATAGTCCAGATGAGAAAGAAAATCAAAATGATACAGTGACAGTCTCGGTGAGTTCTGTATGTGCTTAGTCTTGATGATAAACAAATAAAAATGTATAGAGATAGAGTTATAACATATGTTGTGAATATCTGCAATACTGTCTAATTCAGATTCATAATGTAAATGCTGATTTATAAAGCCTAGTCATAGACAGTGAGGGGTTGTAAGGATTTGATTCATTCTGTAAATCACCTGTTCTCTGGGGTGTTGTAGCATCCCTCTGGTTGTTGACAGAAAATAGAAACAAGTTGGTACTTGTATAATTGGAAGTTGGAGCTTCCAGAGGTAGCAGCCTCGTCTGGGTTGAAGCTCAAGAAAAATAAAAGAATGTAAAGAGGAGTTGGAGCTTACCTTTCAT
>LPNX010635003.1:49204-118454 GCA_001517045.1 Pseudotsuga menziesii
TTTTAAATACATATAATGCTCCAGCCACTATCCCAATAGATCCTGTAAGTAGAAGACTCTATGAGAGTAATTCAAAGGCTATGTATGGTATTCTATGAGGCCTAGTAGCTTCATAATTTGTTAAGGTAATGAACTGTTCCTCAGCAAAATAAATTTGGGACAAACTTAAAACAGTCTATGAAGGGGATGATAAAGTTAAAAATGCCAAATTACAAACATATAGATCTCAATTTGAAAGTTTGAAAATGGAAGAATCTGAAGATATAGCCACTTATTTCCTTCGAATAGATGAAGTTTCCAATACCATGAGAGGGCTAGGACAAAAGATTAAATATGAATATCTTGTACAAAAGGTTCTTAGATCTCTTCCTGCTAGATTTAATCCTAATGTCTCTGCATTAGAAGAAAGAGAAGATTTAGATACCTTAGATATGGATACACTTAGTGGAATACTGACTGCATATGAAATGATAATTTCTGGTGAGACTTCTTCCAGGAAAGAAGCAGCAAAGAAGGAGAAGAAGAAGAAAGAAGAAGAAGTGAACCATTCTGAAAAATCAAAAGAAGATGAAGAAGAAGCAAATTTTGTCAAGAACTTGAAAAGAGGTACAGGTAAGTTCAAAGGTAAGCTTCCTTTGAAATGTTTTGGATGTGGTAGAATAGGCCACTTTGCTTCCAAATGTCCATATAGTAAGAACTCTAACAATGAGGAAGAAAGCAATAAAAATTCAAAGCAATACAAAAATAAATACAAGAAGTCTTTCAATAGATGTACTTTCAAGAAGAAGAGTTTATTTACTAAAGAAGAAAGTGATATGTCTGATTCCGATGAAAGTGATGATCAGTCAGATGAGAATCTCTTTATGGCTTTGGAAAATCAGAAAGACCAGTCTGAAGAGGAAGAGGACGGTGAAGTGGATTTAGAAGCAGAATTGGTAAGTGCTCTATGTGATTTAAGAAGAGAAAGAAAAGAATGTAGAAATCTTAAGAGAAATGTTAAAGAACTTGAGGATGAGTTGAAAAAATCAAATGATTCATTTGAAAGCACTGAAGAAATGATGAGTGAATTAAAACTAAAGCTGGAAGAAGCTAGAATCACTGAAGAATCTCTAAATAAATTTATTATTGAAAAGGATAAAGAGATTGAAAAGCTGAAATTAGAAGTTGTCTTATTAAGGAAGAAGGTTCAGGAAAGTAACATGAATCACAGTTCATCAATTCTAGATCAGATAATAGAAAGTCAAAGATCTGTAAATGATAAAACTGGACTTGGTTATAAGGCAGCAGTGACTAATGAGTGTTCTAGTTTAGATGTGAAAGCAACAGGTACAGAAAAGAAGAATGAGAAAGGGGCTGATAAGAATTCAGTTGTTGAGAAACAGGAAGAAAAGTCAAGACCATATATTCAGAGAAGAACACCTAACATGTATCAATACAAATTCAATGGCTATTGATTTTTTTGTTACAATTATGGACACAAGGCTGCATTGTGTGATAAGTTTTCAAGAAAGATATCTGAACATAATGGTTATGAGAAGCCCAGACATGGATATGAAAATAGGACAGATTTGACAAGTCAAAACAGAAACAGGTTTGATGTTCTGAATCATGAAACAGAATGCTATAAGTGTCAAAATTTTGGCCATATTTCAAGAAATTGTCCTACTAACTTTCAGAAAGTTAGTAAACCCATCTATACTCATCAACCAACTCAAATCTGGAAAAGGAAGACAGAAAATCTGAAGGCTGGACAATGTAACGTAGCCCTGCAAGCTGAACATAAAATCAAATGGATAATAGACAGTGGATGCTCCAAACATATGATAGGAAGTAAACATTTGTTTATCAAACTAGACAAAGGAAAAGAGGGGTCTGTCACATTTGGGAATGATCATACAGCTAGAATAATTGGAAGAGGGACTGTATGTTTAAACAGTAAGAAAAACTTGGCTGAAAATGTCCTGTTGATAGAAGACATGGAACACAACTTGCTGAGTGTTAGTCAAACATGTGATAAGGGACGCTACATGATATTTGATTCAAATGGATGTCAAATCAGAGATGTGAAGACAGATAAACTAATAGGTACAGCCACAAGAAGTGCAAGCAATGTCTATATTCTGGATGAGAAAAAGAATGAATGTTGTCTTAGTAATGAGAATGAAAGCTGGTTGTGGCACAAGAGACTAAGTCACATCAATTTTGATAATCTGATCAATATGAGTAAGAATGAAGTTGTAAGAGATTTACCATCTTTAAAGAATCTCTCAGGTTCAGTGCGCAAGCAATGTCAACATGGGAAACAAACAAGAGTCGGATTTAAAACAAAAGAATACTCCACAACTAAACCGCTTGAGATAGTGCATACTGATATTTGTGTGCCCATGAGAACAAAAGGGATGAAAGGAGAAAATTATTTCTTATTATTTGTGGATGATTACACTAGAATGACTTGGCTTTACTTATTGAAAAAGAAATCTGAAGCTTTTGATTGTTTTCAAATGTTTAAAGAATTTGTTGAAAATGAATGTGACAAGAAAATAAAGTGCCTGAGATCTGATAATGGAGGAGAGTACGTGTCAAATGAATTTAACAAATTTTGTGATCTGAACAGGATAAAGAGACACTTCTCTGTGACTGAAACACCTCAGCAAAATGGGGTAGTAGAAAGGAAAAACAGAACAGTAGTAGAGATGGCTAGAACCATGCTCCATGAAGCAAAGTTGAGTAATGTGCTTTGGCCTCAAGCTATTCACACAGCAGTTCACATTCTGAATCGATGTCTGCTAAGAAACAATCAGTCTGTCACGCCATATCAAATGTGGAAAGGAAGACCAGCCAGCGTTAAACATTTCAGGATTTTTGGCTGTAAGTGTTATATCAAACGAGTAGATCCTCATTTGGGAAAATTAGACTCTAGAACCAATGATGGAGTATTAGTTGGCTACTCCTGTTCTAGAAAAGCATATAAATGCTATAATTTTGGACTAAGAAAGATCATTGAAGCAATAGATGTAACTTTTGATGAATCTGCATTCTTAAAAACAGAGACTAAGCAAAAGGAGTTTGAGATTCATGATATATTTGACAAGCACAGGTCAGATGATGAAGAGGATGAAATAGAAGAGGTTAAGGATGATGACAGTGACAGATCTACATGTGATGATGAACAATGCTCCAGTCCTTCAAAAAATGCAATTTCAACAAAATATCCAAGTAATTGAATACATAAAAATCACCCTGAAGAATTAATTGTTGGGGATATAAACTCAGGTGTCGAGACAAGAAGTAAAAGACAGCAACCCATCCTTGAAAAGCAGGTATCACTTCTCTCTCTGACTGAACCGAAAAACATGAATGAAGCTATCAAATATGAACATTGGATAAATGCTATGAAGGAAGAGCTTAGTCAAATCAAAAAGAATCATACCTGGGAACTAGTTCCTAGACCTACAAACAAAAATGTAATAGGAGCAAAGTGGGTGTTCAGGAATAAACCGGATGATACAGGAAAAGTAACTAGAAATAAAGCAAGACTAGTCTTCAAAGGTTATGCATAGGTAGAAGGGATTGATTACAGTGAAACATTTGCCCCTATTGCTAGAATGGAAGCAATAAGGTTGATCTTAGCATATGCCAGCTCCAAACAAATCAAAGTCTACCAAATGGATGTGAAGTCAGCTTTTCTGAATGGTGATTTGAAAGAGGAAGTCTACATGGAGCAGCCAGAAGGATTTCATGTACAGGATGCATCACAGTTTGTTTACAGATTGAGGAAAGCATTATATGGATTAAAGAAAGCACCTAGGGCATGGTACTCCAGACTAGATAACTACTTGATGCAGCAAGGATTCAAGAAAGGTCACACAGATAGTAATCTGTAAATTAAAGAAGAGAATAATAGTCTGATTATTATAGAAGTCTATGTTGATGACATAATTTTTGGGAGTGACAATGATAGACTGAGCACAAAGTTCGCTGAAAGCATGCAGCAAGAATTCAAAATGTCTATGCTAGGAGAAATGAAGTTCTTTCTTGGATTACAAATCATTCAATGTGACAAAGGTATCTCTATCTCTCAAACTAAATACATTAATGAAATGTTAAAGAAATTCAAAATGGAGGACTGTAAGCCAGTTGGTACACCTATGGTCACTGGATGTAAACTCAGTAAAGATGATGACTCTGGAGATTTAGATCAGACAATATACAGATCTATGATTGGCAGTCTAATCTATGCTACGGCAACTAGACCAGACATTATGCATGTTGTTTGTCAGGTTGGAAGATTTCAGGCTTCACCTAAGAATGGTCACTTGTTGGCTGTAAAGAGGATTTTTAGATACTTAAAAGGAACATCAAATCATGGTTTATGGTATCCAAAAGATAACTCTCTGGACTTATACGCATTCACTGATGCCGACTGGGCTGGATGTGTTGATGATATGAAAAGTACCAGTGCTGCCTTCTTTCTTGGAGGTTTTTTGGTAAGCTGGTCCAGTAAGAAACAATCTATGTGTTGATGATATGAAAAGTACCAGTGGTGCTGCCTTATTTCTTGGAGGTTGTTTGGTAAGCTGGTCCAGTAAGAAACAATCATCTGTTTCATTATCTACAGCTGAAGCAGAGTATATAGCAGCAGCAGGATGTTGCACCCAGATTCTTTGGATGAAGCAGATGTTGAAGGATATGCACATACAGAATGATGATCCCATTCCCATTTTCTGTGATAATACAAGTGCAATAAGCATTTCAAAGAACCCAGTGATGCATTTAAAGGCTAAACACATACCCATCAAATATCATTTTCTGAGAGAGCAGGTGCTGTCCAAAGTTATTAAGCTTGAATATGTTGGAACAAAAGACCAAATTGCTGATATTTTCACTAAGGCATTGCCCAAATCTCATTTTGAAACACTTCGAGCTCAGCTGGGGGTTTGTCCCCTATGAATATATTCTCATTCACATTACAGGTTGCCAAGCTCTTTATGGCTCTGATTTCTTGTTGGCATATGATTACAGCTTCTGCTTTCTTGTTTTCTGGACACATTCTGTATAGATTGAAATAGTGACAGGGGGAGACATATTCACAATGGGAGTACTCTTTCTATCTTTTCCATGGATGTCAAAAGGGGGAGAAAGCTTTCAAAGTTTGTCATCATGTCAAAGGGGGAGTTTGTTAGCCAGTTTTGCTATACAGTTTGAATGTCGCCATATGCCAAACTTTGAATGCTTTACTCACAGGCAAAGCCACAGAAGGATGAATCTAAGGAAGTCACAACAGTAATGAATCAAATGTTAATGTTACAGCCACAGATGAGAACAATGGCACAGCTCTAAATGTTGCACAGAATACCCGCATATTGAAAAGAATGATTACACAGTTCACTACAACAGAGGATGTTGTTATACATTCAAATAAATGAAACAGAAGGATGAGAAGGATCAAGTGTTACATCTATACAGCGATTCACAACGGCCGGAAAGATAATGATTCTTCATCCGCAACGGCGGAAGGGTAGTGGCTTCAAAGTGCTACAAAGCACATCGGATATCAAAAGATATTTACATCGGAAGCCAAATGGCTTTACCAGCCACAACGGCGAAAAGAAAACACACCAAAGTCAGGCGAAATGCGGGCGGGAAAACCTTCGATCGACAGTTGGAAGGTATTAAAATCGAAAGACAAACGAATTTCCTAGCCGCAATGGCGGAAGAAGAAAAGGATACAGCCATGCAAAGCACGTCGGAGATCGGATCGCTTTGCACTTCGGAGGCCTAACCACTTTGGGAGCCGCAACGATGGAAGCGAAAAGGTTAGAGACAAGTGATGCAAGCAGGAAAAGCTTGATCGAAGATCGGAGGACTTTGACATCAGAAGGAAAAAGGATTCCCCAGCCGCAACGGCGAAAGAGAACATGCTTCAAACACGTGACGGAAAGGTTAACACACATCGGCAGTCGGAGCTCTTTAAGCTTCGGACAAGTTGATGCTTTCGGCAGCCGCAACGGCGGAAGCGCAAAGGGCACGACCTTCCACAACGACGAGTGTTAAACGACCGAAAGGAAAAGGCTTCCCGCAGCCGCAAGGATGGAAGCCCATGACTGATGGAAATAACAAACGGGTCCGCAACGGTGGACGTCCAAAGCACTGATCGAAAGAGGAAGCAGTTTTCCTTCCACAACGGCGGAAAAAGAAATGATAAAAAGCTCCGATGTGAAAAACCAAAGGTCATCTGATGTGAAACGAACTGTAACGGAGAAAAGTATCGAAACCAAAACGAATGTTCATCCACTACTTCAGTGTAACCTTTGAAGAAGAATACGAAGGGCCCGATACAGTTGAGGATTTGAAGAGTATTCGAGCAGGCGGATTAATAGGTATGATGAACCTAAAATGCGAACCGTTTAGTAACTGCTGGTAATGATGATTTGAAGAGTAAGGATGTGTACAGAGGTTTTTGAAGCTGAACCATTTCTGTAACGGTTTGAGGATGCTGAAGCTGAACCATTTCGGTAACGGGTTGAGGATGCTGAAGCTGAACCGGTTCTGTAACGGTTTGAGTATGTTGTTTCGATGAACCTGAGAGAGAAATGAACTCAGAAGATGATATATATATTGAGCAGTTCAGTAAGGTAAGAAGAGAGATAAGAGATTGAGCACATTGCAGAAAGGGATTGAAGAGCTGAATACGATGATAGTTGCAGAGTATGAATAGTCCAGATGAGAAAGAAAATCAGAATGATACAGTGATAGTCTCGGTGAGTTCTGTATGTGCTTAGTCTTGATGATAAACAAAGAAAAATGTATAGAGATAGAGTTATAACATCTGTTGTGAATATCTGCAATACTGTCTAATTCAGATTCATAATGTAAATGCTGATTTATAAATCCTAGTCATAGGCAGTGAGGGGTTGTAAGGATTTGATTCATTATGTAAATCACCTGTTCTCTGGGGTGTTGTAGCATCCCTCTGGTTGTTGACAGAAAATAGAAACAAGTTGGTGCTTGTATAATTGGAATTTGGAGCTTCCAGAGGTAGCAGCCTCGTCTGGGTTGAAGCTCGGGCAAAATAAAAGAATGTAAAGAGGAGTTGGAGCTTACCTTTCATTCTTAAGAAGAAGAGTTTTTACTGTTTCCTCATGAAAACATTATGTCTTGTGTTCGTTGATGTGATTGAGTGTTGAATGTAATTTAAATTTGTTGCTATATGTTGAATGGTTTAAACATATGTTCATAATAAATATGAATCATCATTTAAAAAGATGCACTTTGGTATGTAATTGATTCACCCCCCCCCTCTCAGTTACTTTAATCTGTCCAACAATAACACTTTAATATGAGAACTTAAAAATATTCAACTTATTTACAGAATACTTGTAGAAACACAACTAAATCAACCAATCAATCTCTATATGTATAATATTACTTAATCAAATTATTAAGCTAACATAATAAAATGATAAAAATATTATTAAGATCTAACACAAAATTGCACTTTTGTTTTGAGTCATTTTATATCATAAAATACAACTCTAAATGAATTTTAGTAAAGGAGATTGCTATGAAAAAATATATATTAATTCAGAATTTAAATGAATCGAACTATGATACTAGTTGAAGAACCAATGTCAAATCAAAATATTAATAACAAAAGTTATCACAAACTTGATAGCACTGTAGATGGTATATTATCCATAAGCAATGTATTCTTCAATAATATTGAATCCCTTTTCCATTGACTCCTTACAGCTTATATAATAAAACTTATCTAATTACTTCCAGTTTATGTGTAACCAATGCCTGAAAATAAACATCAGCGTTTCACAATTGTTAAGGAATCCAATCAAAAAATATTTATAATAAATTTTTTCAATCTCAAATGCATTCAATTTCAAATCTAGAATATGATAGTGTATAACTATCTTAACAGTTGTCAACAAACTTTATGATCATCATCCACAAAATTAAAACAGGTCCATGCTAAAAAAATCGGTCGTAATAAATACCAAGCATTCGTTCCTTCATCTGATAACAAAATTACATTGAAGTAACAACAACATGATTAAAACTTCTCAAGCAAAGACATTTGTCAACAAAATCGTGATCAAGGGTAACACCTGGTAGAAAATTTCGCCTACTTCCAACATCCAACATTATCCAAATATAATTGAATCTCCACCTACATAATCCAATCATCGAATGTATTAGTTTCATCAAATTTTGAATTCAGTATAGAATGAAATATAATAAATGTGTTAAGCATGCCCACAAAATTTTAATTCGGTGGGTATGCTAACTAATGATTTTCATTTCCTGTATAGTTCAAACAAAATAAAACACTTTAAATTATGACAAAGGAACATTCAAGTCGAAATTTGAAGCTTTGTGGTTCTTCTAGCCTCTGACATTCTAGCTTGTAGCCTTACAATTCTTATTCTTTGTTGCTCAGCTCACTTCATTAATCGTTCATGGGTTACAAACATAGATATTTTCATTGACTTGTATTTCTCCTTCTTCTGTTTCAAATATTTCCACCTTCTAACCCAATTTACGGATTCTCCCTTTAATGTCTTTATTTATTCATCTTTAACCAACGTGTTAGCCCGTAGCTTTTCGACTTCAATTTCCAGTCTTGATATTCGACTTCTAAAATCATGTTTGAGCTCTCTTTGAAGACTCTTATTACACCTAGTGGGTGAATTGTTTCTTGCAGAGGATGGCTTACATTCTGATATATCATGGGAATGTTTATCTGAACCTTCATTGAGTGAATTAACCATAGGATCATCCTCTTCAGACATCTTTTCAACAGGTTTACCATTCTCAACACTACTATGATATGGAAATGTAATATCATCTTCATTGTCAATTTCTACTAACAAAGTCTCCTTTTGTTGTTGGATAGTTGCGGGGGTTACAATGGTTGCCATACTTTGGGTAAAACTACAAGAAGACGTACAGATCAGATCCCCTTGATTATATTTACACTTATTTGACATTACAGAGTTTGGATTTTGACTCTTAACAAATACATTGGGATTTTGAGTAAGTTCTTCATTAAAATGACCAGACTGCAAATTGACAGTGTGTTTATCAATTACCACGGGTTTTCCTTTTTTCATACTATACTAACATTTTTCGACATACTCTATTGATTATCTTCTTTTTGCATAAGGTTACGATCAATATTTGGCACAGAGGGTTCGTCATTAGATAATTTCCTTCTCTTTAATCAAGATTTGGACAAATTTGAAGGCCAATATTCAGTTGGGCCTAAATTATTATCAATTAAAAATTACTCCCAACTCCTACCTATTAATGATAACTGATACTAAACTAGCATTTTGACTAACCCATGTTGAAACAAGCTATTCTCACAAATTCTTATCTCACTCTTTACAACATATGGCATTTTCTCAAGACCATTAAACAAAAAACAAGGGAGATTTAACTGTGATCCTGTAAATGCCATTAATAATCTGAGATGATATAAATATATCGAATAATAACGTCCATCACAGGTGATATACCTAATAATTAACTAGAGTAATGATCACCACTGGGCTTCAAGAACTTCACAGAATACCTGAATTTATCATCATAAGTCGTAGGAAGAGGCAAGAAAAATTGTTTTCATTTGGATTTATCCACTTCGCCTCTCTCAAACCATTTTCCCCAATTTGAGGTAGCTCGGTTTCCTTAGCTATGAAACCTTCTGAAATGACCAAAGTCAAATCACCTATCTGTATTATATTGTCTTTCATAGAAAGCGCAAATCTAAGATATACTTCAGAGTTATGACCATCAAAATTTCCAAAAACTTTCTCCAGCCGATTTGTTCAATCATCTAAGAAGCTTGAGGCTTGATATCTAATAATTCATCACCTTCTAGTTCAATCCTACATAATGGTTCCATATCAATGACTCCAAGAATATAGCAAGGGTTTGTGTTAATGGAGTCTTTGTTCTAGTCTATCCTTCCCTCGCGCTGTCAATAAACCCTAACTCCAACTCTGTAAATGACTTCATTCCTAGGATTTCGATAAATGAGTATTAACGTGGAGATTAAGAACCATCATGAAATGATCAAACGAAATCAAAATCTTGTACAATGACCAATAAATGATATTGATTTCAAAAATAAAATTGGCAGAATGAAGTGACATGAATGAGTACTTATCATTATAAATGTCTAATTACAATTAACGTGTCAAATCCAACTTGAGCTAGTCACCATATTTCGATTTTGCAAATCTATCAGCATGATCAAGGTTTGATTCATT
The DNA here is from genome assembly GCA_001517045.1 of Pseudotsuga menziesii. Lineage (NCBI taxonomy): Eukaryota > Viridiplantae > Streptophyta > Pinopsida > Pinales > Pinaceae > Pseudotsuga > Pseudotsuga menziesii. The sequence goes on from LPNX010635003.1 coordinate 59,491, forward strand.
TGATTATTGTTTCGATTATTAGATTTAAAAACAATTAAATTTTCATGGATGCTTTCAAATCTTTGTTATATCGATTAAGGTATGATCTGAATGATGTTTTATTTTAGCATAATTATCATAAGTTTTAAATGTTTAATGTTTTAGGCATAAGTTCAAATAATTTCATGTTTTTAATTTATATAAAATTGACTTATAAAACCTGAAATTTTCATAGATATATTGCCTAAATTTTATAAATCAAATCAACATAGTCCTAATGAAATCAAAATATTTTAATAATGAGAATATTATTGGAAAACCTAAGTGCAAGACATATCTCAATCATGAAATGGTATTGATGAATTATACTTAAAATTTAATGAAGAAGAACTGATCATATGATAAATTGATCTAGCAGCTGCTAAATGGATTTTCAATAATAATTTCAATAATTCATCATAAGATTCTTGCAAATGATATTTTCTAATGAAATAGATGTTTAAAGATTTATAAAACCTTCAGAATCATAGATTCGTAGGGCACTCTTTAAATTTTTTTGGAAATTCATAAAGATGTATTTATATCACCATTTTTATTGATTAAAACAAGTAGAAAGGATGAGAGGGTTGTTGCTTGCCAACAGGATATCCAATAACAATATCCAACTAGAAGAATTCAAATTGGAGGTGTGTAAGCATGTTAACCATGTTGGTATGGGGAATAGTACAGAAACATATTGCTTGGCCATAAAAACACATTGTTAAACCTTCATCAATAAAACCATGATAAAAATCATCTTTAATCATTAAAAAGAAAAGAAAACCATAATAATCAACCACAAGGTAGAAGAGATGTATTTAGCAATAATTGGTGATATAATGATTGTGGATCTTATCAAAAGTGTTGAATTATGGATTATGAATGGAGGTTTTAACATAGTAGATAACATGGAAAAATTGAATCCCAATAGCTATGTATATGTCATCATAAATGGATTTGTTCTTGGATAACTATCCCCCCCAGATAAGGATAACGGGAAAATCTATATAATATTTAAAAGCCCTATTGTTAACCTAATCTTGCAACACCTTCCAAACCCTGACTTGTCCAAATTAAGTGAATACCTTTTGAATGTGAAACATGCTCCCACATCTTAACACTATATGGACAGATGATGAACAAATTGGTTATATTTTCATTGTTCTCCTTGCAAACAAGACATCTTCCCGTCCCACCCAGAATTTTCAAACGATAAGATCCCACACAAGAACTTTGTTGGAAAGCACCATCCATAGAAAAAGCTTTGTTTTAAGAGGGATTTTGAGCTTCCATATCAAATAAGTCCACCAGAGAGGATCTAGAGGGTATTCTTCCTCCCTAATTACCTTGTATCCTAAGCTAGGAGTATAGGTACCACCCACAACATTCCTTGACCATAATAATTCATCATACTTATCCACCTTTCTGGCATGGAAATCATGTAAAGCATTTACATATACATTCCACGTCTCTTTTTTATCTTCTATAAAACCTAATTCTTTAGCTTTAAGGAAAACTTGTCTTCTAGGGGTGGATTTTAATTCATCACCAACTTGACCCAGGAAGGAGAAACCATGATCTCTAAGAGACTCCACCATAATCAAAGGTAATCTACAAGCTCATGTACTTCCTATCCATGGATCCTAGACAAAACTAACCCTTATACCATTACCAACATTCCATACAGTCCAATCACCAATAACATCAAAAGATAAAATAAGATCCTTTCACATGATAGAGACATGTTTGATAGGATTTGATCTAGTCCTGAACCATTCCTCATCGGAGAGGGGATAAATGTATTTTTGCACCACCACTTTCACCCATAATCCTTCACTCTTTAATATCCTCCAGAATCACTTGGCTAATAATGCCTTTGGTAAATGCACAAGATGATTTAGGCCCCATGCTCCTAATTCCTTGGGAAGAGATAGTTCATTCTAAGCAACCCAATGAAAGAGCTTATCATCCTCACTCCCCTTCCATGGGAAATTTTTACACAATTTTCTAATATGTTCCAAAATTCAAGTAGGAGCAGAAGCCAAAGAGACACAATATATAGGGATTGCCTCAAGGATAGATTTCATAAAAAATGGGTGACCTCCCTGAGAGAGCCACTTATTACACCATAGAATGATTCTCTACTCAATTGTACCTACCATCCAATCCCAATCTCTTCTCTGGTAATTATTGGGCTTTAAAATGAATCCTAGATACTTAAGAGCATACTGTAAATCCACCATAGTGAAATCAAACTAAGAGGATATTCATTTAATAACCTCTTGATCCAAATTCAAATAAGATGCTATAGATTTTCTAACATTGAGAGACATCCCCATAACATCCTTAAAAAGAGAAAGGATATCTTTTAGCTTATCAATCTCCCTCCCATATCCACAAGCAAATATCATAATATCATCTACAAGTAGTAAGTTGATAATGTAGGTAGTACCCCCAATCCTAATCATCCTGAAGGAACCACACAGCTTAGCTTGAATTATGACTCTACTCAAGCACTCCACCACCAAGATGAACAGGAGAGGGGAAAGGGGGGAATCCTTTACTTAATACCCTACCAAAACTAAAAAAGGAGGATTTTAACCCATTTATCATAACAACAAATGAGACAAATTGTACATAAGATAAAATCCAATTAACAAACTAGAGGGGAAAATCAACCCGTAATAGAACCAAACTTAAATAGATATTATTGACATAGTCAAACACTTCGGAGAGATCGGACTTAAAAATGAAAATGGGAAAATGCCTCAACTTAAATGAGTGGAAAAACTCATGAGCATACCCAATGGAATCATGTATTTGTCTACCCTCCAAAATATCAAATTGTTCCTGTGAAAGAAACCTTGAGAAGATGCCCCTAATTCTTCTTCCAATAACCTTTTTTTTTTGTAAGTAAGTACCCATGGGGGATTTGAACTCATGACCTTCCATTTACAAATTTTCATCTCAATTATTCATTACCAATTTCTTTAACCCCAATGAGCCTTCTTCCAACAACCTTAGCAATCATTTAATAGATGCAATTGTATAGAGAAATAGGCTTGTAGTCCTCTAGAGAAACAACTCTATCATATTTTGGAATAAGGCCTATGAAAGTAAAGTTGAATGATGTCAATATTATTCCATTATTCCTAGACTCTTGAATAACAGAGAAAATATCTTTCTTTAAAAGATCCATGGAACCATGAAAAAAAACTCCACGGACCAGTCTTTTTGTCCCAATATTTTGTCTTGTTGTAGATAATGGACATCCTCTTTAAATTCCTTTAAGGACATCTCTTCAAACAAAGTATCATTTTGTTCCTCATTCACATATGCAAGAAAATGTGCAGTCATTATGGCCATCTGTGATACAAAATATAAACCCCTGAAACCAATCACTTGACTACCATCCTCCTTCTCTAGATTCCACGAGGAATTAATGTGAATATTGTGTTTAAAAAATTAAGAAAAAAAGTTGTGTTATCATCCCCTTTCTGTAACCAAATGGACCTACTTTTTAACCTCCATGTGGCTTCTTTCGCATCCAAGATATTCCTTCTTTTAAACTCAAGATCTATTATCTCCCTTTTTTTATCGGTAGAAGAGAAACCCGCTCGGTTATTAGAATGAAAGGAGGCAAGAAATTATTCAATTTGAACAAGATTAGCTTCCTATTCCATCATCCTCTCAGTATCCCATGAGATTGATTGGGATTTAATCCTCTTTATATTATTTCGAAACTTGATCCTGACTAAAACTAGGTTATGAGTAGAAAAAGGAATCCACAATATTTTGACCATATTCATGTAACTTTTATCCTCCAACCAAGAAGAATTAAACCTAAAAGGGTTGGGAGGATTCTCCTTTACTGCCACCATCTCCAAAATAAATGGGAAATTTATCAGACTCCCCTCACTTCCCCACGCATTACTTGATTCTTCCAATAGAATTCAAGGTAGCCTCAATTATCAAAAAATTGTCAATCCTTTTAGTAATGATGTCTTGACCAACTCCCATATTACAACAAGTGGGACTTAATTTCACAGGATGGATATCATAAATATATTTATATGCCAAAATCCTAACAATACAATCATATAAGGAATCCTTGTGGGCATTGACTCCCCAAATCTCAACTTCTCCAAGAGAGAAGTTTAAGTCACCCCAAAAAATGTTGATGTATTTGTAACTTCAGAATGTATTCACTTGTATATCTTATAATGTACCTCGATGTTCCTATCGGGAGAATCATTTGTATTATATTGTACCCCGATGCTCCTATCAGAAGATTCATTAATATAATAAATTCATGTAAATTCAAAGAGGTTAATTTTTCGTTGTAAGTCGAGGCAATAGTCCCCACGATTGAATTGAGGTTAACCCTCCTTGTTGATCAGGGGGGGAAAGTCCCCACAGTTGAGGGACACTAGGGTTATTAGACTCTCCTAGAGATGTCGGCCCTAGTAAGTGATTTTCAAGTTGAAAATTAGTAATAGAGAGTGAGCCTCTCTATTTGTCATATACACTCACTCAACTGGGGCGCATGAGTGAGAGAGGAAGTGCTCACACAAGTGAGAGAGAGAACAACTGTTGGAGATCATATTTTTTGTCTTTGGGTTTTACTGCTACTATTTGGTGCTCATTCTATCTTTGAGGAAGTTGCGCAGTTTTATCCTTTATGGTTTTCCCGAGAAAAATCTATGTGTCTCTTGCCTCTTGTGATTATTGTTGTGCATGTTATTCTCTCAGATAAGATCCTAGATCATATTACTTAAATGATAAATATCTAACATGGTATCAGAGTTAACCTGAGAAGAAGACATTGTGCAGCTACAGAAGCTAGGGATTCTTACTTTTTGGGTCTCTCTCCACAATCCATCGGCAAAAGGAGGATAGGCTAACTCTCCATTGAAGGGCACATCTTTCTGTCGAAGCAAAATTTGATTCTGGGCATTTTCAATTTTTGCTACGGGAAATTAGGCTTTTTTACAGAAGAGGAATTTTTGAGTGAACCCAGCATAGGATTTCTCTCCTCATCAAAATTGAATTTTAGATACCAATTTCAAAGTTTTTTGTTGAGTAAAACTTCAGGAAAGTCAAACCCTAGTTTGACCCTGGGCCTGAAAAAACCCTAAAATACTAAAACTGGTAGTTTTGGTATATTCTCTATATCTCAGGATTCAAGAAGTCTCGGGAGCCTAAATTTTCATAGGATGAAGATAAAATCCTGATGTACCCTATGTAAAAATTTTAGCCTCGGATTCGCTATATTTTTGGAGATATGATTCATCCAAATAAGGGTCCCAGCCTCTTCCAAGATTCATCCCTAAACAGGACACCTATGGAGAATTGTTGTATCTCTGGCTAGGAAGTTTCAAATGCAATTTCGCAAAATGTTCCAGATAGGACACGGATTGTATGCTTGGTGGAAAATGGTTAAGACCCCGAAGGTGAAAAAGTGACATGCGACAGTCTGTACAAGTTCTCTATTTTGAATAGTCCTGAAAGACATCACCTTGGGAAAACTCTCATAAGTCCCAATTGGAGAAACCAATTCTAATAAAACCTATGGTGTTGGAAATAGGACAGGTGATTCTACCGCACTGCAAAGTTTTAGACATGGAGGAGTAGTACTTTCAGAGATACTGCAGAAATAATATCAGGCATTTCTATAGAAGAATTTGGAAAACTAGGGCTTCCTATTTCAGGAGCTTCCCTCCATCATTTTCAGAAAAGGAGTACATTGGATAGCTCTCCTTGAAGAGGTACACATTTCTATCCAATCATTATCAGAAATATTCCAAGTTTTGAAAAATAGGGTTTCTCTGACAAACCGTAGATCAGCCAGCTTTGGAACCAGGATGAACACCTCAAATCGGTAAGATATAATATTCTGCTATTTACATTTGAGGTTCTCATTTCAAAATGACTAATCACACCAGCTTGATGAAAAGCTTGGTGAAACTAACAACTCCAAGCATGAAAGTATTGAATATCACTGGTTCTTGAAGAAAATGAATTGGACACCTACATAAGTGGAAAGGTTCCAGTTCTAGAGGGAGATGAGGCTAAAATACTTACACAAGAAGAACTAGGTTAAGGCCAGGAAGATCATTGTTGATTCAATCAAGGATCATCGTATACCATAAGTGTCTCCCCTAAAGACACCTAAAGATATGTTTGATTCCTTGACCAAGATATTTGAAGGGAATAACATAAATTGGAAGATGACTTTGAGAAACCAATTGAAGAATGTGAAGATCCAGAATGCAGATACCATATAGTCATACTTTACAAGGGTCTCTCAAATCAAAGAACAACTTGAAGCAGTAGAAGAAGAAGTGGAGAATGCAGAAGCTGTGATAACCACCTTGAATGGCCTCCCAGGATCATGGGATTCATTCATTCGAGGAATGTGTGCCAGAAGGAAGTGATTACTTTCAGCAAACTCTGGGAAGAGTGCACATAAGAAGAAGCTGGACTCATAATAAAGAAAAGAAGATGGGAGCAACTGAAATCAAGCGCTCATGATTCAAAGAAGATCCCTCAAGCGATGAGAAATATGAAGAGCTCAATTCTTGAAGACTCTCTTATCCATCTTAGCATTTGGATAAGAAATGATGATGTCATGATTAAGCAGAAGGCTCAAGAAGGAGTCTACCCATGAAACAAATAAAGATAAGTATTCAATTGTCATTTCATGATATTATTTTGTTATGCATTTGTTTATATTCAGCTGATGTGTTATGCATGATAGAATGTTTGCATTAATGATAGTATACTACTAATATGCATGTGATGGGAAAGATCGTGTACAATCACCTACAAAAAAAAGAAGGATGAGACTTGTTCTGAAGAACAAGTGACGACAGTTCAAGAAAGAATCCAAGATGAAGAATAATATGACAACACTTTCAAAGAAAGAAAGAGGCCTCAAAGACACTCTATTTATGTGACACTGTTGAGCGACATCATTGATGCATAGCCTTCCAGCTATGAAGAAGTAGCCAAGAAGAGAGGGAAGGAGAATACCAGTTTAAGAAGAATGATGTCTAGGATGCAGTATCAAGACCTGAAGGGATGTCCGTAATGTATTCCATATGGATCTACACAATCGAGCATGCAATAGATGGCAACATCGTGGGATACAAGGCAATATTCATAGCACGAGGCTTCTCATAGAAAGAAGGCATAGACTACGAAGAGACATTTGCATCCACTAGAAGTTAAGACACATGACAGGTAGACTCATGTGTGCAAATTAAAGAAGGCCTTGTACGAGCTCAGAAGGAACCCATGGGATAACACATACATGAGGAGCTTGAAGATCACCTAGAGTGATGAAGATCTTAACCTTTGCTACAAGGTTGAAGATGAAAGCCTATAGAGGATGACAAGCTCACAGATGGGTGCGAGAAGAATGCTTTCAAGATAAAGGATCTTGGTATCCAGTGAACCTAGATGGATACATAGAATATTAGTAGTAGAGGAAGCCACTTGTCACTCTAGTACAAAATATTTCAATACAATGAGTATGAAAGGAAGAGGGAGATGATGCTCCACTTCAGAGGGAGTGACTGTAGAATATCCTGAGGTTCAACATGGTAGGACAGGATGGACAACTTACTACTAAGGCTTTACTGAGAGTAAAGCAGATTCCAACCTTTACTTCAAGGTTGAAGGTGTAATACTAGTGATGCTCCTATTATATGTCAGTGACTTATTCCTAACAGAAAAGAGGAACTCATTAAAGTTGAAAGAAGGAGACTTGCTGCCAAGTTAGAGATGAAGGACTTGAATATGATACACTACTTTCTAAGCATGGAGGTGTGGCAGAATGCAGATGGAATCTCCCTTGGACAAGGGAAGTATGCAGTGGAGATCTTGAAGAGGTTCGGGATGATGGACTGCAAGGACATGACTAAACCTATGGCATCGAACCTAAAGCTATTGAGTGATGCTTCATTAGAGATTGATTGATGCCATGATGTATCGTTAGATGTATTGTTCCTTGATGTACCTGATGAATATGAGACCATATATTTTATTTGTTTTGAACACATTGAGACATGTTCACCTGATGGTTGCAAAGCATGCATTGAGGTACCTGAAGGGTACAGTTGATTATGTGTTCAAGTATGAGGCGAATCAAAACATTAGCCTGGAGGGTTATGTGGATCCGCATTGGGCAGGCAGTGCCATTGAGAGGAAGATCACTTCAGGGTGCTACTTCAGTATGGGATCAAGTGTGATCTCTTGGTTTAGTAGGAAGGAGTCCTACATGGCACTGAGTACAGCCAAGGAAAAATATGTTGCCACTTGCTTGGCTATTTGGGAGGTAGTATGTTTCTTTTGAAAACTACTATTTGATTTGATTGCTATGAATTGCATTTTTGTATGGTACAGAGAGGAGCAGTGAAGCTATAGTATGTGATCTAGATCAAGTTCTCTTGAAAGAGGGAGTTATAGCATAGCTGGTGAGACAGGTTGTCTGAGCATAAAATCCCGGCGAAGCTCGTAGGTGGATCAGACGTAAAACGGTCCTGTAGGTTTTCCTTGGATGTAATCAGTCCCGGCGAAGCTCGCAGGTTATCCTTGGACGTAATCAGCCCTAATGTGATTCTATGCTAGAAATGGCCAGAGTGAAGTTTGATTACTTTAGGGAGAAGCTTGGTGTTCTCCAAATCAAGGTTCCCTCCAAGGGGAGGTAATGAGTCCGAGAGACTTTTTGACATGATAGGATTGGTTCCTTCTATGGTCACATATAAGTGCAGGAGCCTTTCTAACATGGTAGCAAGCTGGGCCTCCCATGGTCAGATGTAAGTGCAGATACTTTCTGACATGGTGGTAGGCTAGGCCTCCCATGGTCAGATGTAAGTGTAGATCCTTTCTAACATGGTGGCAGGCTAGGCCTCCCATGGTCAGATGTAAGTGCATATCCTTTCTGACATGGTGGCAAGCTGGGCCTCCCATGGTCATATGTAAGTGTAGAGGCTTTTAGACATGGTGGTAGGCTGGGAATCCTATAGCCAGATATAAGTGCTGAGCCTCTCCGACATGGTGGCAGGCTGGGCCTTCCATGGTCAGATATAAGTGCTGATCCTTTCCAACATGGTGGCAGGTTGGGCCTCCCATGGTTGGATATAAGTGTTGAGCCTTTTCGACATGGTGGCAAGCTGGGCCTCCCATGGTCGTATATAAGTGCTGAGCCTTTCCGACATGGTGCCAGGCTGGGCCTCCCATGGTCGGATATAAGTGCTGATCCTTTCCAATACGGTGGTAGGATAGGCCTCCCATGGACGGATATAAGTGTTGATCCTTTCTACCATTGTGGCAAGTTAGGCCTCCCATGGTCAAATGTGAGTGTTGGGCCTTTCTAACATGGTTGTAGGTTGGGCTTCCCATGGTTAGATAGAAGTGCTGGATGAGCCTTTCTGACATGGTGGCAGGATGGGCCTCCCATGGTCAGATGTGAGTGTTGGGACTTTCTAACATGGTGGTGGATGTATTCCTCCCATGGTCATATGTGAGTGCTTGCCGTGCCTTTCTGACATGGTGGTGGATGTGTTCCTCCCATGGTTAGATGTAAGTGCTAGGCGGGCCTTTCTAACTGCGTCAGATATAAGTGTTGAAGAAGATGAATACCTACATGGAGGATAGGCCTACAACCAACATGAAAAAGGGTTGGCTCTGTAGAACTTCCTATGACGAGTATAATTAAGACATGGCACCATTTGATTGAGATAGTGGAAGCAGTGTTGATGATGAATGATGTATTGTGTCAAGAGAATGCCTTCCTAGTTAAGAGGGAGTGTTGATGTATTTGTAACTTTATAATGTATTCACTTGTATATATTATAGTGTACCTCGATGTTCCTATTGGGAGAATCATTTGTATTATATTGTACCCCGATGTTCCTATCGGGAGATTCATTAATATAATAAAGTCATGTAAATTCAATGAGGTTAATCCTCCATTGTAAGTCGGGGCAATAGTCCCCATAATTGAGTTGAGGTTAACCCTCCTTGTTGATCAAGGGGGAAAAGTACCCACAATTGAGGGGAACTAGGGTTATTAGACTCTCCTAGAGATGTCGATCCTAGTAAGTAATTTGTCAAGCCGAAAATTAGTATAAATAGAGAGTGAGCCTCTCTATTTGTCATATACACTCACTCAAATGGGGCACATGAGTGAGAGAGGAAGTTCTCACACAAGTGAGAGAGAGAATAACTGTCGGATATCATATTTTCTGTCTTTGGGTTTTACTACTGCTATTTGGTGCTCATTCTATCTCTAAGGAAGTTGTGGGGTTTTCTCCTTTATGGTTTCCTTGAGTAAAATCTTTGTGTCTCTTGTCTCTTGTGATTATTGTTGTGCATGTTATTCTCTCATATAAGATCCTAGATCATATTGATTAAATGATAAAAATATAACACAAAATCACCATTTTAGCATTTAAAATTCCAGTTCTAAAAAGATTCTCCCAATATGTCTGAGTCTCTGTTGATAGGGTCCATAAATGTTGATGAAGGTGAATGTCTGACCAATATCCCTATAAATAAATAAATGCCCAGACCTAACAAGACAATGTAAATATTAGTGCGAAGCATAGATCTAGACTTCCTACCTATAATAAGGACACCCAATCTTCCCATAGCATCTAAACAAACAAAATCCCATCCAATGAGTAAAATCTTTAGATCAATCAAGATATAGCCCCCCCAAGCAATGACTCCTGAATGAAAAGCATAGAAGGATTTTGAGAAACCACCGATCTCTTCAGGGATAATTTTTTGGAGGGGAACCCCGTGTCTTTAAAATTAATAAAAAACATTATCATGGAGAAAATCTAACACAAGTTTTAATTTTTATATGAGTCCCCTTGATGGTTTTTTTATTCCCTTGCCTAACATCTAGGGTTTCCTAAACCCATGAAGAAGCCATAACATATTTTCCACCCCAAATCCAAGGAAATATATCATGCGAATCCTGAAGAATACCCCCACTTCAACCAGACACCAACTTCTCTTTAATAATCTAAGTTTGGTTCTAAAGAAATAATAGGAGCCTTCTAGATCAAAAGAATAACCCAAAAAACTAGGATTCAGAACAAACCATATTCAAGCATTAAGTCCTGAACAAAGATGCTTGGGTAAAAATGACTACCTTCCACTACTACAAAACAAACCATTAATTTTGATGACCTACCGTATATATCTTGCAAGGAACCAAGTGATGGGTCCAATGCTAAACCTCCATCAAACCCCCAAAGAGGATAGTGCAATAGGGGAACCAAGATCACAAATAGAAGAATCATCAAATAATGTCGTCGAAGCCATAACCATCAAATGGTGGGTCAAATCCTCCACAACATGAAAGAAATTACCAACCTTAAAGCCCTTAAATGAGATAAGCATAGCCTCTAAATAATTAAATCTTTTGAAAGGACATCCATTCCCCTCCTAGTCATGAAAATAAATCATATGATCATTCATGGGGTACTCCTCAAGAGAAAGATTCTCGGATACATAACAATCCATAACTAAACGTCCTCCTCAATTAGAGGAATTTTCCAAAACCTTACTAGACCTCAGAATTATAAACCAAGTGAGGAACCTAACCAACCCAAAAACCAGGATTACAAACCATACCATTAGGATCAGAGGGTCACACAAACCCAATCTCACAAGAAATATGAGTTAATTCTCTAGGAGACACATGATAAAACATAGAGGAGGGACCCAATGGGATTAAAGGAACCTATATGATGAAACCATAGATCAACCAGGGGACCTTGAGAAGAGCTTAAACCACCCATGCTTAATAATTCCATCAAATTTAATCTCTCCAAATCAACATTTAAATATTTATCCAAAGAAACTAGAGGGTCAAATAAACCCACAAAATCTTAGCACCGAGATAAAGCCGGGGAAGATGAGATATAGGATTACCCAAGTTACATGAGGGTCAAGCCACAATATCTTTGTAATAGGATCTTTGAGGAGAGAATTCCATAACTACACCAGGAGAGGTGCACTCTTCTAGTAGACAACCCAAGCTAAAATCTTCGGGAAGGAGAAAAACATCTATTGTGACTCAAGAACTTCATCCCCATCCAAAGAACCATTGACAGATAGAAAGGACTCCTTTGATATGGCTAATACTACACCCACTTATTTCAATAACATACTTTGAAGGAGAACTTGCCAACTTTTCCTCATGGGCCAGGGATAAAGAGCACTCATTTGAGTTCTTACTCCTCCAAACCTTCCTAGAAAAAAGATGACAATGTTCACACACTAGGTGACCATAAACATGGCACTTGTTGTGCATGAACAATATTCCAATGTATTCCAAAACTTGTACATGAGAAAAATTACCCATTGATATGAGAAGTTGTAAGAGAAGGCCCTCATGAAGGTATATATCCACCAAAATTCCAACTACAATCATAACAATCGAATCCAAATAATTGAGGTCCGCAAAGAGAAAGTCTCATAAAACCATACATATATTGGGAAAGATCTCTAGATACCATAGTTCAATCCACAATCCATGGATATTTATCCATATCAATTTATTATAACTATTCTCCCACCAAGCATCAAAGAACGATGCCCATGTTCTAAGCTTGATGGTGGCTTTGTTACAAAACCATACAACCTCCAACAACCTCTAGACTTCATATGAATATCTTAAACTGAATTCGAGCCAACCTTTGGCCATTGCAAAGAACCAGGGAGATATCAAAAAATGGGTACCCATGTAGTAGTCATCACCTATTCCTTGTATTTTGGCATACTCATGCTCCACCCTCCAAATATTCCTACCAACACAGATTCTGAAAGGGAGATAATCTCGTTCATACGAACATCATTTCCTAGCACAAGACTAATATGAAAGGACTTCCTCTTAATGCACATCTTCACCTTCTAATGCAGATGCTTGTTGACCTGCTCCTTTGAGGTCTCCTTCTAACACATAACCTCTTGCAAGCACTCCTTACTTAGCTCGTCCTGAGAACTTAAACTAGAGGCATTTACAATCGAAGAAAGTCCACTCTAACAAAACCAGTTGAAAACCAACAACCATTCTTTAGTTGATAACCCTTCAAATGGTCCTGCATCAGAGATCTCTGGATCACAACAAAAAAACTCTACAAAAACCTTATGATTGGAATAGAGTTGATTACACATCCCATATCTGAAATAACATCCAAATAAGGTGACAATAAAAAGTTTCCATCATTTTGGTAAACTATTACCAAAGGGAAAGTATTTCCACTCATGAAAAGGGAAAAATGTATCTCTATCTTCCATCGAGGAAAGTACCTTAGTAGTCCTCCACCGTTAGACATGGAGAACCCACCAATCACCAAGTTTCCACAAAAATGATGAAAAGATGTTAGATCCAACCAAATCATGCCCGCAAAGGATACAAATTAATTATGAGAGATTAATAGTGAAATATATGACTAAGGTTCATAAATCCCAAGGATTAGACTAGAGTATAACGCCACTTGTACCACAATTGCCAACCTTGGAAACAAAAACCAACTAACCTCACATGAACCTAACAAGAGATCTTGAAAATTCTATAATAGAGCTAAGGCCATTCACCACACTATAGAAAATTCAAGGAGTCATGCCAACAATAAAATGAATCCATATCCTAACTTCTAAGGGGCCTAAATCCATACCTATCCTCAACGAAACTAGGGATCCTCCATGGTCAAGCAAGAACCCAAGCCATGAGAAATCCTAGCAAACTATTTATATTGATCATCTTTCATCTCTTCAATTGTTGTCATTACTCAAGTTGTTTGCATCCCTCATTTCTTCATCACTTGTAAGGGATATAGTACTTGGGTTACTTGCAATGTTTTCTTGAATAGTTTGATTTTATTCATCCTCTTTATGTTCCATCTACATTGAATATATAAATAAAGTGCATTGAGTATGTCATTTATAGTATAATATATATGATTATGTAAGAAACGAATACCATAGCAGTTAGTGATTCATATACAACACATATTCTTTCAAATCCATGTATAATGTCATCTCTCAACATATTTTATAGTGGCTTCCTTTCATACTTTGTTTCATACGAGCTTCATATTCCATAACAAGGCATAGATATAATTAAATATGTATTGGTGTTTAATTAATTATAAGAAAAGAGAAGTAAAATAACATCACTACTACTTAGAAATGGTTCAATTAACCCTTGATATACCAACTTATAATCACAATCCATGAAGATGGGTAACATTTTTTTATCAAATATAACGAAGAAAATTGATATTTTACTTATTTATTAAATTGAAGTCTTTAAAACTCATCTATACCTTATGAATTTCAGCATGCAATAATAAAAAAAATTTGTATGGAAATATGTTGTCTTTCCAATTACACACACACACACACACTCATATATGTATGTATGTATGCATGTAGCTCAATGAGTTAGCTCAAGTGGTTGAGAGCTATGAGTTGTAAGCAAAAGGTCTTAGCGTCAAATCCATGGGTGGCTATGGGTAGATATATAAGGGTCTCACTTGATGTCCCCACCAGGTTAGGCTATGTAATAAGAACGGACATAGCGAGGCCCCTTTGGGTGCCCCCTGGGAATTATTTGTGGGCGTAGAAACCCCTCTCCATGGTTGTGAACCGCATTGATATATATATAATGCATTGGGGTGTACATTTTTGTTTTGAAAATTATTCTTTTTTATTAATTTTCAAAATTGACCACTGAATATTTTAATCGCATTTTGTACACTTTTATGTACATATAAACAGTTTTTTTTATTGCTTATATAACCATAAATACCATTTTGAATAGGACGCATAAATGTGGGGCATGCATGTTTTTTTTAATTTTTTGGTTCTATACTTTTTAGGTCGTTGATTTTTCTTTGAGTTCCTTCGAAGTTATGGATAAGGTTTTTAAGTGTAAGATTTAAAAGAAAATTAAAAATAAACATACAAACTTGAAAATACATATATTATATCATTGCGAAGAGATGATTTATTGATGAATCCATCGGCACCAAGTTTGTCAGCTAGGGTGCAATTAATGAGAAGGTTATGCCTTTCAAAGAGGCTAGTAAAATTAAATGTATAGAAAAATGGGCTAGAGGCCTGCTTTTAAATCCCTCAATCGAGGTCTTAAAATTCCTCGATCGAAGGTTTAAGCATTTTTTTAAATACTCGATCGAGGATTAATTAAACCCTTGATTGAGGGATTGTTACAGTTGAGAAAATATCTTGATCAAGCTATTTCCTACACAAATATTTTATAATTTCAAAATTTATTTTTGTAATAAGGTTATTATTTGACTCTGTCAAATAGTAACTAGCTTAACGCATATTTGTTGTTAGTGATTTTTGGCTCATGGTTTTGGAAACCCATGGCAAATTTTCCCATATTTGATGTGATGAAGTATATTTAAAGGATTGGAGAACAACATTGTAAAATGTCTTAATAAGCCTCCTCGTTTGGTTATTAGTAATTTGCTTAATGCATGTTTGTTGTTAGTGATGTATGACCCATGGTTTTGGTAATCCATGGTAAACTTACCTATTGTATTTGATGTGATGAAGAATTATATTTATTATTTTTATTTTTATGACCCAAAATTTAAAGGTTAATACCCCCACTCAACACATGTTTTAAATTAAAATCAATCTTTGTGTTGCATAGCTTGATCGAGTAAAATAGAGTAAAAGTAAAATAACTAATAGTTATTGAGTAAAAAAATTTAACTAAGTAAAATAACTCTTTGTATTATAGCTTATATTTTTTTTGTGTTGACAAATTGATTGAGCTATTGGAAAAAAAAACTTTAAACAAGTTTCGAGCAATCTATGCCCACATCTTGCCAAAAAGTGTTACCCATTTTCATGGGAACACCTCCATATGTAATCCATTATCAATGAAATGTTTAAATGGCCCTTTTTTCTACATTAACACGTGATAGAAAACACACATGGATGATTGTAAATTAATTGAAATTTTTAAACATCACAAAAAATATGAAATGTTAAGTAAGAAAAATGCAAGTGCTTACAAAATTCAAGATCTCCCCCTTTTTTTTTGCCTTATCATCACATCTTATGTGTTGAATGGGTCTCATTTTCTTTTCTTTTATGTACCAAAACATTGAAAATTAATATTCCATGCAACAATTGAACTATGTGATTACACATAAAAAAAATAATTGATTATATACATTTGATACATGTTGTTATTGGGATAACTCATCTTGCTATTCAATTATCCTTATTTCTTTGACCATCTCATTATACTTTTTTGGATATTCCTCTTGGAATATTTTGGATATCATCTCATTCCATGTTATGAATTTTCTTAATCTCTCTTAAAAACAAAAGAACATAATAAAAATTAATTAATATTTACATGAGACTAAATATAACATAAATATTTATTTGTATTTTTTCGGACTAGTATATACATATTATAAAAGAACATGTTTAGCAATAATACTTTCTAAATTATTCTTTTTGGTTAGTGTATGATTTTTCTATTGCAAGTGTCCCACCCTATCTGAACTAATAACCAATTCATCATCATTTACATCCTTAGTAAAATTTGTATTCTTAACGAGGCCTTATGTTCCGTCATTGTCAATTCTTGCACAACATTCAACATATGCAAAATTTAATATTTGAAACTTGTTAGTTGTTATTGTTAAGAAGTACATAATTAGTAAAAAGTAAAAAAAAAGCATCATGTTGATCACCTTTTGATCCATTTTGCAACAATTCCATAAATCTTTTAGGCTCTTATATGCTCAAAATGCAAATAATCTTATCAATTTTTTCAAGGTTTTGCTATGCATGATAAACGTTAACCAATACACATCTTGCAAACCTACAAATATGCACAAAATAAGTTGAATATATTATGTTTACATTAAAAATTCAAATAACTTATCATGTTCTCTTACAAGCACATGTTTTCTCTAGTCTTGTTGTTATAAGACTTATTTCTTTTATCATCTATTAGTAAATGACCTACATAATGAAATATACAAATAACTAAATATGTTTTGCAAGCTAAGTAAACTTATAGTCTAGATTTATTTTTGGGTTAATCAATGCACGTTATATATTGATACACACGGGTATGAAGTATACAGATACACACATTAGTGCATATATACTATACAATGAGAATCATGAACCCTAAAACATCTTTTAAAAAGATGGGGTAAAGCAAGATGCTTTACAGAAAATACATCTATGTGTATTTGACGCATGGTCTGTGCCGCTAAACTCATTTTTTTTAATTGGTAGAGGCATGGTTTGGGATCCAATGCAATGAGAGGACACAATCCATTGAAATATTCTTTACATCGAAATAACTATTGAAGACAACAAATAACCAAACGAGAAGAGACTCGAGAGTGAAAGGAAGACAACATTGAGTGACCATGATATATATATATATATATATATATANGGTTTAAAAGCAAATAAGCCCAAAATAACATAAAATGAGGTGACTCCATTTTGTTGGCACAAGGATCACTTCCTTTCTTTTGATTGCCAATTCTGTAGACAAGCCTCCTCACTTACAGCTTGGGTTTATGCCTCTATGGGCAGAAAGGGTTGCTATTTTATCGTTTAGACTGGGGTTGGGAGATCAAATTCTATGTTTCTTTTATGTATGTTTTTTATGTAACTTTGTAACTTGTTTTTCTATCGGAGGACATGGGTGGTATTTTCTGCTGCACAATTTTAGTCTCTCATATGTTTATGGAAAAGCAATCTAGGGGGGCACCCAAAGGGTCCTCGCCTTGTTAGGCCATTTCAAAGCCTATCCTCGACATCGGACTTGGGTGCCTAACCGTATAGGACCCAAAGAATTGAACCCTCAACCTCGACCTTGTTACGGCTTAGTCCCGGAAGCTCTAACCAATTGAGCTATCCCATAGGGTAGTCTCTCCTATGTAAACCTACAATGTATACTTTAATTTCAAAATGAAATAGCAAGTATAGTCTTTTTCTAATGAAAAAAACAAATATACTTAAATGTTGAGGTGGAGAATCTAAATAAAAACCTCACACCCACCATAAATTTAAAAAAATAATAATTAATTTTATACTTTATTTTTATTTTTCATAACTCCAAAATTCTAACTTATTTAATAAATATAAAATTAAAATACAAAAATTAAAAATATTGATAATAAATATTACAACAAGAATTTGAAACTAATCCTAATATAATCTCCTTAATTTTTTTTTAACGATCCTCTGCCCCTCCAACTTGCTAATGTTTTGGCTAAAGTGTGTAAGTACATCTTCATGAATATATCTCTGACAATATAGTGTACATCTACATCAACAACATTAAAGTGGAAGAACTTTAATGTTTGAAGTAAAAAACGTCAACAATAAAGTTCTCCACTAAAAAATTTCAAATATACAAAAACTTTAATTAAAACATTTAAACATAAGATCTTAAAGGACAAATACTTAATACAAATCTTATTGTTTTCTAAAGACAAAAAGATCCAGATACTCGCCCAAAATATCGAACTACCTGAACCACTACTTTAACGCGGAACTTTTGTCGATTTTCAACGTTCCATTGTCGTGCAGCTTTCAATTTCAAAAAACCATAAAAAAAATCCGTATGTTGAAAATCCTACGCTCCTTATCAGGCAAATCCAACTGTAAAACCGAAATAATTGACGCTATTTTTTCCTTTTTTCGATGGAGTTCAAACACTTTTCTAATCGTGGATCTGCGGAACCCAATTTCCAGTTCCGCTTACGGTTTTCCAGCCTTAATTTCGGCTAATATGGGTCGTTTTCATGGACTAAGCAGAGAATATGACTGTTTCTTGGGTATGAAAAACCCCAAACACCAGAACAACAACCACCACCATTAAAATGTAGCACAATTCTCACTCTCAGAATTCCTTTCATTGTGTTTAGGAAGAATTTCAAGCATATGACATGGTGAAGATGGTTGTGTTAAGTGTGAAGCAAGGTATAGGGAATCAATTCTCCCTGATATGAATGCACTCACTGTTGATGACCATCATGCAGAGCTTCTAGCCATTTGGCAGGTCATTGTATGTATACGTACATTTTTCTTGTGTATATACATCTCCTCTGATCCTCTCAGAGTTCTTTTGCTTGACAAAAGACTGGAGAAGATCAGGGGAAAAGGCTTGAGGAGCTTCGCAGCGTGATATCTGCTGCATTGGATCGAGTTTACCACAAGGTGTGTTTGTGTTGGCTGTTGTTTTGATCAGATAAGAATGCTTGTGGATGTTCGGTATAGAATTTAAAGTTAGTTTGGTAAACAGGCAATGGAAAAATCAGTCCGTATGAAGATGGCTTTGGAGGTAAGAAGAGCTGAGAGCAAAAAAAAAAGGCAAAATGAACGCTTGGGCACCAATGCACTTCAGGTAATTCATTATTTTAAATCCATATACAATGCGATTTGAGTGGTTCTGGAATGGGTTTTTGACATCGGCCCTAATTCAATTCAAGTTCAGGGTTTCTATGACCGGTATTCATCATACCCTATTTCCATTCATGTTTCTGAAAACTCCCTTTTTCTGTTTGTGGTACTTGTTTCTATGCATTATGAACTGTGTATATTGAAATTGAAATTTATATTTAGGCTGCCTTGAATCCGATTTGTCTAAAGAGGAGACTTTTTTACTTTTTGGGGGCTAGTTTTTACCAGTTTTCTGTCATGAATCTTAACCTTCAAAAACACTGCTAGATCTTACAGAGAGTGAGCAGTGGGGGTTTTACTGTCACCTGATTTCATTTATGAACTTAAAATCTTTGAACAAACAACAGAAATTACAGATTTGTAAATTGAATTCACCGGATTCCGGCATTAAATCATCCTGAAAAGTCAAAAAGTCACCTAGTTAGAATCTGCTCATAGTTAGAATCTCAGACCTAGCAAGTTTTGTTTAAGGAGAAAATTTACCTGAATCCCTGTTCTTATTTATTTTATTTCAATTCATCTACCTGAATTTATGGTGCTTGGCGTTCTGCCCACCTCATTGAAGAGATCTAGGCTCAGTATGCCCTCCTCAAGATTTGAAGTCTTGCCTACCTGTGTGTGTTTGTTTTTTGGATTTTGACCTTGCAAAGCTTCTAGTTCAAACGTATGTCCATGCTTATTAGGCACTCATTTTTTCTCTGCGGATTGGGAGGTTTGCATCAACCAGTACTCTTCCTGTCTCCTGTTGTAGAGCATTCTTGGAGACGGTTTCCCATTACCTGTACTCCAATGTTTTCCCTATTGTTCAAAGGTTCTCTGCAGATATGCTGGATGTAGGTTTGATTCCCGCTTCTTTGCAATCTGTTAAAACAAAATTAAATATCTCCATCATGGGCAGCTGCGCAACTTTAAAATCTCATAATTCTTTACTATCATTTGGTGGATAAAGATCCCCGGAGACAGTTATTTGTTGGTTCTATAACTGTGCTATTCCAGGAAGAATTTTTAAGGAAGTTATTTGTTACTTCAGGCTTGTATACTGTGCTATTCCTTTTGCATTATTCATTCTAAGGACTGTTTGCACAATGGAATTATATGCTTCTTTCCTCTGTTCTGTTACATAAGTTTCTATTCCTTGCAGGCAATAACCTCACGGGAATTGCCACTGCAGACCAGGCTAAGCATGAACATGTTACAACGACAGAGCTTGGACAGTGAAAAAGTTGCCGGTTTTGGTTTGGTTGGAGGATTCCTTGTGATTTCTGAGCTCCGAAAACGAGTGTTCAGTTTACGAGAGGCCTTAGACCTCCCACCTTGCAACGCGTCAGCAGATTTAGATGAGGTATTCAAACAAGAGAATTTTTTAGCATTACTGTCGAGGTATTTTGGATTTATGGCTGCTTGTATTTGGCTTGAGAAATTGTCATAACACTGAAATTTTCATCCTGATTAGAAGAGTTGTTACTTGTTTCTGATAAAATGATATTGATTTTGATTACGTCTGTTAATATGTTTATTATAGTTATTATCCAGCACCATGGAAGCAGTTCAAAGGTTGTCTCCAGGGAAATTACCTTCAACGTTCTCATTTGTGTCCTCAGAGGGAGATCAGAAACCTATTTTCCAGGTCTTTATGTTGTTCTTTGTCTCGATTGTAGATTTTGATTTAATGTTTCAGCATTTTAAATCTATCATTTTCAAACATCCTGATGGCATACAGAGGTTGCAACAATTTTACAAGACACTTCAAGCTATGGAAGGCACCTCGGTAGACTCCTTTGCTCATAAGGCTAGTAGTAGTACCTTTGTTGAAGAAAAGAGGGCAAATGATGCAGGCTTCGAGGGACAGGAACATTCTTCAGTGTCTAGCACTTGCACTTCTGCTCTGGAGAGAAATGATTCTAAGAATGACAGAAGTCAAGGCCACAGTCAAAAGTCATCTGAGGACGCTTCAAATCTGGAACAACTAAGTAGGCTGCTGGTCCCAAATCCACAGGATCTTTACCCTTTTGACTTACTTTTTAGGATTACTTTCTTCACTAGGGAGAAAAACAATATTAAGCAAAATTTCTGGACTTTGTGTGCAGGTCAAAAGATTTTTGAGAAGCTGGATGATATAAGTAGGAGGGCAAGGCGCATAAATGAGATGACAGAGGATGATGAATGCCAGAGTGAAGCAACCGATGATATTTCAGATGCTTCAGAATATTC
This sequence comes from Pseudotsuga menziesii, assembly GCA_001517045.1. Classification (NCBI taxonomy): domain Eukaryota; kingdom Viridiplantae; phylum Streptophyta; class Pinopsida; order Pinales; family Pinaceae; genus Pseudotsuga; species Pseudotsuga menziesii. The sequence goes on from LPNX010635003.1 coordinate 81,232, forward strand.
ACAGCCTTTGGAAAGAGAGGATTCTTGGTATGATTTAAATTTAGAAAGTAAGATTTATAACGAAGATCCACTAACCCCCACATCAGTTTTGCCAGAGAGCACCCAAACATCAGTGAAGTCTGGAACTTTTGTGAATGCTTTAACTCCACCTTTGCTTTGGCTTCCAAAGTTTCGGGTTTCTAGTAATTTACATCCAATTTCTTTCAAGGACCTTCCTGCCAATATTGACACCCATGCTCTTGCAAGAGATCAACCCAGCAAACCTGGAAAGAGGATTAATGATCTGTACTCGTCGACCTGTGAGAATCCTGACTGCCAACGTGGAGTTGAAAAGTCCAAACATAACAATCCAGTAGGTGAAAGTAGCCAGCCGCTAAAACCAACTACAAATGCTATCCAAGCATGCGCCAATTCCAGTAACAATACATCTGCAAATATGATCTTTCCACCTCCATCCATGGTGTCAACTCCTCCTCCTTCACCTCCACCTCCACCCGTGGTGCCAACTAGACCTCATTTTGTGCCGCCACCCATTGAGCTGAGAACACCTCCACCTCCACCCATGGTGCCAGCTAGACCTCTTCCTGTGTCTCCACCCATGGTGCTGGCCACACCCCCACCTCCACCTCCGCCTCTACCTGTGGTGCCAGCTAGACCTCTTCCTGTGCCTCCACCTATGGTGCTGGCCACACCTCCGCCTCCGCCTCCACCACCTTCGAGTGCCATCAAAGCTTTGCGCCCAAGGAGATCAAATACAAAGTTGAAGAGATCAAGTCAAATAGGTAACCTCTACAGAGTTTTGAAGGGTAAAGTGGAGGGCGCTGTTCAAACATGCAAATCTTCACAAGCTCGTAGAAAATTGATTGGCGGTGGCAGCAATAACAGTGCTCAAGGCATGGCTGAAGCCCTTGCAGAAATAACTAGAAGGTCAATTTTGTTCCCTATCTTAGGAGTGAAGTTGTGATTTTTTAGTGTACAGACACACAAATACATTTTGTTGCACTTTACACAAACATACTCTGATCAACAAAAACCAATCACATTTAGAATCCCGCAGTGTAAAACGGGTTCTAGAATTGCTGACCTGCAGGTTTCAGGGTGGAAATCTTGGATTGATATTTGGTTTCTGTTTCCAATGCAGGTCAGCTTATTTTCAGCAGATTCAAGAAGATGTACAGCGTTTTGCCACACCGATTATGGAGATGAAGCATGCTATTGAATGCTTTGAAACAAGAAATATGAATGAATTGTTGAAGTTTCATCAGTATGTTGAACTTCACCTTGAGGACCTGACAGATGAAACACAGGTATAGCAGATTGAATGAAAATATGGCAGTGGTTTGAACAACATAACATGCCAGAGTCTAAAATGACAATTTAAGCTTTCAAGACTCTTTCTAAATTTGTCTTCCTTACGAAGATTATTGACCATCTTTAGTGATTTATAGGTTTTGGCGAAGTTTGAAGGCTTCCCAACCAAAAAGCTGGAGGTAGTTCGGGCTGCAGCAACACTTTATTCTAAATTAAGTGCTATAGCCGATCATCTTAATACCTGGCAGGTTTCACCTCCATTGTCTCGGCAGCTTGACAAGGTCACGTGCTACTTTGAGAAGGTAAATGAAGCAAGTTTCATTTTTGCTGTTATAAATCTGGTACTGCCAGAAGCTGGTTTCAAGAAGACAGAAAGCTCAGGTTTCAATCCTAACAAAGCTCCATGTAGGCATCAAACTTAGGTAACAATATACTTGAGGTCATGTGCTATTTAGATGAGGTAAACTGAAGATTTCACTTTTCTTCAGTCTTTTTCTCATCGTTAATTTAAGCTAAATTCAACTACCAGCAGAGTGCCCGATACATACATTTGTTTTTCTACACAACAATCTGTTATGTCGAAATATGACCAAGTTGAAATGAACTTTGCCTAACTGTAAAGTAGCCAGCAACCTACATGAAGTAAAGTACCAATATTTCCCTTAGTTTATATTGACAGAATGCCCAATTGAAGAAAATTGACGAGTACTAATAAAACCTTTATACCTTTTGATTCTGGTGAAGCTCAGGGCTCAAACATAAGTGCATGATTATTAGACACCCATGTTCTCACCATGGCCTGGGAGATCTAGACTGAATGCTGAAATTCGTATTGTTATCTTGTTACTGTGAATGCTTGATTTCAGGAATATTCTAATTTCACGTTCTTACAGCATTATTGTATGTAATTGTCAAATTTAGTTGTCAAATATTTATAGAGTTAAAATCTTCCGCAGATCAAGATGGAGGTGGAGGCATTGGAGCGGATTAAGGATGAAGAATCAAAACGCTTTGAGAGAAATAAGATCTTCTTTGATTTCAATGTACTTATTCGTATCAAGGAATCAATGGTTGATGTTTCTTCTGGCTGTATAGCTTTAGCATTGGAGGTCAGTGAAGGGTATCTAAACTTGTTTAGAAATCAGTTATTTATCTGAAGAAGTTGAGATTTATCAAGCAATCAATTAGTATACAGTCTGTTAAGAAGCTTCCTGCTTCAATTTGAAAATTTTTGCTAGGCCATATATCTTGATAAATGGTGGATTTGTACTTGTACCTTTTCACAGGAGAGCAAGACAACCAAAGGAGAGCCATGTAGAGGAGTTGGTGACATGATGACTGCACATGATGATAATCGCTTTCGAAGATGCTTGCAGATACTATGGAGGACTTTTCAGTTATCTTTCCGAGTTTACAATTTTGCTGGGGGTCAGGATGAACATGCAGAGGAATTGACTTGTGCATTGGCCAGAGAAATGCAAACATACCCTCAACACTGTTGGTCCATTTGATCTCGTGATATGCAGATATTGAGGCCATGTGTGACTTCTTAAGTTGGATCTGCCATTGACTCTTTGGCAGTTGATTGGCTCAAAAGTTATCCAAAAAACTGGAAAGGATCATAGATTAAATTAACGAGGATGGTAGATTCGGTTCCTTTGTGTTTTTTTGTGAGGGATGAGTGTATTTCAGATAGCTCGAGGCTTGAGAAATGTTTGCCTGACCTTTTTGGTGTTATTTCCTTGAAAAAACCTTTCAGTCCCAAATGGGCATTCATGCCTAGTTGTTCTAATTAGAGTGATATTCATTTTTATCAGTAGTCAGTTATGGTGGCTACATCTGTATGGTCAATCTCTGTCTCTTTATATATATTTTGACAGCATTTAAATAGGCATGTTAAAGGCCTTCTAGTTATTATGACAGAATTTAGATAAACATGCCAAAGGTCTTCTTGTTAGTGAATCTTGTCAGTTTCTTAATTTACTCATTCTATGCACGCTTTGTCTCACAACAGAGAAGTTTTACCAAATAGAGGCTAAGGGATGATCCCTCTATAAAGAATTGCCCATCTAAAAATGTGAATAAGTTTATACATTCTATGACATTCTTTTGGGCTTTTTGGGGGAGACGGAAAGGGTGTGTGATTTTCGGCACTGTATTTCCAACATTCTCCAATTCTAGGGCAAAAAGGATTATGAAAAATGGCCTTTAACCTAGAAGGATTTATAAAATGATTATAGTGGAGGGTGGATTGATTAGAGGACTTTGGCTAGTGGTCAAGGTTTTCTTGGTTTGGATAAATTTGTAGTTAAATATCTGTATGCTCTTATTTAGATGAGGATTTACGCAATATGCCTTTCTTATACAATGCCCTAGTTGTAGATATTGGCTCCAGTCTTTACGATAATATTATTTTTGAGTTTAGTGGTGAGAAGCTATATTAGATATTTTACCAAACATATGCCTCTATCTCTTGTTTTGAAGAAACAAAGGGGTAGCTCAGAAAATGAGTTTCTATGGATCACCACGTTGAGTAGCATTTGGTCTTACAAGGTTTGCTATCACCGATAGTATTCGCACTCGCACTGTGAATGACTTATCATGGCATTAACACCATGTTCAATTGGCCAAATCAGTCTTAAAAATGCCATGTGCCCACAATGTAGGAGGCATGAGACAATTATGCATCAGTTTTGGGAGTGTCATTTTGCTAAGCATGTTGAAGTGTCTGTTGATGTATTTGTAACTTCGGAATGTATTCACTTGTATATCTTATGCATTGTACCTCAATGTTCCTATCGGAAAGTATCTATAATGTAATTGAGTCATGTCATACCCCGATGTTCCTATCGGGAGAATCAATAATGTAAACAAGTCATGCAAAGTCATTGAGGTTAACCCTCCATTGTAAATCAGGGCAATAGTCCCCACAATTGAGTTAAGGTTAACCCTCCTTGTTGATCGGAGGGCAAAGTCCCCATAGTTGTGGGGCACTAGGGTTATTAGACTCTCCTAGAGAAGTCGGCCCTGGTAAGTAATTGTTCAGTGAGGCCGACTTGTTGGAGTGGACATAAAGTGAACGGAAGAATATAAATAGAAGTGAGGCTCTCCTCATTTCTACACACTCACTCACTGGGACGCATGAGTGAGAGAGAGAGAACAACTGTTGGAGATCATCTTTTATGTCTTTGGGTTTTACTGCTGCCATTGGTGCTCATTCTATCTCTGAGGAGGTTGCGAGGTTTTGTCCTTTATGGTTTCCCCAAGGAAAAAACTTTGTGTCTCTTATCTCTTGTGATTTTTGCTGTGCATGTTATTCTCTCAGATAAGATCCTAGATCATATTGCTTAAATGATAAAAATCTAACATGGTATCAGAGCTAACTTGAGAAGAAGACATTGTGCAGTTGCAGAATCTAGGGCTTCTTACTTTTTGGTTCTCTCTCCACAATCCATTAGCAAAAGGATACTAGGCTGACTCTCCATTAAAGGGCGCATCTTTCTGTTGAAGCAGAATTTGATTCCAGACATTTTTAGTTTTTGCTGCGGGAAATTGGGGCTTCTTACAGAAGAGGAATTTTTGAGTGAGCCCGGCATAGGATTACTCTCCTCATCAAAATCGAATTTTAGAGACCTGGGTCAACATTTTTGGTTAGGTGAAACTCCGAGAAAGTCAAACCCTAATTTGACCCCGAGCCTTAAAAACTCTAAAATACTAAAACTAGTAGTTTTGGTAGATTCGCTATATCTCGAGATTGGAGAAGGCTCGGGAGCTGAAACTTTCACAGTCCGAAGATAAATTCCTGATGTACACTGTGTAAAATTTTCAGCCTCAGATTCGTTATATTCAAGGAGATATGATTCCTCCAATTCAGGGTTCCAGCCTCTTCCAGGATTCATCCCTAAACATGACACCTAGGAAGAATTGCTATATCTAGGGCTAAAAAAGTCCAAATGAAATTTCACAAGATGTTCCAGATAGGGAACAAACTGTACTTTCTGTGGTAAACGTTTCAGACCCTGAAGGTGAAACAGTGACACATGGCAGTCCATACAACTTCGCTATGCTGAACAATCCTGAAACAAGTCACCTTGGGAAAACTCTCATAAGTCCCAATTGGTGAAACCAATTCTGGTCAAACCTGTGGTGTTGGAAAGAGGACAGACGAGGTTACCTCATTACGAAATTACAGACACAGAGGAGTAGTAATTTCGGAGATACCACAGAAACAGTATCAGACATTTCTGCAGAAGAAATTGGTAAACTAGGGCTTCCTGTTCTGGGAGCTTCCCTTCACTGTTTTCAGAAAAGTAGTACATTAGACAACTCGCCTTGAAGAGGTCTATCTTTCTATCCAATCAAATTTGAAAGATTCCAAGTTTTGAAAATTAGGGTTTCTCTGACAAACCCTAGATTAGCCAGCTCTGGAACCAGGACGGACACCTCAAATCGGTAAGATCTAATCTTTTGTTATTTACATTTGAGGTTCTCATTTCTAAATGACTAGTCACATCAGCTTGATGACAAGCTTGGTGAAACTGACAAATTCCAAGCATGGAAGTATTGGATCTCACTGGTTCTTGAAGAAAATGAATTGGACACCTACATAAGTAGAGAGGTTCCAGTTCCAGAAGGAGATGAGGCTAAAAGCCTTACACAAGAAGAACTTGGTCAAGGCCAAGAAGATCATTGTTAATTCAATCACGGATCACCTTATACCGCAAGTGTCTTCCCTAAAGACACCGAAAGAGATGTTTGATTCCTTGACCAAGCTATTTGAAAGAAAGAACATAAATCATAAGATGACTTTGAGAAAACAGTTGAAGAATGTGAAGATCCAGAATGCAGAGACCATACAGTCATACTTTACAAGGGTCTCTCAAATCAAAGAACAACTTGAAGCAGTAGAAAAAGAAGTGGAGAATGCAGAAGTTGTGATAACCACCTTGAATGGCCTCCCACGATCATGGGATTCATTCATTCGGGCAATGTGTGCTAGAAGGAAGTGATTACTTTCAGCAGACTCTGGGAAGAGTGCACACAAGAAGAAGCTCGGCTCATAATAATAGAAAGAAAAGATGGGAGCAATTGAAGATCAAGCTCTCACGATCCAAAGAAGATACCTCAAGCGATGAGGAATATGAAGAACTCAATTCTTGAAGAACCTCTTATCCATCTTAGCATTTGGATAAGAAATGATGATGTCATGAATGAAGAAGATGATGAAGCTGAAAGCTGAAAGGAGTCTACCCACGAAACAAATAAAGATAAGTATTCAATTGTCATTTCATGATATTGTTTTGTTATGCATTTGTTTATATTCAGTTGATGTATTTTTTTTGACCATGGGAACAACAACCTCCCAAGGGTATATCCAACAACCTGCAAGCTAGATATACTAGAAACTTGTGACTTGGCAAGGGCCGAGACGTCCCGGTGGGGTCGCCTACCCTTCTAGCCTTGCCACAGCAGGTCATATGAGCAACCCTACCCCCCGCCAGTTTTGAACCTGTGACGTCCAAGGAGATAACACATGTTCTTAACCATTGGGCCCACTCAGGTTGCCTAATATTCAGTTGATGTATTATGCATGATAGAATGTTTGCATTAATGGCAGTATACTACTAATACGCATGTGATGGGTAAGTAGCTCATGGTGCTATACAACTCTCCATTGCTACTTATCTTGAATGAAAACCTCTTTGCTGACATATTGGATTAGTGCACAATTTCAATGTTGTCCTGGTAGAGATGGAAGGCATCTAGTAAGTTTTCGTGAGATATGGATGAATGTTGTATTGACTAAAATAGTTGCATGATCATATATTTATGCATAATAATTTGCCATTATGAATGTGCCTTATGAAATGTTTCTAATCATACAACTAGTGCATTTGACTTGTAGGAAAGATCGCGTATAATCGTTTACAAGAAAAGAAGGATGAGACTTGTTCCGAAGAACAAGTGACGATAGTTCAAGAAAGAATCCAAGATGAAGAATAATATGACGATACTTTCAAAGAAGAGATCTCAGACACAGTGCAGTTATGTAACACTATTGAGCGACATCATTGATGAAGAACCTTCCAGCTATGAAGAATAAGCCAAGAAGAAAGGGAAGGAGAGTACCAGTTCAAGAAGAATGATGTCTAGAATGCAACATCGAGACCTGAAGGGAAGTATATAGTATCTTCCATATGGATCTACAAGATCCAGCATGCAGTAGATGGTAACATCATGGGATACAAGGCAAAATTCATAGCACGAGGCTTCTCACAGAAAGAAGGCATAAACTACGAAAAGACATTTGCAGACATTGGGGTAAAACGCGGCATCAAATCAGAACTTCTTATAATCTCTATTGAAATACAATTCTGGACATTATAAAGAAATCACAGACATTTATACAGATCGTAGTAATATGATACAGTTTCACTTAAACACTGGAAATCATAAGCCAAAACGCAAGCAAACAGTTCGGTTTTAAACATCAAATCTTCCATACAGATCATTTCAAATCTTCCATTCAGATCGCAGAGAAACGTACGCATTCAATATATATAATTTCATCTCTTATTGTTAGAATTAAAACGTAGGCATTCACTTACTGGTTTTAATCCACAAAACGCGAGTATTCCCCCAAAATATATATACATGTTCCTACCTACTTGTACATAGCATGCAAGACATGGTTCACTTATCCATTATCCCAGTCTTATAATTTCTTGGTCTACCTTCCTCATAAGCAGCCATCCATACTGGGATAAATCGAAATCGCATCCACACAAAAGGCTTACACCCATCGCATTCATCCATGCAGCAAGAAAAGCATTCACACAGAAGTCTCACGCCCATTGCATTCATCAACACAGTCAATACAAGCATTCACACAGAAGGCTCATGCCCATTGCATTCATCAACTCAGTCAATACCAGCATTCACACAGAAGGCTCACACCCATTGCATTCATCAACAAAGTCAATACAAGCATTCACATAGAAGGCTCACACCCATTGCATTCATCAACACAGTCAATACCAGCATTCACACATAAGGCTCACGCCCATTGCATTCATCAACACAATCAATACAAGCATTCACACAGAAGGCTCATGCCCAATGCATTTATCAACACAGTCAATACCAGCATTCACATAGAAGGCTCACACCCATTGCATTCATCAACATAGTCAATACAAGCATTCACACAGAAGGCTCACACCCATTGCATTCATCAACACAACAAAGAATCAAACACAAGTAAAACCTCCTTCACTGGGTTCCCCCGTCCCAAACGCAACCGCTTTCCTTTTATAGAGAACCTTTATGCTCCTTCAATAAAACGTCGAAAGAAAAATGATATTCCCCGCACGATGTGCAGAGACACTTAGTAATTATTTGCGTTAATTATGCCATCCTTAATGGCGAGGTAGACTCCCCCTTTTTTTTGAGGTGCAGTAATGTCTTGGAGGCGCGTGCGCCCCCAAAAAATTTCCTTCAGTAAAAATACAAAGGGCAATGTTCGATTTATTAGTTAAGGAAATTCTGTATACGAAATAATACTTGCACTTTTATTTTCAAGGCAATTCACCCAAAATTACTAAGGGTAAGCTTGATAAATTCATAGAGTTATGTCTTCCTTGAATCTCAAGGCGTCTCTTTCTCTTGAAATGAGGGTGTAATTCTATAGTAGCTTAAACAATAACTATTAAGGCCCAGGCAGTCATGCACCTTTTCCATATCTAAATTTTCTCGTATTTAAGTATAAGAACCCTTACACTTTTTAGCATATCAACATTAAAATATTTTAGGATGTTTTTTTCAAGGGTAGAGTAATTTATTTACCCTATAATAAATACTCTCATGGTCTACTCAGCTCTCAAGCGAGTAGGGTCTTACTTTCTTAATCACTGGGAATAACTTAGCCTTATAAGTCTAGATCATGATTAAAGTATGCAAGGAGCCATCTTGAAACGCCCAATGGAACCCCAATGAGTGTGCCAAAATACTATTATTGAATTTAAGTACAAAGGTGAGGATTCCGTAACTCACTCCCCTCTGTTATGTCATCTAAACCATGATGACACCAGGTTATCTTCACTAGAACCCCAAGGTTTCAGTCATCCCTTACCTTTCCCCCTAGTAGATTCATCCCCCAAATCGTCTTTTAGTCGTGTCAAGATTCCAGCCTCCTAACCTTATTGAATTCCTCCACAATTTGACGCAGTTAGGAACAATACTTACGGTGCCTTTTACTTACGTTTTATGTTTTCAGGTTGGGGTAGTGTGGGGATGTTACAGTAACAAAGGGTATAGGGAACATCCTCTACTGAAGTTGATTGTTATGGTGGGCGACTTCCTAAAAAATTGCTAATGAAAACATAGATGTGTGAAATTTTTTAAGTTTCACCACTAGGTCACGTCATTTTGGGGATTTCTAATGGATAACATGATTTAGGCTCTATAAATATGCCGTGGGATTTAATGGTTTTGACTGTGCCTTAGATTTTTGAAGAGTGAAACCAACATAATGGTTCTTCTTGAAGATTACATTATATCCATGTACATCTGATGGTTAATGGTTCTCTCTATCGTGTTTTCTTATATTATTTACCGGTTGACTAATCCAACATATATGTTGTTATATTGCATTCAAAGTTAAACAATAGGATATTTGTTTTCTTATTAATAAACGACTAAATATTGATAGTCAATCCAAGAAACTCGAAAGCATGAGTTGCATATAAGGGTTACCCTTTGCTTTTCAAATGTGTGCATCGGTCCGTTGAATGAAAATAGTGTAATTGTCCTTGCTGAGAAGTCATTTGTTGCCTTGATATAATAATGATGATCTTTTCTATTAAGTACTTTGTGCATAGAGTTTGGTTGTTGCAATTATTTATTGAAAATGCATTGCTGCAAACAACTTCAAGTTTTGAAAAGTTAGATTTAGAACCTACCCATCCAATTAGGCTTGGATTGGCCTTGAACTTCTCTATTTTTCTACTATGAAATTATAAATTCACCTGAAATCCACTATTATGAAAGTATTTTAAAAAACGTTAGCTGCTACTCTATGTGAAAAAGTGGCCTTGATTTCCTTAAGGTTTGAGAGGTTGCTTTAAAAGTTTATTTTAGCATTTTTTTATCAAACTAATGAAAAGCTTAAGGAGAAAGACAATCATCAAGCATTAAAGTTAAGTGGATTTCGGTGTTTATTTTCTATTAACATTTTGATTAACATTTCGACTTTGATAATATTAAAGATTATTTTGTGTCGTTAAATATAAAGTATAATGATGAAATTTTAAGCATAGTAACATAATTTGGTCATATTGGTATTTTGTGTACGAAATTTGATAAAAATTCGTCAAATATTCAATGTATGTGTAATACGGATACAGATTCTAACTAGTGGATAATTACATTTTGAAAACAAATTATTATTATTATTTTTTAATTATTTAAACACTATAAAACAGAAAAAATCATTCAATTTCATACTTTCTTATTAAATAATTATTAATAACTAGTTTTCATCTGTGACACTCGCCATATCATAGTTTGAAATTGAGATTTTATAATTTTATATTTTTTTAATATATTTTATATTTTATTATATAAATTTCTATGTACAATTATGGCATATTTGTGAATATTGAGTAAAAGTATTATATATAAGCACTATGCTTCCGTATTTTAATCATACTGTATTTTTGCATTGCTTATTTTTCCTCATATTCATACTCGAATTATGATACTAAGTAATAAAGTTCAAATAGTGGAATATTTTACCATTTTTAGGTTTTTATCAATCATAACTTTGATTTAGTGCACCGATTTTTTTTTCTATATTTACTTGTTAAATATATGCAATTATAAATAAATATTGTAGGAAATGAGGCAACGCACACCCTTTTTTTCATAAAGAAAATAAACAACTTTTTATATTAAAATTGTAACATAATTACAATCAGATAGAGAGAGATTCTCTTTCAGATTCTTCCCACATTAGCAAAAAAGTTTGTAGTCATAGCCATACTAGGTTTGCATACATACAATTTCATTTTTCAATAATATTCAGCCTACAGTATTCTAAAACATAGTCCTCAAAAAGGCCTAGAATCCACTAATACAACATTGTAAGCATAGTTTCCCAAAACAGGTTCAAAAGCCTAAAAATGGAGTTATTTAAACTCTCAAATCACTTGAGTCGATCACGATACCATTTAGTTGCTCCTCAAAAAATATGCTTCCAAGCTTATCATCAATGGCCTTTTTTGATAGTGTGATAGCTTCACTATTGTATTCCCTATAAATATGATGAAAAGTAGTCATAGGAAAAGAACACAGTAGACTTCTAATTCTACTCAACTAGTGGGACGGGTCCAGAGAGTGAATATGATGCACCTTATTGACCTAATCTATGATGACTTCGGAATCACCCAAAATCTGATAGATATGCAGTTTCTTGTGTAGTGTAAACCAAAGAAGCCCCATAAGGCTACCGGTTCCGCCTTAGTATTTGTTCCAAGGCCCGCATCCATCCTCAATCTAAAAACATGGTTCAAATGCAGCTAACGTACACTCTTGTAGTAATAAAGTTTCAACAATGGTTTTTGAAATTTTTAAAATTTTTCTTTGGTTATATAGTTGGAGGTGTTTAAATGTTATCTATTTTAGACACAATATTACACCTTTTTTCATAAGGGTCGAGATTTGATTCAGTGGAATTAATTTTTCCTTGGTCAAGTAGTTATTATGTTGAAATAGAAATAAAATTTTGATATGAAATTACACTTTCTTCAAAGAGATAATATTCAAATAGTATGCTCCAACACTTCCTTTAAGCTCTCTTTGTGGGTCACAAGGTTTCAACTTTTGAGGGTCACAAGGTTTCAACTTTTGATTTAGTATGATTAATTTTGATTTTTCTTATTTAAGTTCTTAAGCTTTAAATTTTCAAGTAATTGCAACAATGTTTCGTAGTTTTTGGTTTCTTAGGACATTTGTTTATTAAATATATATATATGGCTTTTCAGGTTACATCCCATCGTTTGTGATCTTTTGAAGTGGCATTAATGTTTGAATGATATAGTGAACATTCGATATATACTGGTTAGTAAAGATTTTTTTTCAAAAGAAAAAAACCAATAACTTGATATTCAAGAGAGAATCAAGTTAGTAAAAATATATTCAGATATTTTACTTGGATCTCAAGAAATCTGGATGGCTAAACTGAGAGTAATATGGTGATGTCGTGGCTGCATTACATGTATAAGGCTATAGAGTTACATGTTTAGGGTTTTAGAGTAAAGGTTTTAACATTGAGTAACAATATAAATAATTCCCCGATCCAAAACCAATTATTATAAAATTTATTTCATTGGACTAAAGGTAGAAACTCTGACCCTGGTTTAGCTATTTAATGTGGATGTAGGTAAATAAGTATACCAAAAACTTAGTTTTTTAAGGGGTTAATTAGTGATAGGAAATTTTGGAAATAATCTCTTGCCAAATTCATAATGTGGTGCATCTAATAAATATTTAAAATTAAAATTAAATATTTTAGTTGAATAAAATATCTTATTATTTTTTGGAACATTAAACTTTTTAAAAAACAAATATTAGAAAAAACATTAACACCAATATAATTGAAAGTGAAATAAAAAAACAAAACAAATATTCAATTATTTAAAAACAATACTAAATTATAAAATGATAAACTCAAAATGGTATTGAATGTTAATCAATCTTTAATGTTATTAGTGGTAACGACTATTGTTTTATGCTAGAAATCAATTCTTATTGACCTTGCCATAATTTCAATCATATTTGAAAAGTTTGTCAAAGTTTTTACTTAAAATATTTATTAAGTTTTGCTTTTGTTGAGGTTGGGTTCACCCTCTAGCTTCATATTTACACCTTGTATGTTTGATTTACTTTGACAATAAAATTACAAGCATTTCCATGATTCAGTATAGGAAGATGATAAGTGGTAAACTTTTTTCTAAAGTTTTTTTTTTCTTGATTTAATAGAAATTTAAGTGAAGTATTTTTTAATAGAAATTTAAGTGAAGGTATAACTTCATTAATTGATGTGGATGCTCAAGATGGCAACATGGACATCTTTGACATTGAAGTGGACTTTTGCGATCATGCTGTGAACTTTAACAATGAAGTTTTATGGTTTTTAGATATGCTGGATTGGAAGTATATAAAAAAGCTCAGCAGATGGAAACAACTTCATTATATAAACACAATTAAATAATAAAAGAAGTATTCATTCAAATATGGTGATTGATTAAAGATGTTATGTAGTCCATTTTATGCTAGTAAGTTGAATACGCATTGTAACTTAAATGATTAAGTGCTCATTGCCACTAAAACGTTTATATAATAATATTATCAACATAAATTGTTGTTACATATTTTGTTAATAGTAACTAAGCAGGTATTATAAAAATGTTGTTTATATATGTGAATTGATTAAAAGTTAATTCTACAATAATTGGGAATCCCTCTCGCCCCTATCTCTCTTTGTGCGCAGGCATGTGTGTTGGTATGAATGCTAAAAATATCTCAATTTCTGTAATCCTTGGAATTTATTGCTTTCCTTTATGTGACTTTAGAAGTTATTTCATTAAAATAAATTCACTCAATTGATGTGATTTTGATAGTGAATTTTCTTTTTGGATTTTGTTTATTTTGATAGGAATTTTTTTTTAACCGAGGAGGGGGGGGGTTGATTCATTCATATATAAAAGTGAAATTTTACCTCACCAAAAAGACTAATGAAGAAGCATTTTCATTCTACATAATGCCTATCCAAGATTGACAATTAGGAATTCCAAGATTATGCTAGAAAGTGAAGTAACTAGAAGCACTTATTTGTAACTCAAATAGGCATAATCCTCCAAAATATTTTGACCAACAAGAGGTAGATATATACATTGATCCTGAGTGAGATCATCGTTGACTCGGATGTTGGGAAGGTTGTTTATATTAATTTGGGCCATGATGGACAAATCAAAATTATAGACTTTAAACATGAGGCCTAGTGGCTGATCTCACATGTCTTACTTCCCTCTTTGCCCAATATGTTCAATATCTTATAAGTTTATCAACCTCATTTCAATGCTTGCATATTATTTTTTCAAGTATACCAATATGTTCCAGATCTTGTAAGTTGGTCAACCTTAATTCAATGTTTGTAGATCGGTTTATCAAGTAGATATCATCTATGTTAAGTCCACTTGAGTGAGTTGGATCTTGTTTTGATCTGTAGCTAGGTTTGTCATCACCACTTCAACTGCGCAAATTATATACACACTCCCATTTCCTTTGATAACCATATACATTTACTAGAATTTATAACATCCATAATCCTCGAATGCTCCAAGTGTTCTATGGCATCTTCTTTCAAGTAGAAAGAAATGTCCAAAGGCTTAGACATTAGGAAGTAAAAAGTATGAAATACCTTGTAATTGCTTAACAAAGACATTCCACACATTTTGTCCTTGTAATGCATCTGAGTAGCCCCACATAGATTGTTAAATGACTCCATTTTACTTTCACACTTTCCTTATTTTTTCAACAAGATTGAATGGATAGTGATTATCTCCCTAAATATAGAAGCTAAATGTGAGTGCGAATGTGTAGCATGGAGAAAGTAGACATCAAGTGCCTTGGCAACAGATCCAAAATTGTGGGAAATCTAGTTTGCATGTATGGACCAATGGCAATGAGTTTGCCAATTCAAAATTTTGATCCTGCACCCAAAAGAAAACATTCAAGCTAGCTTTCTCAATGGAAAACATTCTCGCTAGCTTTCTCCATGAAGGAGATGCAAATTCAGAAAAATAATTTAGTAGTATTTACCTAATCTCAATAATGACTATCTTATCCACTGTTGTGATATTGCAGGTCTCATGGATGGATAGACGGATTTTGAGGGATTTAATTGCAAAATATATATTTTCTTTTTAAAAATATAAATTCAAACTGAAAAAGAATATATACTTCCTTAAACTAAGAATTCAATTCTTATTGAAAAATCATTGAGAATCATACATCATGACACTTTGCTAACTATCATTGTATTTTCAATCATCTACATTAATCATTCTTGATCACAATGCTACATTATTAATGCACAATTGCAATTGATTTTTTATAACAAGACATTGATTTTGTATAGGGAAGAATGTTGTGAGTAGTTTGGTTGTATAGTTATAATATAATAGTATTATTCTTTTAGTTTGTTTATTTAAACATGTTTATGTTAAAGGTTGAATTGCCAATAAATAAAAATAAACTTTTTATTTGTGACATGTGATGTATTACACGGTGAAAGACTTATCCCATTGCAATACATCACACTTTACGGTTTAAATCAGAACTAATGTGTAGAAAGAGGTGACTGTTGAGAGATGCGACATGCCACATGAGGCAATAAATATGATCTTGTGATACATTACCAAATCAAGGTCATGGATTTGTGCTAGAGCCATGTCATATGGGGGAGGTTTTCTTGTTGTGGGCACATCGTGATATTGAGCTTCCTTAGAGCATTGACGTGTTGCATGGTAAGAATACCCTTTATGTTATCACATTATCCTTTGTGTTGAAATTATGGAGTAATTATCAATGAATCTAGAATGGTGTTTAGATGATTTATTTGTCAAGGGGTTCATTTATATAATTTTTAAGATTTATTTAGTATAATGACATCCCATTTCCAAGCACCAAGTAAATAATTTCTTTTTAGGTTCATCGGTTTCTATATATTTCTTTATATCGAAACTGAGAGTCGTCTGAATTCATGTCGTCTGAGGCCTCAAATAATGGAGCTCTCAGGCCTCCTCTTCACGGCTGTGGCGCTCGGCTCCTTCGGTATAGTAAACTGGGGCAATGGCCTTGAGGCTGCTGAGTATGGATTCTCTTGCCACTGTCCTTATTACCTTGGTGCTTAATATGCTCTTGCTTCGTAGCCCTGTACTTGCTTTTTGTTGTTACCTTTCTTTTGGTGGTTTCAGTTTGTGGCTCTTGCTTTCTGTGTTTGATGTCCTTCCTGTCACACTATTTCGTCTGGTCTGTTGCTTCCCCTTGCATTTTCTTTCCAGGGTTTGGCGGTGGTTACCTTTCTCCAATGTCGGTTTGTTAAGGTCACTCTTATTACCACTGGCTCAACCATCTGAGCTTTCCCTTGCCATTATCGACGACTGGAGTCCATCCTCTACTATGAGGACTAGTACCAACCAGTCTAAAATAAGTGGGAATTGTATATAGCTGTCGGTATTTGGATTTTGTTGTGAGCAAGAGAGTAGCAATTCCTGTGGGTCTATGGTGTGCCTGGACTTGTAGGGTCTGTCACCTTTTTAACTGCGTCGTTTGTGGGGGTTTATTTTGTCTCCTACGTATTGTAGATTCACTTCATTCGAACCTTCCGGGGCATGTCTGTCCTTGTTCCCCCGTTTTTCGTCGCATCTCCTCTTGGTATTGGCTTTCGATATCAGGGACTTTTGGGTTTGTTTCAGGTTATCTTGCTCTATTGACTCCTGGTTTTGTCCTTTTACCCTGAGATAACACCCTAACTAGGGTTTGATATCTAGGGTTTTTCGTTGTCTCTGGATTTCCGTTATGTTTGGTACTTCTTACCCGCGTTTGCCGGTTTTCTTTTGACTTGTGAGACCGGTTTGTGTTGGCATTTCTCTCCCGTCCTTATGTCGGAAACCCATGATGGGTCTTCTGGTCCTTTGGTGGATCCTTGTGCTGTACGTTTCCGTCGACGCCGGAAGGCAAAAGCCCATAAAATTCTTGAAGGTAAACTGCGTTATGTAGTGGGTCGAGATGTTTATATGGAAAGGGTGGAGGCGTTATTAGGGATAATTTTAGGGGCGAATTTTAGCCCAGTGGGCTATTTTTCCATGTTTTTCTCCCAAAAAAGATTCGCCATTTTGCATTTTTTGAAGCCCCATTTCGCCCAATTTNCGTTTTAAGAATTGGTAATATTCTCCAACATTTATACACTTTTAAATAAGTATGGTTCCTTAAAATCATCCCTGGGCGTTATGCTCTCGCGCACTCATTGGCAAATTGGAATATTGCTCTATGGATAAGAAAGCCTAGTTTACCTGGGCCATTGAACATTGGAAACCCTTCCTGTCTTATGTTCCTGCGATCAGTTTATTAGCTCGGGGGTGGATTGTCTTTGTCTTCTTAGAAGACTCCCATGCCTCTTCTGTACTCAATCGCCTTTGGAGAGTTAGTGATGGGTCTCTTGTCTTAGACTGTTGGCATGTACATTTCGACCCTACCCGCGAAAGGGTTAAAAAGAGACATTTGTGGGCTTTACTCCGGGTCTCCCCTTCCCTCTATGGAATCGCTCTCTTCTGGAGGGTATTGGAAACACCATTGGGCGTTTCATGGCAGTGGAAGAAGATTTTATGAACACATATGATAAAAGGATGGCGAGGATATTAGTGGAATTGGATATTACGAAGGGATTGCCGGTCGATATTGAGATTCTCTGTCAGGAGCGTCTGTTTACTCAACGACTCGATTATCAGGGCATTCCATTTAGATGCAGTCGCTACCGTGACACAGGTCATTTGCGCCGTGATTTTCCTTCCATTCGTCAGGATTCTGCCTCTCTGAGACATTGCCATCCATCCGTGGTTCACGTGTCTCCCCCTCCAGTTACGAAGGCTATTCCGATAAGCTTACCTTCTGCTCTTTCTGACACTACAAAAGGTCTCCTTCATAATGCTTGTTCTCTTTTTGAAGATGCTTCTGATCATGATTTAGCCTTCTTCAACTCAGTGGCTGGTGGTCATGCTCCCCCCTCCTCTTTGGAGACAGCTGACCCTTTGCCTCTTGACCACCTTATTGCTCTCTGTGCTATGGTACAACCCTGCATCCCCTCTTTGGACTCTATTGTTTCTCTCGTTCATGTACTTCCTTCCCGTACTTCTCCCGACCCTCCACTTCCCCTTGCGGGGGTCTCTTCTCCCCCCTTATTCTCGGACTTGGATTTTCCCCCTCTCTCCACCTCTGGCCACTCGGCTCTGGTTACTCCACCGCACAACCCTGTTACCTCCCCATCTTTTGCGGACCCTTACTTACAAAAAACCCTGAATATCTTCTCAGATAAAACCCCTCTTTCCCCCTCAGTCCTACCCCTAGATTCCATCCGATTCGAGAATGTTACCATAAGAAGGAAAAAAAAATTCCTATTGATTCCTCGGATTCTGTCTCTACCCCGTATACCCCTTTATCTACTAGACTCAAAAATGCGGCACGTTAGCCACCCTCTTCTTCTCTCAGGGTCCTTAGAGCATCGACCCCCCAACTGAGTGGTTCCTAATGCGCATCCTCTCCCTTAATGTCCGTGGCTTGGGGGGCTCAGCCAAATAAAGAAGTCTCCGTCACCTGTTCTCTTCTTTTTCACCTGATGTTGTACTTCTTCAAGAAACTATGACCAGTTCTTATCCATCTCTTCTCGCTTTCTCTAAGCTTTTCCTTGGATGGGAGTTCTGTGTGCTCAGTTCCATCAGTCTTTCGGGGGGCATTCTATCTGGGTGGAACCTGAAACTTCTCAAATGCAAAGCTTATCATATTGTGGTAGGAATCTTGCTTAAGGCTATGATTCATGGCTCCTCCTTCTCTCTCTCCATCCTAAATTGTTATGGTCCTTTCCACAATCAAGAACACTTTTGGAATTATGTGGCTAATGGTGGACTTCTCTCTTTGCCTAACCTTATCCTGGCGGGAGATCTGAACCTTACATAAAATGCATCAGAGATTTGGAGCTCTAAGGTGCAACTTGACCCTCTAGAGCCTTTTTTTTCCAAGCTCTTCTCCGATCATCTGTTGGTGGATGTGGCCCCTACTTGTGCTGGACCTACTTGGAGGAATGGAAGGATAGGGGAAGAGGGTATATCCAAAAGACTGGATCGTTTCCTCCTATCTGATCATCTTGTCAGCCTCCTTGCTAGATATTGGGTTTGGGCTCATAGAAGTGGGATCTCTGATCACTTCCCTGTTCTTTTTGAATGGCTGGATCATCCGATCTCTTGTGCTTACCCATTTAAATTCAATCACTCTTATGCAAATGGTAAGAACTGAATGGCCACTTATCTCGTCTAGTGTTTCGGAGGTTGTCATGAATGATCTCTCTATTAAACTTCGTCATCTAAAAGGAAAGGTTAAGTCTTGGACAAAAAATGAAACTATTAAGTTGAAGGACAAATCAGCCATTATGGAAGATGAAATCAGCTCTCTCCTGGATTATTCACATTCTGCTATATTAAGTGTTGAGGAGCAGTGCAGATTGAATACACTTAAATCTGAACTTAAAAAGATGTTGGACCATGAATTGCACTCTGCAAGATTACAGAGCAGGGTAACATGGGCCTTGCATGGGGATGCCAATACCAAATATTTTCATGCAGTGGCAATTGCACGGAAAAATCAAAATGCCATCTGGAGTTTGCAAGATGAGGCAGGAAATTTGGTTGTTGATGATCAGGGTATCAAATCTTTGGGGATACAATACTTTCAAAATATCTTTGTTGATGATCATCTGACGAACATCGTAGCCCACATAAAGGTGATTTGTCTTTTTCCCTCCTTCATCTGTCCTGAAGAGAAAGAGACTTTCATTGGACCAGTTACACTATCGGAAGTGGAGGCTGCACTTAAAACCTTCAAAAAATATAAGTCGTCGGGCCCTGATGGTTGGCCTGTTGAGTTTTACCTGGATTTCTTCGATTTACTGGGGCTTGATCTTGTTAATTTGGTAGAGACCTCCAGGATATTGGGTCGAGTGGCTCCCTCCCTTAACTCCACCTTTATTGCACTTATCCCCAAAAAAGAACTACCTGTCTCCTTAGCCGACTTCCGTCCCATTTCTCTCTGTAATCTGGTCTATAAGTTGATATCCAAGGTAGAGGCTTTGAGACTCAAACCTTTTTTAGACAAATCCATCTCTCCTTAGCAATTTGGCTTTCTGAAGAATCGTCAAATCATAGAACCCTTAGCCATTACGCAGGAAGTCCTCCATTCTGTCAAAACAAAAAATAGGTGTGCCCTTATCCTTAAGCTTGATTTGACAAAGGCTTTCGATAAGGTCAATTGGACTTTTATCCGACTTATTCTTATACAAATTGGGGTCCACTTGTGGGAGTGAATTGGATCCTGGGCTGTATTTCTTCCGCAAATTTCGCCATTCTTGTAAATGGTTCCCCTTCACCCTTCTTCACCGCCTCTCGTGGCATTCAACAGGGTTGTCCTTTGTCTCCTCTATTGTTCATTCTGGTTATTGAAGGTCTTAGTTTACTGATTGAAGATGCCAAAGTCAATGGCAGAATTAGAGGGATTAAGATTTCGCCACAGCTATTTCTCACACATCTATTCTTTGTAGATGATGTGATTATGTTTGGATTGGGTTCATTTGAGGAATGGATGGCTTTTAAAGTTATACTGGATACATTTTATGAGGCCTCTGGTATGCGGATTAACATGGACAAATCTTTCTTTCTCCATAATGACTTGGAAGCTGATCTACTTCGTAGAATCACGGGTCTCCTACCCTACATATTTGAGCACATAAATCATGGCTTCAACTATCTAGGATACTTTCTTAAGCCATATGGGTACCTGGTCAAATATTGGCACTGGATTATATCAAAATATGAAAAGTGAATCCTCCACTAGACCAATCGGCTCTTATCCCTTGGTGGTCGTCTTGTTCTTATTAGATCTGTTCTTTCCAGTCTTCCTGTCTACTGGATGGCATTAGTTCCGATTCCACAATCCATAATTGATAAGCTCAAACACTTTTTTTTTTCCTTTTTGTGGGGTTCTTTACCAAAGAACAAGAATTTCCACCTTGTGGACTGGCACCTCCTTGCACGCCCAACAACCATGGGTGGATGGGGCATCAAGCATCTTACTTGGTTCAGTATTTCTCTGAGATTAAAAAGCTTCTGGCTAGCACTTAATGGCAATGGAATTTGGTATCAGCTTCTTTCTGTTAAATATATGAAAAAATTACCTCTGCACTCGTGGCTCCAAGAAAATAGTTTCTCTCATCGAAGTGCATCGGTTATCTGGAGAGGTTTCCTCCTAACCATTTCCTGGCTGGGCAAGGGTTTAATTTGGCAAGTTGGAGATGGTACATCTATCTGCTTGGGTGTGGATCCCATCGTCGGTTTGGGGTCTTCCTTTCTTCTCCCCCGCAATTTACGGGACTATCTGGAAGATTATGGTATCAGTACATTAGCTCATGCAAGGAATCAAACACCATTTGCTACGAGTTCTTGGTTCTCGGCAGATGATCTCGATCTCCAGGGTGACTGGAAGTTTATTTGGGAGAACTTCACTAGAGGGTTGGAATTTGGAAGAATTCGTCTTTCTGATCACTGTGACTCTCTTTTATGGTCACATAACAAATATGTAGGCCCGTTAACAACAACTATGGGATATGATTGTATCACATCCTCATGTTGTTCTAAGGATCAGGTCTCTGTTCTTGATTTGATTTGGACTCTCAATATACCTCTGAAAATTGGTTGCTTCACCTGGTTATTGGGTAGGGGTCGGATTCTGACTTGGGATCAACTTCAACACCACGGTTTCCAGGGCCCTAGTAGATGTGTTCTTTGTGGGTTGAGTGCAGAGGATATCCAGCACCTCTTTCTGGACTAGTCTTTTTCTATTGGTATCCATTCTTACTATGCAGCACGATTTGGGTATTCCTCCCCCCATAATGAATCTGTCTCTTCATTTTTGGATTATTGGTTCGGCCATACTGCTTTTTCTGCACACTACAGATATCTCCCAATTTTCATTTTCTGGTGTATTTGGAAACTCAAGAACAGATGCCTATTTGACAATGGTGTGCCTACTGTTCATGTACTTATCTCTTATATTAAAAGCCTCCTGAACTTATACCCTGTTCCACAAAAAAAACAAAATTTCAGGAACATCGGTCTAAGTCCCATGAAGTTTTTTCCTTGTGGCTTCTTTGATGGGGCTGCTGTTGAGCATATTGGGGGTGCTGGCTTTGTGATCTTTCTCAATGATGATCATTTCTTTAGCTTCTCCATGGGCTGTGGAAGCACCTCAAACACCAGAGCTGAATTATTGGCTCTTTGGGCTATTTTAAGAGTGAGTAAGCTGATGGGCTTACCCATGCACACGATATTTGGTGACTCACTTGTTATTATATCTTGGCTTAACAGACTCGCATCACTAAATGTTCCATCTCTGAATCATTGGTGTGATGATATTCGTACTATGTTGTTACATGTCCCTCATGTGATTTTCAAACATATATATCGTGAGCATAAATCGATGGCGGATGGTCTCTCCAAACAGGCTTTGAAGTTGGATATGGGTTCAGGAATCTTCTTTGAATCTCTGGAAGGAATGATCATAGATCAAGGCCAATTTATGCTTTTCTAGATTGTGTAGAGTTACTTGTTCTTTTTCATTTGGCACTCAGTGATTGGTATGTCTATACTATGTCTACTTTGTTAGAGACTATCTGTCGGCAAGTTTTGCTCAGGATTTGTCTGTTTAATGATCACTCTTGATCTTATCCAGCATATTCTGACTTGTTTTATCAGGATGATGAGAAGAGTCTGCTATGATCAGACTTTGTGCTCCTACTCTATTGGGATGGTTGTATGAATGCTTAGTACAATTCTTTCTTTGCTTTGATGTGGAAGCATATCTGCTTTCTATGCCAGGAAAGTTGGTTATTGTATAATATGTCTTTTGATTCATATTGAATAACAAAGACTGGTATTTTTTCCTCTAAAAAAATATTTCCTTATATCTATAGGAAGTAGTGAAAACATTTTATATAAACTAAAATAATTATAGTTGTCTTTTCTTTTACTAATATTATTTCCAACATCTAGTATTGTAGTCGCTCGCAAGTAGCGTAGGGCTTGATAACTAAATAAAGGGACCATATTAACATGTTTGATTTGGTTAAATTTGATCGAAGGAATTTGAGTAACTAATATAATGAGTAACTAATATTTTAAGAGAGTCTTTGTTTTGGTCCAAAGGTNTTAAGTTGGTATTCAAGGAAGAGATTGGAAAATAGCCACTTGTACCCCATGATTAGCTTGTAGTACATGAAATCTACAATCATGCCCCATTTTCAATCATGAAACTAGGTATGATGCATTGGGGGGCCAAATTTGAGTTGAAGGTAGTCTAGCCGGATGAGACCTTGAATGACGTCCTCAATAATTATATTAGCATTATATGGAATACATTTTTTCTTGAGGCTAATCCATGGAATCCATTCCTAAGATGAACTATCAAAAAAAATCATTGGAAGACTATATGCCTAAAAGAAAGGGCTGAAAACCAAGAGCGTTCGGCTAGAGATTTCCCTTCAACTAAAATCATAGGGACTACCATAAAGTATGTTCATTAACATACCACTCAATTTAATTTGATAGAAGGATCCTTCCAAACTTAAAAAGGGCTAAGCACCACATAGGCCTTCCAAATACTTTGTAGAATAAAAGTGTTGACAAATTTGACATTGGAATGGGTTAGCAATATGGTTTGAAAGAGAGGCCTTGACAAATTTGTTTTCCTAATGGCCATCCTTTCCTAATGTGAAGTCGTAGAAGGATTTTCTAGGATTCTTAGCCTTCAATAGCTTGAATCACCCATAGAGCATAGAATGCCTACATCCATGTTTTTGGTTTTCTCTTGATAATCCCCAGTCTACCTAATTCTTGGGGGATACAACAAAGAGTCTAATTGACTCCATGGAACTTGGGTCAATTTTTAGGCTTAACCCCCAAAACATATTTCCAATCAATCATACGATTCCTTACAAGGGCTACAACATGAAGAATAATACACATGAATCATTGTCGACGTCTTGGTGCATATTTAAAACTTAGTGGCTAAGGCAAGGGGCTTAGTGACCCACTTGCCAAATTTCCACTCCATCGTTTTGGAAAACCAACTCCTAGAGATCCTAGTTAGATGCCTAAAAGGATCAAAGGAAATTTGGGGCTAAAATGGGATATATAAGAAAAAATGTGCTTGTTGAGTTGGAAATTCAATAACCAATTAGAATTTCAAAAAATTAAGTAAATGATAATCATTGAGTTTGATGTATAAAAGTCAATTATGATTATATTCCATGTTTTTATGTGGCAACATTTAATCATATATACACCTCACCTTATATTGTCTTAATATGATAAATATCTTTGAAATACTAAATATAAAATATTATATTATTATTATTTCCATTATTTATTGTATGACATGTATCATCATTTTTAATCATTATTATTTGAAATAAGAAAATTTCAAGTCTAATATGCATCTTAAATAAGAAACAAAATGAATATTTTAGTATTTTCATCATGAAATTTAGTCCTTAACTTCAAGTTCGCCACACTTTGTACTAGTACAAAGGTCTTGAAAATATCGACAACTTTGTTGATATTCTTGTTTTCAAAGTCCATACAGATTTTGTGCTGCATGCCATTTTCTACTATAGGGAATCTTTTGACATGAAAAAAATATTTTGAGATTTGTCCATAACTTTTGATCCATTTTGCGTGTGCCTTATATTATTCAAAAAGAGTCACCAAGTTCTTCTACAACTTTCTAATATATGTTTTTTGAGATTCATTTATATTTGTGTCATATCTTCATAAGAAAATTCTTAGAATCTTTTTACAAATAACATATATGTTAGAAGAGAGTAAAATCTAGTTAAAGGAAACCAACACTATATTATTATTATATAAATATAATTCCATCATTATATTTTAATGCCACATTATTTATTGTTTGATATCTATTATTATTTATTGTGTGTGCACAAGAATATAAACTTATCATTATTATCTTTAATTCTCACTTCATAATGCTAGATCAACCAAGATTACATGGCATTGATGTGCGCATACAACTTATTTTTTTACAATTTCATGAGGCCCATTTTTTGACAAAATCTCTTATAATTTCAAAAATGAGATGCTAAAAAACTTGAAATTTGTCTAGAAAATCTAGGATTAGTTAAGGTTTCTTAGCCACCTTGGGATTGATTTGTACCACTGAGGCTTGGTCCATTGGATACTATATAGTAATGTAGAACATAAAATTCCATACACCCGATAGTATCCTTGAAGGATTGTTGATCCTCAGTGATAGTTAGTAAGGAATTATTCACAAGGTGGCTATTGACAAGCTTCCACCCATCAAGTTTAGGGAGGGGATTTCCTTGATAATTCCCTAGAGACACTATGGATTTAATCAAGTAGTCAAGATTTTCTGCCACCGTAACATATATCACAAGAGATAATGGACAACCTTGTCAAAAGTACATAAATAATATGATATAGAGATACATGTCAAAGCATTGAAAAATAAGGTTTTGACTTTGCTGAGAAAGATAGACCCAATCTCAATGGATCTTAATATCACCAGTATACAAGGACACTCACACTATCCTATACCTTTTAAAAATAAACCTTGATGAATGGAGCATATTGTACCAAAGAGAGAGAACATTCCTTTCCCTCCACACAATAATAACATTATGATCTAGGATATTTTGTCCCTAAATGAAGCCATATTTCTTTGGCTAGATGATCTTTGACAATATATGTTTCACTAGCAATACTAGGGATTTCACCAAAATCTTGTAAGAGACATTGGGAAAGATAATAGGGTAGAAATTCATGATGATCTCAAAGTCCACAAATTTGCATAAAAACTAAAGATCCCTTGGTTGATACCCACACCTAGAGAGTCATGGTGAGAGGCCTCCTTATAATATATGGAAATTGACATCTTACATGCATTAATGGCTATGTAGATGGATACCATGTAAATCAAGAGGAAGTAAGAAGAAGTTGAAAGAATCTTGGCTACTTTCCATCCCAAATGTAAAAAGAAACACCACTAATGAATTCCCATTTAACATAATGGAAATACATGGGATTAGTGAATATGAACATTAAACACCTAATTTCCCTTCATTACCTCACTTGATGGCATTACACCAAGAAAAAAAGACAACATGGAGATATTATGGTTGATAAATTAAAGAAGACAAGGAAAATTGAGGACATTTCAATAAGGTATGCCTCATAACCATCCTCATTATTTAAATTATTATGGAAATTAGATGTATAATCCATGTCAAAATCGGTATCCCAATAACCATCCTGATTGGAAAATTAATAAATAGATTCCACAATAGTGGCAATATCCTTAACATCAACCTTTTCCCTTTCATCCTTCATATTAGTCCCATGGCCAATGAACCAATCCTTGATCCTTTTGGATACCATGAGGGAATCAACAACAAGCTTTGTCCCCCACCATCCCTCCTATACAAAATACTATTCAACAACCCTCTAAAAAACCCCAATTTCCTACCCAACCTACACCAAATGTGCACAATATGTAGATTCAACCAATCTAGAACAATGAGATGATCAACTACTATGATTAGTCATTGAACTATATATAACTTAACGAGTTAGAATTTTGTTTGAGAAGAGAGGTTGCATCCCCTTCACCTTCACTTATCACTAAACATGTATATGATAAACTTGAATTCCAAGAGACATGTGAAAATCAAAAGAATAAAAAGGATCGAAAGAATCATGAAACATGTAATTAATCCTCTTAACAAAATCCTCCACATATCAGAAGGTTAGAGCAAAAGAAGACTTATGTTAATTCTAATATTAACCATTTGGGACAAATTTAAAACTTATGTGTGAAGACACCCTCCAGTTGTATCTTTCCCATTCATCATTCTGACCACAGGATGGGTAGTTACAAATTTTATCTTACAAAATTCCTTTGCACAAAGTCCAATATTCAAATCCAAAACTAGTTTAATCCTATTGTGAGTGCTAGAATTTATGAAATGCATGTTTAGGCTCATAATTAATAACTTTATTCTCATATACAACATGCATAAACCATATTGTTCATAGACAAACAAATCTCGTTTTGTATATTCATAGACAATAATGGATACTCATATTTTAATTGGAGAATATCAAAGCAACTGAATGTGTAAGAGCAATTTTCAACCCAATTGCAGGTATTTTCTACAAATACCACCCCCAAACTGGGCTGCAAGGCCACTAGGATGAAAGAAACACATACATGATTCACTTAACCCAACCTATATTCTCTCATTATTAGCCAACCTTCTCACCGCATAGCACTACAATAATCTCATTATCCATCTCAACCATGGATATCTCTTCCGTGACTACCCCACACCACAAAATGAATGCCTACTCTTTCTCTACATAATAGTCCCTTAGAGTACCTAACCCTTACAATGCTCCTTATTGTGTGTATAAAGAGTCCAACCTACTATATGCTTTTAGAGAATCTCCTATAAAATCAGTTCATGAATTCCCAAGCATCTAGATGGGAGTAAATATTTCCCAACTTGACCAACCTATATTTTCACAGACAACCATCATTCTTCAGCGTGTCTGCAATTTTTTCTTCATAAATCTAATTTATGGTTAACTTCTCGAACTAGTGATTGGAAATAGAGAGAAAAAAAAGGAAAACTATGTAGTGTATGAACTACGCATGGAGAAAGAGTGATAGAGTCAAATGGATGTGAGAGACTTGATGAAAAGGAAACTAACATTACTTTTGACCATTGAATGAAGGACTTATAATTGTCATAAGAGTTATATCCATCCTATGCTTCCATAACTACACAAGAATACTTTCCCACCAACCTCACACATGCATTCAGTGATTGGATTTGATAAGTCAAATGAAGTAAATGGCTCATTTAAGGCACATAAAATAAAATTGATGAGTTATAAGGCTAACACTTTTCAAAATATGATTTAATCTCCCATAGGCACCCCTTTCCTCTTCCCGTAAAATGGAATCATATACGATAGTTCTCTCTATGCAACCATCTTGGACCATTTTATTATTTTATACAATAATATTTACATCCTCATGATAATTCGATTACCACATGGCCCATGTATGGATATTCATATAATACATGCCTAGCCATTCAGTAGTGAGGCCTTGGCCTTCAAATCTGCAATAGGAATTGATATTATAATATTTACATCATTTTATGGAATATAATTTAATACATTTTAGAGGTATAAAATGAGTTATTATATTCCCCTCCCACTTGGAATAGCACCATACTCAATGTTCTTTCAAAATCATAACAAAAATGGAAATGCATCCTTCATGGCATCCTCTAGCTTTCATTTAGCCTCATCAGGAGCAAATTGCTTACATTGCATCTTTACCTATCTGATGGATCGGTTCTAGAGAAATGTTAGTTTATTGTCAAGGATGCACATTGGATCTATTTATAAATCTCCCTGTAGTTCCACCTGAAGGACATGCCCTTTATGTTATGATCACATTACCCTTTATGTTGAAATTATGTAGTAATGATCAATGTATCTAGAATGGTGTTTAGATGATTTATATGTCAAGGGGTTCATATATGTAGTTTTTAAGATTTATTTAGTACAAAGACATCCTATTTCCGAGCACCAAGAAAATAATTTCTTTTTAGGTTCAACGGGTTTCTATATATTACCTTATATGTGTAGGAAGTAGTGCAAGCATTTTATATAAATGTAGTTGTCTTTTCCTTACTAGTATTATTTCCAACATCTAGTATTGTAGTCGTTGGCAAGTAGTGTAGGGCTTGATAACTAAATAAAGGGACCATATTAACATGTTTGATCTGGTTAAATTTGATCGAAGGAATTTGAATATAAATATAATCAGTAACTAATAGTTCAAGAGAGTTTTTGTTTTAGTCCAAAGGTTTTTTTTCTCCATAATATTTTTTTAAGGGTGTGTGTGTTTTTTTACTATGTAATCCATTCTAAGGTGAAATAACCTAGGCTTTCATTGTGAATGTATGTGCCAAATTTTATTAAGTTGGCATTCAAGGAAGTGATTGGAACATAGCCACTTGTAGCCCATGATTATCTTGTAGTGCATGAAATCTATAGTCATGCCCCATTTTCAATCATGACACTAGGTATCATGCATTGGGTTGCCAAATTTGATTTGAAGGTAGTCTAGCCGGATGAGACCTTGAATGACGTCCCCAATAATTATATTAGCATTATATGGAATACATTTTTTCTTTAGGCCAATCCATGGAATCCATTCCTAAGATGAACTATCAAAAAAATCATTGAAAGACTATATGCCTAAAAAAAGGGCTGAAAACCAAGAGCGTTCTACTAGAGATTTCCCTTCAACTAAAATGATAGGGACTACAATAAAGTATGTTCATTAACATACAACTCAATTTAATTTTATAGAAGGATCCTTCCAAACTTAAAAAGGGCTAAGCACCACATAGGTCTTCCAAATACTTTGTAGAATAAAAGTGTTGACAAACTTGACATTGGAATGGTTTAGCAATATTGTTTAGAAGAGAGGCCTTGCCAATATTTTTTGCCTAATGACCATCCTTTCCTAATGTGATGTATTAGAAGAATTTTCTAGGATTGTTAGCCTTCAATAGCTTGAATCACCCACAGAGCATAGAGTTCCTACATCCATGTTTGTGGTTTGGTCTTGATAATCTCTAGGCTACCCAATTCTTGGGGGATACAACAAAGAGTCCAATTGACTGCATGGAACTTGGGTCATTTTTTAGGCTTAACCCCAAAAACGTATTTCCAATCAATCATAAGATTCCTTACAAGGCATACAACATGAATAATAATACACTTGAATCATTGTCGACATCTTGGTGCATATCTCAAGCCTGATG
This sequence comes from Pseudotsuga menziesii, assembly GCA_001517045.1. Classification (NCBI taxonomy): domain Eukaryota; kingdom Viridiplantae; phylum Streptophyta; class Pinopsida; order Pinales; family Pinaceae; genus Pseudotsuga; species Pseudotsuga menziesii. The sequence continues at coordinate 111,374 of LPNX010635003.1, forward strand.
GCTAAGGCAAGGGGCTTAGTGACCCACTTGCCAAATTTCCACTCCATCGTTTTGGACAAACAACTCCTAGAGATCCTAGGTGGATGCCTAAAATGATCAAAGGAAAGTTGGGGATAAAATGGGATATATAAGAAAAAATGCGCTTGTTGAGTTGGAAATTCAATAACCAATTAGAATTTCAAAAAATTAAGTCAATGATAATCATTGACTTTGACTTATAAAAGTCAATGAGGCTTATATTCCATGTTTTTATGTGGCAACATTTAATCATATATACAGCTCACCTTATATTGTCTTAATATGATAAACATCTTTGAAATAATAAATATAAAATATTATACTATTAATATTTCCATTATTTATTGTATGACAAGTATTATCATTTTTAATCATTATTATTTGAAATAAGAAAATTCGAAGTTTAATATGCATCTTAATTAAGAAAAAAATGAATATTTTAGTATTTCATCATAAAATTTAGTCCTTAACTTCAAGTTGGCCACACTTTGTACTAGTACAAAGGTCTTGAAAATATCGACAACTTTGTTGTTATTTTTGTTTTCAGAGACCATACAGATTTTGTGGTGCATGCCATTTTCTACTATAGGGAATCTTTTGACAGGAATTTTTTTTTTTGAGATTTGTCGATGACTTTTGATCCGTTTTGGGTGTGCCTTATAGTATTCAAAAAGAGTCACCAATATCTTCTACAACTTTCTAATATACATTTTTTGAGATTCATTTATATTTGTGTCATATCTCCATAAGAAAATTATTAGAATCTTTTGACAAATCAGATATATGTAAGAAAAGAGTAAAATGTAGTTAAAGGAAACCACCACTATATTATTATTATATAAATACAAAGTCCATCATTATATTTTAATAACAAATTATTTATTGTATGATATCTATTATTATTTATTGTGTGTGCACAAGAATAGAAACTTGTCATTATTATCTTTAATTCTCACTTCATAATGCTAGATCAATGTAGCTTACATGGCTTTGATGTGCGTATACAACTTATTATTTTATAATTTCATGAGGAGGCCCATTTTTTGACAAATCTCTTATAATTTGAAAAACAAGATGCTAAAAAACTTGAAAAAAATGTCTAGAAAATCTAGGATTAGTTAAGGTTTCTTAGTCACCTTGGGATTGATTTGTACCACTAACTCTTGGTCCATTGGATACCATATAGTAATGTAGAACATAAAATTCCAAACACCCAATAGTATCCTTGAAGGATTGTTGATCCTCAGTGATAGTTAGTAAGGAATTATTCACAAAGTGGCTATTGAAAAGCTTCCACCCATCAAGTTTAGGGAGGGGATTTACTTGATAATTCCCTAGAGACACACTGGATTTAATCAAGTAGTCAATATTTTTTTCCACCATAACATATATCACAAGAGATAATAGACAACCTTGTCAGACAAACATAAATAATATGATATAGAGAGACATGTCAATGCATTGAAAAATAAGGTTTTGACTTTGTTGAGAAAGATAGATCCAATCTCAGTGGATCTTAATATGACCAGTATACAAGGACACTCACACTATCCTAGGCCTTTTAAAAATAAACCTTGATGAATAGAGCATATTGTACAAAAGAGAGAGAACATTCCTTTCCTTCCACACAATAATAACATTATGATCTAGGATATATTTTCCCTAAATGAATCCAATTTTCTCTGGCTAGATGATCTTTGACAATATATGTTTTACTAGAAATGCTAGGGATTTCACCAAAATCTTGTAAGAGACATTGGGAAAGATAATAGGGTATAAATTCATGATGATATCAAAGTCCACAAATTTGGGTAAAAACTAAATATCCCTTGGTTGATACCCACACTTAGAGAGTCATCGTGAAAGGCCTCCTTATAATATATGGAAATTGACATCTTACATTCATTGGGTATGTAGATGGATACCATGTAAATCAAGAGGAAGTAAGAAGAAGTTGAAAGAATCTTGGCCACTATCCATCCCAAATGTAAAAAGAAACATGCCACTAATGAATTCCCATTTAACATAGTGGAAATACATGGGATTAGTGAAGATGAAAATTAAACACTAAATTTCCCTTCATTACCTCACTTGATGGCATTGCACCACAAAAAAAAAAAGACAACATGGAGATATTATGGTTGATAAATTAAAGAAGACAAGGAAAACCGAGGACATTCCAACAAGGTATGCCCCATAACCATCGTAGTAATTTAAATTATTATGGAAATTAGATGTATAATCGATGTCAAAATCGATATCCCAATAACCATCCTAATTAGAAAATGAAGAAATAGATGGCACAATAGTGGCAATATCCTCGACATCAACATTTTCCCTTTTATCCTCCATATTAGTCCCAAGGCCATTGAACCAATCCTTGAACCTTTTGGATACCACAAGGGAATCAATAACAATCTTTGTTCCCCCCGCCCATACCTCCTATAAAAAATACTATTCAACAAGCCTATCAAAAACCCCAAATTCCTGCCCAACCTACACCAAATGTGAACAATAGGTAGATTCAACCAATCTACAACAATGAGATGATGAACTACTAGGATTAGTCATTGAACTATATATAACTTAACGAGTTAAAATTTTGTTCGAGAAGAGAGGTTGTATCCCCTTCACCTCCACTTATCACTAAACATGTATATGATAACCTTGAATTCCAAGAGACATGTGAAAATCAAAAGAATAAAAAGAATCGAAAGAATCATGAAACATGTAATTAATCCTCTTAACAAAATCGTCCCCATATCAAAAGGTTAAAGCAAAAGAAGACTTATGTTAATTCTAAGATTGACCATTTGGGAGAAATTTAAAATTTATGTGTGAAGACACCCTCCAGTTGTACCATTCCCATCCATAATTCTAACCATAGAATGGGAAATTACAAATTTGATCTTACGAAATTCCTTTGCAAAAAGTATAATATTCAAATCCAAAACTAGTTTAATCCTATTGTGAGTGCTAGAATTTATGAAATGCATGTTTAGGTGCATAATTAAAAACTTTATTCTCATACACAACATGCATAAACATATTGTTCATAATAGAAACAAATATCATTTTGTATATTCACAGACAATAATGGATACTCATATTTCAATTGAAGAAGATCAAAGCAACTGGATGTGTAAGAGCAATTTTCAACCCAATTGTAGGTATTCGCTACAAATACCACCCCCAAGTTGGGCTGCAAGGCCACTGGAATGAAATAAACACTTACATGATTCACTTTCTCTTAACCCAACCTATTTTCTCTCATGCTTAGCCAACCTTCTCACCGCATAGCACTACAATAATCTCATTAAGCCATCTCAACCATGGATCTCTATTAAACTACCCCACACCACAAAATGAATGCCTACTCTTTCTCTATATAATAGTCTCTTAGAGTACCCAACCCTTAAAATCATCCTTATTGTGTGTATAAAGAGTCCAACCTACTATATGATTTTAGAAAATATCCTATAAAATCAATTCATGACTTCCCAAGAATCTGGCTCAGAGTAAATGTTTCCCAACTTGACCAACCTCTATTCTCGCAGACAACCATCATTCTTAACTATGTCTGCAATTTTTTCTTCATAATGGTAATTTATGGTTAACTTCTCAAACTAGTGATTGGAAATAGAGAGAAAAACATGAAAGCTATGTAGGGTATGAACTACGCATGGAGAAAGAGTGATAGAGTCAAATGGATGTGAGAGACCTGGTGAAAAGGAAACTAACATTACTTTTGACCATTGAATTAAGGACTTACAATTGTCATAAGAGTTATATTCATCCTATGCTTCCATAACAACACGAGAATACTTTCCCACCAACCTCACACATGCATTCAGTGATTGGATTTGATAAGTCAAATGAAGTAAATGGCTCATTTAAGGCACATAAAATAAAATTGATGAGTTATAAGGCTAACACTTTTCAAGATATGATTTAATCTCCCATAGGAACCCCTTTTCTCTTCCCCTATAATGGAATCATAGCCCCGATATTTCTCTCTATGCAACCATCTTGGACCATTTTATTATTTTATACAATAATATTTACATCATCATGATAAGAAAATTACCACATGGACCATGTATGGATATTCATATAATACATGCCTAGCCATTCACTAGTGAGGCCTTGGTCTTCAAATTTGCAATAGGAATTGATATTATTGTTGGAGACATTTACCCACTATGCAAACTTAATTTGGTCAATTTAGCCTAGTTAAACCACTATCCTAAGTTTTATTGACTTGATTGACATAAGAGGAGCACTTTATGACATCAGCATGAGCACACCCACGCCTACCTTCAGTCAAGGAGGCCAACTAAGCCTTCTTTTTCATTCGGGGAGGCTAACTGGAGCACTCTGGGGGTGATCTGAGTGTCATAAATGCACTTTATTGATAACTGATGGTTACAATCAGTTAAATCTGAGTGGTGAAGGCACCTCCTTTCATTATATTGATTATTTAATTAATATTTAATGAACTGAAGTCAACAGGGGCGCCTCCAACCACCTTTGATGGCCTGTTTGACTTCAGTTAACCTTATCGGGGTTCATTGGAGTTATTGATGTGCTACCACTTGTTGGTTGACATGCAGTGACATGTGTCTGAACTACTTTCAGTTAGACTCAATCATTCATTGTACTCTGACTTCAGTTAGGACTCAGTTGAGTCAATCGACACTTGATCAATTGGTTAACTAGTGTGTTTACTGTGGCTTACAGTCAATTAAGCTACACCCATTCATTCAATTCGAATGACCTCCTTGGGAATTCAAATTTTCTTGGAATTCATGCATCTTGCATGATCATTGTATTGTATCATCATTCTTTCATTTGATTATACAGAGCTGCTACTTCCATTGCAACACCATTTTTCCAATTTTATGCATATTTGTCTATATTCTTTGTAAGAATGTGTTTTTAGTTCCTAGACCATTGTGACAAAGCAATATGGTATAAGATCTCACGGCAGGATGAAGCTTAGATCTCTAAAAAACAAGGTTTTTGACAGATCTTGCATAAAAAAATTGAGCAAAAGCTCAAAATTCCAGCACTGCACCAGAAGCCAAGGCTTACCAATTAATACCCCAAGTAAAGGAATTTTTTATCAAGCTTGCTTGATCAACTATGTTGGGTGTGATGAAATCCTAAAATGTGCAGGCTGTCCGACCTTACGACGCCCCTTTTATTGTGATCTGTAGGTTTTTAACATGTGAAAGCATTCACTCCAGCAATTTCAGATGGCTTCTTCTGTAGAACTCTGAACTCCGTTCAATTTCCATTCATGGAAAGGAGACATGGAGATCCAGCTACATGCCAGAGGACTCTATAGGGCCACTATGGAAACTAAAGAAGAGCCTGCTTCTGTGACAGACAAAGCTTTATTCTTGAACAAGAAAGATGAAGCATTTAGATTCTTATGCCTCTCTATTTGTCGGGATCTTCTTTTCCATCTCTCGGGATTGAAGACTCCAAAGGAAATATGGGACAAATTGGAAACCCTGTATGGAAAACAGGATGATTTGAGAGTATACCATCTTGGAAATGAGTTGATGTCTCTCCATCCTTCCAAATTCGAGACCTTAAATTATTTTTTCACAAAGTTCAAGCACATTGTCTTACTGTTGAAGCAATGTAAGGTGGAGAAGGAGGATGATCAGCTCATCCTTGCCATACTCCCCAAACTTGGAGATGATTATTTGGTGTTTGTCTCTACATTCCGTGTGGGGAAGCTCACAACCCCTGGATGGAAGATGACTTCACTCAATGCCTTCATTGAGTCCCTAACAAGTGAACATGATAAGCTTGTCTAGATGGGGATTATTAGATCCTCCTGTGATCAAGCCCTCTATGTCTCAGGGCCCAAAGATATGAAGGGTAAAGGAAAGTAGCAGAAGAACCCAAAAACCAAATTTGAAGCTCCTGAGCCTAAAGTTGAAAACCAGCGGCATGAAGAGTCTTCCGGCTTGAATAAGAACAAAGGAAAAGGGCATCATGGGAAGGAAAAGTCAAGTTTTCATACTGCGGGAAGGGATTCCACCCTGAACATGCCTGCATGAAAAAGAAACTTGATGAATCTACTTCTCTTCCTCAGAAAAATCACAACAATCTTTCGGAAAGCTTTCGGAGGAGAGATCAGCAACATCGGGAACCACAACATAAAAGAGGTCATGCCCTCATGGCAAGCACTTCAAAGTCCAAAGCAATCTTGATAGATTCTAGAGCTTCAAACCACATTATGGCTGAAAGAGACTCCTTATCATCTTTGGAGACCAACAAATCCATTCCCATCCACATGGGAGATGACTCCACAATCATATCCGAAGGAAAAGGTACTGTAGATCTTGAGCATGGTTATTTTTCCAATGTTTTGTATGTACCATCTCTTACATCAAACCTCCTAAGTGTTTATCAAATGACATGTACGGGAGTTCCCAAGAGAGTCTCATTTATCCCGAATGATGTAGAGATCATAGAACTTGCATCCGGAAAACTTGTAGTAAAAGGCCTTGCAAACCATCAGGCAAAATCCTACGAGTTCTCCCATTTTGTGGCGGTGTTGAGGCCTGGGAATTCGCAGGCGGCAACAGTAAGGGATTCTCCCCAATCAGCGTTCCCAACTAGCCTGCTGACTGTTTGGTATAGGGAATCCGTCCGGTTTACGGTCCGGCTACCGTAGGTCAAAATAACAACAAGGGTTTACCGGTTGCGGCCCGGTCCACCGGAATTTGTATTTTTGACTAGTATGCAATGCACATGCCTATCTAAACCATGCAGGGTGATAAGGATGCCGGGAACCACACAATGTGCTGCGCAGGTTCTTACCTCTCGTCTTATGTTCACAACATCTAAACCACATATGCAACTACGAACTAAGATGATTAACTATCTAAACTATCCCTAGGGAGCGAGGCTATCATCTTAACTGAGCAATACAAAATCATACACGGTAAGAAAAATCACAGATAGCTGATACTTTTCCCACAGCACATGAAAACTACAAATATTCAAATAACCAGTTAGCCGATCATTCTATAACAACAAT
>LPNX010635007.1:0-15545 GCA_001517045.1 Pseudotsuga menziesii
TCCTATCAGAGTCATCTGCTGAAGAGAATTTAAATGCTATCCAGCCCCGAGGGAGTATAAAAATCTCAGGAATAGAACTGATAATCCCAGTCCAGACCCGAACAGTCCACCCAAGAAGAGAATCTGAATTATAATTACGGTTTCCGAATCTCCCAACCAAAGTCACAGCATTAGTAAGAACTATGTCATTTAGTAGCACATCTTCCCCCAAAGTCATTAAGACAGGATTAGTCTTTTTTATAGGTTTAGGAATCCTCTTCTTGGGCTTAAATAGACCACTGCTAACAGAGTAGAAGGGCTCATTAACAGGATCCATAGATCCAGCAGAAAAGGAAGATCCCAACTCTGCACTCTTACAAACCTTATGAACCATCCCATCTACCTGGATAACCGGTATCTTATCAGACTGAGAAGAGTGCCCACCTGAAATATTTTCACCTAATGATTCCAAAGGATAATCTAGAGTAGGATAAGCATGAAAATTCCCAATTACACAGTTATTCCCAATACGACATGCAGGTGAGAGATTCCCGCAATTCCCCAAGTGTTTAGAGTCTTGACAAAATGGATCCAAATCTGAATGCTGAGACTCATTCTCATCCAGAAAAGCAGTCCCAGTCGTCTGTGAACTAGGAAAAGAAACATCCCGGCGTCCCATGCCCATCCTAGAAAGAGAATCCCCAGCATCAGTAAAACCGTCTCCTAGAGTCTGATGATCAAAATTCGGCTGATCCAAAGGACCAAAAACAGCCGTGGAATTAGGGATAGGATTCAGCATCTGACTCCCACCCAAACCAGCGTCATCCGAACATACCAGTGAAGTAGAAACATTGTCCAAAAGATTAACCTGACCACTAACAGGCCCTAGATTGCCCAGATTAAATGGCGAAAAGGAATCAGAGAGCCGCGATTCCACCCCATCGCCCAGCTTAAGGCGCAAGTGCCCTGGTGGAGTGCGGGCCAAGGTTTTAACCGCCCTCAAAGACATAACGAAAGCACGAAAAAACCAGTCAATGACCAGACACCAATTAATTTATGCTCCTCTGGAAACTAGCACAATGCTAGAAAGAGCACAACGCCAAACAGCACAACAGTGCGCCCCAGAAAAATAAAAGACCGAAACCAGCAGTCTTCACAAGAATCCAATGCAACCTCCAGGGAAAAATCACAGCAGAGGAAAGACCACTAGCATAAACCCACACGAATATGCCTAAGGTACAACTGTCAATATACCCCAACCCTCCAAAGCCACAGAAGCGAATTCTCAAAGAGGAGAATTAAAAAAAACATAGGCCAAAAAAGAAACCGAACATACCTGGAAATCGAATATCAAAGAAAGCCGTTACCAGAGAACAGTAACGCGGTCAGCTAGCTCTCAGATGCCAAACTCTTCCATCTAAACTGTCATCCGAAATGTAGCTAGCCAACAGACTTCCAGAGACTTCGACAAAAACACCATCTGAGGCGGCCAAACAAGAAGGACATAAACCCCAAATATCCTTCAAAACCACCTCACGGCCGAAAAAACACTGCTCCTGGGCCCGAGTTAACAAGTTCAATCTCGGACGGAACCGCACCAGTGCCACAACCTCACAAATCGCAGGATACGATGCCTAACATTAAACAAAACCGCCAGAAAAGGTCCAAACTGACCAAGAATCTTCAAACATCATACGACCAACCCTCAAACCAGCCCCGAGCTCATGAAAGAACGGGGACTTTGCCAAAACGCAAGCCACTAAACCTGAAAACTGCGAAATCAACGCGCAGACCACTGCATTGGTCTTTCAATGCAAGGTATTAACGCAGCAGCGAATAACACCAGAAAAACCCCACAACCCGCATCAAAAAAACCGCCTCCTTAAAAGCCCAGCCAACTCTGGCAAGAATCAGCAGACTACAATCCACCAAACTGAGGCTAAGGCCTTTGAGGGACCAAAAAAAAAAACCTGCTAGATCAACGCGTAGACCACTGCATTGCTCTGCATGGCATCAACGCAACGGCCTAAACATCGAAAGAAGCCACCCCGCATCACAAAACGCCGCCTCCTAAAAAGCCCAGCCGGCCAGCAAACACCGGTAAACCTGCTCCTATTCCTCAACAACAAAATCCGCCAGCAACTGGAGGAAAACGCAGAGACCGGAAGGAAAAAACACAGGTCCGAAACCAAACAATGCGCGAGATGACGCTTCCAGAGACCAATTGATGGGTAGCAGAACGAGGAATAAACGTGGCAACTCCACGAGAAAAGGGAAATAAAATAAAGAACAGTACAATTAAAGTACCTTAAATGCCCAGCCAGATCAGAAAAAGAACAATAGGTCGAGGATCATACGGATAGTACGAAGGGGATCGCCATATCTGACAGGAAGTACCGCCAAAAATGACCGGGCAACGCCAATTTAACGGCCAAGATAGCCATTAATGCCCAAAAGCTCCGCCAGGTCCGAAACCAAACAATGCGCGAGATGACGCTTCCAGAGACCAATTGATGGGTAGCAGAACGAGGAATAAACGTGGCAACTCCACGAGAAAAGGGAAATAAAGTAAAGAACAGTACAATTAAAGTACCTTAAATGCCCAGCCAGATCAGAAAAAGAACAATAGGTCGAGGATCATACGGATAGTACGAAGGGGATCGCCAGATCTGACAGGAAGTACCGCCAAAAATGACCGGGCAACGCCAATTTAACGGCCAAGATAGCCATTAATGCCCAAAAGCTCCGCTCTCTGGTCCTGCATCTCTGGTCCTGAATCTGTACACTTAAAAATGTTTGTACCTTGAATTCTGGAGAAGTAATTATGCATTCTGGAGGATCTTCCACACATAGATAGCTAGCCGGAAACCTTCATCTTCTCAAACCCTTGGTTTTCCTTTTCTACTTTTGTTATCATATTTATATTTATAATGGTTTTATTTATTACACACCTTTGTTTTCCTTTTCTACTTTTGTTATCATAATTATTTTGTATTGTTTATTGCAACTAGCCTTCTCTTATTAGATTATCAACCACTTGTCTTAACCAAAATTCAAGTTAAGCTACAATCTTGTCGAACTTTGCCTTAAAATATGAGCATAAAAATTAAAATTCCTTTTAAGTTAAAATAATAAAAAAAATAAGGTGATTGATCTAATATAATTTCACCAAGAATGGAAAAGTTTTATGCAATCCCTCACCCCAGACAATTTCAAAACTAGTAAGAAATGCACACATCATGGGAAAATTGAATTGATTTACTTATTGTATTTGTTTTTAATAAAATTGTGAATTATTATATATATATAATATTTCATAAAATATGTCTATTTAATAATCAATTTCAAAAACCAAATTTCAATTAAATAATCAATTTCAGAACCAAATTTCAATTGCATTTAAAAATACACTTTGTAAAAAAAATGGTAATTGAGTGAAAAGAAACTTATCTAAAGTTTATGATTCTTGGCATCTATTATTTTTACGAACTAAGCCATTTGTTGGCTCTTGGCTCGGAATCGCCACCCAACCTAGCATACTCCCTTATATTCCTAGATCCTGCCAACTCTCCCAATAAACCTCTTGGAACGTTTCCATATTCCCTTCCACCGACCCCTTCATTACCGTATTTGGGCGTTTTTTTCATTCACCCCACCCCAGCCATGTGTACTCTTATTTATATGAGCAAGATTTAGATAAGCTACAGAGGAAATAACTAGAACAACTACAGGATCTGGAATGAAGATTTCATGCTTACTTATCTTATTACTTAAGATACCGGTTGGCTTACATAGAGACTTCGTAGTTTTAAAATCCTACCAGCTCTTTAAACACACTTAAACCAAAGATAATAGAGGAAGCCACCTACTTAATAAATCAAGAGTCAAAGACATATACATAGTTAAAACACAGTGACAAAGAATCTGCAATAAGTTTTTTTTTTTAATTTTACTTTATTTTTTCTTACTTTTACCTAATAAGAGTCCAAAATTTTGTTACACAGAATCCCACCATCTCTACATTACCAGTAAGGAAGTATTTGTGACTTGTTCTACGTGACCAGTTGTATTTGAGTGATCACCAGGCTATTTACCCACAAACAACAATAATCACCACGGGACTAGACTTAGTCATTATGTTCTCTTTGTCTGAGTTGCGCATGAGGCAATATGAGGGAGGATACAGCCAGAAACAGGGCATAGGTTCAACCCTTAATGCTTGTAAATATTTTTTCATCATGCTCGTACTGTTTGTTATTTTGAGCTCGTCACAGACTGCTGGTTCATTAAGCCACATTAGAACGTAATCAATTTGGAAAAATAAAAATATATAATAAAATTATATAAGGTAAAAATAAAAAAATATAATAAAAATAAATAAGTGAAGGCATTACAAAACAATGCCAATTTTACAAGTGCATGACATTAAAACAAATGGCATGACAATGCTAATGCAAGGTGTTACACCCTCATGACATTAAAACAAATGGCATGACAATGCCAATGTTACAAATTAAAACAAAAGGCATGACAATGCCAATGTTACAAATGACATGACATTAAAACAAATGACATGACATTGAAACAAATGGCACGGGGAAGAAATTCACAGTAAGAAATCAATATATGGAGAGAAATCAATATATGGAGAGATTATGTACAAATACTCTGCTTTGCTGCTGTTATAGTTTCAATTTCTTTTATACAGCGCAATTGCATAAGTGCCTACTTTGGAATTTGAATTTGTGAGTTTTTGTGAACAAAATTATATCAAATGGAAAGCGCAGCCATGGTTCAAGGGTTTGCAGAGCTTACCGACACTTCCTCCAACAAACCACAGCTGGGCTTCTCCAAGCATCTAGCAGGCAATCTCAAGGTCCATTTTAAACTAATTTGCAGAGTACAAATTACGGCTGGGCTTCTCCAAGCATCCAACAGGCAAGCTCAAGGTCCATTTTAAACTAATTTACAGAGTACAAATTACAGCTGGGCTTCTCCAAGCATCCAGCATCAGCAGGTAAGCTCAAGCTCAAGGTTCATTTTAAACTAGTTTACAGAGTAAACTTCAGTATTCAGTAAAGTGTTGTTTTCATATGGAGAACCAATTTAACTTAAACAATGTTGTTTTTTAAGAGAGATGGTTCAACCCGGAACTAACTCCTATTAGTTTAGTTAACATAAAACATTTATTTTCATAATTTTATTTTATGCATCCAGTTTAGTTAACATAAAACATTTATTTTCATCATTTTATTTTATGCATCCATTGATGTGCAGGTAAAAGTCAGAATCCATTGAACATGATCCATTGACCAATAAAAACCAAGCCGTTTAAATAAGATTTAGCTATAGGATCAAAAGATATATTGGACATGTAAAATAGAGGATCGCCCATTTCACATCTGATATTTGGTATTCCGTAAGGTTTGCATAATGAAGGAACATGAAAGCTCCATGGCCTGTATATTTGCTAATGGCATGCTTTGTATATTGGCTAATGATATCTTAATACTAAACTACCTCTCATTCAAAAAACCATTACCATGCATTTATACAACCATCCTTCACATTAATGCTGCAACAAGCAAGGCTGGTTCTTTTTCAACAACCTAGAAGATGAAGATGGCGTTAAGAAATTTAAATTTCTATGAAACTTTATGAGAAGTTACAATAACCATGAATTTTAGAGTTACTATGGAAATGGTAATTCTGTTGAACAAGCAATTCTCTGCATGACGCTACTTTGGGGGAAATGACCCTGGATTGTGCATGGTTTCTGTCTTTCAACAAACGAGCCCTTTCCCGTATAGTGTCAATTATTTAGTCGTTGGGTGGTAAATTTTCCAGGAAAACAATTCAGTTAGTGAATTTCTCAAACAAGTTTATTAAACCCTCTTCACCCCACCCTAGCCAAACCCCACCTCAGGGTTTGTAGAGAATCTTCAATGCTCAGAAAAAGAAAATTATAAGCTCATTACCAAGGATGAGAGAGTCGTTAAGGCTGATAACTGGTTAAGACTATACTCCCAACCAAAAAAAGTAAAAACAAGCGCTATATTTTGTTTAACCTGAATAGAATACATACACATTCTTTACATTTAGAGGTCAAAGGTAGTTTCCAACTGAATTGGCATGAAAATAAGTTTTAACTGAGTTAAAATAGATTACTTACCTCAGAATTTCTGTATACAAGGACCCGATTGCCCATTAGTCTTCTCTATTTCATGCGAGGTCCACTTACAATTTCTCTGGACGATGCAAGGCTAAACTGGATGCCTCTGAAAGTCACATGCACGAACTGCCCAACTTCTTCCATCGTGCCAGTAAACAAAGTGACTGACTACTTCACTCATGGGGCTTCGTTCCCTCTTATTAGTCTGCAAGTAAAAGAGCAAGCAAGCAACTAGTCTTCCTCGTCCTTCTAAGTCTGTAGTTGAAAAGCGAGCAACCAAACAACGAATCCAGCGGAACAGAACAAGAAAATGACAGGAGAGATTCTAAGTCTGTAGTTGAAAAGAAAGCAACCAAACGATGAAGCCAGCGGAATGAAGATTGTGTGCGAGAGCCAATGGAACAATAGAAGAAAATGAAGATTCTGTGTGAGAAACAGGAGACATGGTAATAATAAGTACTTAATGGTCATGTGGTGTGCCGCTCCCTCGTCTACGGACTCGGGTATAGAATGGTCGCATGGCAGTTGACATGCGCGTGACTTGAATTGTGTCATGGGCGGTGTTGCTCGAGCAGGGCAGGGCAGATAGGATGGTTTGTCCAACCCACAGAATTCTAGTTGCTAGCCTAACCACCGCTTCGCCCGCACAAGGATCAATGGGAAGTTGGAATTAGAAATAAAAATATACTAGCAATTGCCCCAAAAAGGTGCAAAATAACATCGAAGAAAAAAAATAAAATTAATTTTGATCAATAAATTTGAATGATGATTTTAATGAAAAAATATATATTTAACTTATGCAATGTTGACATTTTCTTTTTGCTATTATGTTATTTTAACATAATTCTTACCCCTTTTCAAGTTAACATAATCGTATAATAAGAGTAAAGCACATTTTTATTTCTTAAATATTCATATTGTGAAATTTTGGTAGAGACATAATTATATCCTATGATTGAAAATATACTTGATCATTAGAAATAGAAATTTTTGTGTAATGTCATCCACAATTTGGTGGTTTATTTTCTAAACATTACACAAAATCCTCAAGGAAAAATTCCCTATACCACCACGTTTATTCCTCCTTAGGGATGTTGTATCTTCCTTTTTATCATTTCCTCATCCAACATTTTCTCTTCCTTTATAATAAGTGTCTTTACAATGCCTTGGGACTAATTTTTTTAATGGTGTTGTACTCTAAGAAATGTAGCTTCCCAAGGATGGCTCACAATAAGTTAGTCACCCTTAATAATTTGTCAATGTCCAATATGTATGGATGTTTTTGTTTTGTACAAACAAGATCATTAAACAAACGATATCTCACTATCACTCAAAAAATTATGGGTGATGCATATAATTGTCATAAATTTAAGAGAGGGCTCACTTCCCAAACTTTTATAGTGTGATCAATCTATTTTTAGAAATTCATGATTGGGTTAGGTATGGATTTATTGGATAAGGTTACACAAATTGTGATGACAATCTTAGCATGCCATAGTCTCTTTTATTGAACCAATACACACAAGTATTTAACTAAGATGCAATCTTGTGTCACCACAAATTTGAAGCAAACAAAACTCAAAGGTAAACCTTCCATTACAATAAAACTTATTTCATTTCAATAGTTTTAATTTCCTTTTATTAAGTTTACGATTATCACCTAATACGATGAATGTTAAGTGGAGTCCACAAATTGCTAAAAGTCTCAAATTCTTAATATAAGAGTCAAAAGAACATTAATTAATAGTTTATAAGACATTAGGTATTCTAATATTTGACAATTTGTGCAATTTTTTGCATTTGATTTTATTATGGAAAAAAATTCATAATTAAATATTCTTAAATAAAGAAACATAGGATCTAAAACATCCCAAAAATAAGTCCATGGAGCCTAGAATAAAGGGTGAATGGGTGGACTCTTAAGGCATTATTTTCTTAAGGTTATTGATTCAAAAGTACAAACCTTACCAAAAGAAGACAACATTCATTCTTCTCTTACTCTCTTTGAAGAAAGCATTGATGGTCTCAAGGCTACAATGTTTAGTGGTAAGGTCAACTGTTGGAAGTAGACAAATTCATTATATCATCTTAGGACTTCAAATCATAGAAGGTATTATTATACATACTATGATGACACATCTAATTAGATCATTTAGGAGATAGTTACTCTATGTTATTGAAGGATAATTAACCTCAAATAGTCGATGGATTGATTTAGAAGAGTTGCCAAAGTATGGAAACATTGGTATATTGGTGGCATATAGATTTGAGAAACTTAAGAGAATATAGGGGTTGGGACATTATGTTCCATGTGTGAAGTTAGTTTTTATATTTTTTTATAATTATTTAAATTTTAAATTTAGAAAAAAAATAAAAGTTAGACAATATATTTATCTCTCCTTACAATTACAAAAAAACATACCATTGCTTCTCATATCAATATCTCAAATTAACTTTCCACCACCATCACTTTTATTGTGTATTTGAGGATATGTTAAATTACATAATTATTGAGTGATCAAAACTTGCAATCCCTTCACTCATATTTTCCTTCTAAGTGCTCTTTGTCTTCTTCCTATCATTAATTTTCATTGTTTATAAGCTCCAAATTCAATGTGATATTTTAGTGAATCTTAACTTTAACCTTAAACATGCAAACAAAATGTACTATGCTAATATTTTTTCAAATGCTTTAGAACCTCTTATCATAAAACTCCTTTGTATGACAATATGCAATCCTACACTGGTGTATTGGTATGCGAATTCAATTGGGAGTAAGAACCCCTTCCATTCCACTAGACTACAAATTTAGACTACTATACAATTGAGCTTCCATTCCACCAGACTACAAATTCGCATCCCAATTGGATTGAAAGCAAAAACACCTTCAAAAAGGCTGCAAATTTGGATCTAATTAATTCAATTGGATGCTAAGAGGCCAGATGGATAAAATTCAAGCTCTGTGCTCATTTTGCATATGTTTTCTTTCACTCTATCTTCTCATCGGAGTTGCAGGAGCTTCTCCAAATCTTGGTAGAAGTAGCTTCCCAAAGGGTTTCAAATTCTATGCTAGGACATCTGCTTATCAGGTTCCAACTTCATCATCAGTCCCCGCCCTATATTCACACATTGTATTCTGTAGCCCTTTGCTTGTTTGTCTTCCGAGTGTAACAAATCTTTTAATAAAGAAAGTTCCTTATTCAAGTGTAACAAGTCATCAACTCATGTGCATCATGAGATGTAATTTTTTTAATTTTTTAACTTATTTGTAATAAGAATGTGTCATATGTAATGATTCCTTATTTTCGTGAGCCTTAACAGACACAAGTGATGATGGGTTACAGTTTTGATTGTAAAAGGAAGGCTTGTTAATAGCCACAACCACATGCTCTAACAAACTGAGCTATCCCAACTAAAAACAATATTATTTTCATACATCTAATGTTTTATTTTATATTTTACATCAAAATTATATTCAAAATGTCAAATCTTTAAATATTAAAAAAAAACTATTTCAAAACATCAAATATTAGATATTGGATATTATTGATTACCTTATAATACTAATAATAACCTTTATTATATATAAAATAAAAGTTAATATAAATAAATTTTCTGCCATTCAACATACCAAACATGCATATTCATTTCACAATTAGAAAAACAATATAACATTTAAAAGAATAACAAATGCTACATTTACATAACACTTCTTGAGCAAAATATATTTTCATATGCCCATTATAAAAATTAACAAAATAATATTTAAAGAAATAATAACAAATATTTTTTTAAACTAATATTTTATAAAATAATAAACAACATTTTACATTTATACATACACATTTTTCCTTTTTTAAAACTAATATTTTGATAAAATAATAAAAAACATTTACATTTATAAAAGCACATGTTGAAGTGGAATAGGATATCATGGCTATGATGTAGTAGCGAAGGCTGAACTGGCACATAGAACCAACCGGCACTTGTGTGGTGGGTTTTTATTTGATAGAGGGACTCTAGAATCGTTGCTCTTTATGGGATTTTGGTAGCAGAAATATTTTAAAATATAATGAATGGTCAAACACCATCACTGACTAGGTAATACAAATGCCACCACCAATTTCAACATATTTATGTGTATGTTTCCAGTGATTTCATTGCATACACTCAATGGTATCATCTAGTGTTCTGTTTTTTAAGCAATGGTTTTCATATGATCCATTTTTGCGCTAATGCGTCAATATGTCTCCATTTTTGTACATGTTGCAACATTTTGTCTTCCAATCAATTGCAATTAGAGAGCACAAATGCATGTGTTTATGAATCAATACGAATCTTATATTAAGGAAAATGGTAGATTCTTGGATTACGGCAAATGAAAAGTATGAAGTATCCAAAAGTGCCAAACATCGTAGGAGCCAATAATGCTCTTTTAATTTGCATTGGTTACACCTATTACTGGAGCGACGACAAGGAGAAAGGCTTCTCCATCCTCTAAGTTTTAGTTTATCTCT
The DNA here is from genome assembly GCA_001517045.1 of Pseudotsuga menziesii. Lineage (NCBI taxonomy): Eukaryota > Viridiplantae > Streptophyta > Pinopsida > Pinales > Pinaceae > Pseudotsuga > Pseudotsuga menziesii. The sequence goes on from LPNX010635007.1 coordinate 10,669, forward strand.
GTAACTTTAAGTTAATAATTTCTTTCATGAGATGAGACTAGTGTGCCGCCGGTGCAATTTCAGAGTTGGTGGAGCTGCTCCAGACTCCCCAAAAGTGGTTGGAAGACAATTATCTGAATACCCAATTTCAACCACCCCCGATGAGCATTGATCAACAAACAATGCTCACTTAGGACTCCTTCCTCTAGGCTTATGTGGAATTGAGAGATATTGAGAATACAACAACAGAATTGGAAGATCGATTGAGTTGTTTGAATCATGCCAATGGTTTGTCTAAGGAAGAGCTTGTTTCTGGCAATTCTACTTTCAATACCATGGTCAAGTTGCTCTTGACAAAAATGACTCCACTGCATAAAGAAAACTCTCCCTTCTCTGATATTTCATTTTGCCTTGTTACGAATCCCTCTAACAGGGTTTGCATGTGCCCAAAAAGCATCCAATTGCTTTAGCATGTTGGTAGAAGCTACATGTAACCTAGGACAAAAAAATATTGTGGATTGTTTTCAAATAAACATTCTGCAAAATTTAATGATAAACTAAGCTAACAATGAAAGAATTATTGAAGATATATTTTTCAGTAAACCCATAAACAATATGCATACATTTAAAAAAAACGGATCTGATATTTGTTGCAAGCAATCTGCAAAAAAAAAAGAGTAGGAACATACTTGTAATATGCAAGAAAATGGGTGGAAATTGTTCTAAATATACAAACAATTTTTTCTATAGAATAAACACCATTTTTTCTCTCTAATAAGTAACAAGCTATTGGAATAAAGGTCGCATTGCAGAAGCACAATTGACAAGATTGAGTGAGCAAACTAAGTGCTAAAATTGTGTTTAGTAGAGGAGAACTTGTGCAACACATCGATCTCTCTCTCTCCCTCTCTCTCTCTCGTTGTTTGTTTATTTTAATATTTTTTGTTTCTTTAATTTGGAAATTTGTGAATGGGTTTCCAGAGTATGATTTCTTAATGTGATTTCTCTTGTTCACAAATTTTCTTGCAACACTATGGATACATTATAATGATAAAGTTGATGCCACACAAAGAAGCGCACAATATCCATAAAAAAATGTGTGTTTCATTGAAATTCCGGACATATATACAAAGTTGGCATATTAAAGATGGTTTTTGGACAGGAATGATGTGTTCACCTAAGAAGGTGATATTACGAAAGTTAGGCACCCAACTTAAATAGGAAAAAAAAATTTATGGACCAAACTGATTGCTGAACATGAAAATACTTAGGTATAAGCCTATGCACTAGGTCATCTCAATGTGATTTATATGCTCATTTTCAACCATTTCACCCTCCAACAATAAATTATCGGCGTATTATTGCACCTCTTTGGGGCAATTGCTAGTTATAAGGACTTAAAACTCATAGCCATAGCTTGGTCGAGGTCAGCTGACAGCTGACAACGATAGCAACTACTAGAATGTTTGACAAATTTAGGAGAAAGTCTCACAACCGTTCAATAAAATTATTACAAATATATAAAATTTTAATTTATTATATTTATAGGAATTTAGATATTTTGGACTTGGTTGACCAGAATTACAAGATTAAACCAAATGTATAGCACAGATTCATTTTATGGTAGTTGCATATTCATTTCATAATAGTAGTATATTGGTATACTTAAATGCATTTTCATTAAGATTTAAATAAACTTTAGTTAAACAGTAATAGACAACTATCTTTACAAAACTAAGTGGTTGGTTGTGTCTATCAACATTAAGAATGCCATACTTCAACCTCTATTACTTCATCAAATTTGAGCTACACAGCCACCCCTATAAAGGACCTCTTCAAATTTGATGGTAGGTAAGATGATATCCTATTAATTTGAGTTATGGAAAGCCTTTTCCTCATGCATGTGGGAATCTTAACAAAAGGTTTCTAATCCATGACTTATCTGATTATGATGATGATGATTAACCTCCATTAAGACTAGCTTTTGTTGAAACTTTTAGAAAGATAATACTCGGTTTACTTTACAATCTAATTTTATGAAAAATGAGATTAAATCTAAAACTTCAAAGGTGATCCTGGTTTCCTAAATGGTTCCTCCATTCCTTTATGATAAAACCATAAAATGATAACATACATGATGATGGATGATGTGTGGTTGGGGTTCTATATGGTTCACCTCGTAAGCTGTGGATAGCAGTCGAAAGGTACATTCTGAGACGATATTGTAAGTTGTATATATGGTCTTGGTGTTACACTTATTTAGCCCATCTAATCCATGAGCTATCAATTATATGATACGGTAAGTTGTATAAATAGGTTTAGTAAGTTGAATATATGCATCTTGCAGTGCAGTATTTAGTATTGTTGTGGAGATGCAAATCCAATAATCATAATCAATTTAACTGTGCACTTTCTTACAGCAACATCGGCAACAACCTTGCTGATATTGTCTGGTTTTAGTGTTATAATTAAGTTGTATTCTTATAGTTGTTAAGTCTTTCAAATCCCTGATTTGATCATATTATATGTCCTGGTTAGGTATTGATATGCCCCTTGATGCAATGTCGCAGATTTAAAGTTAAGGCGTTCTTTGCAGAAGTTGGAGTATTGTTAGCAGAGAAGGCATTCAGTTTCAGCTGAGTGATTTCCAGCAGCTCTAAGTCCTCTAATGGCCTACAAGATGGACAATATTTCTCAGCCTATTCCTGGCAATCCGGACAAGATCTTCACGTCCAAACCCAAGATCGGCTACATCCTCAATGTGCCCAAAACCATCTTTATCTTCTGCATAACCCTGGGAACGATGGAAGTCATCAATTGCATATACAATTACCTTGTCAATTCTCAATCGCAGCCACAGCCACCTGAACAGACCAATAGCAATCCCGACCAGTCCTTCACCTACAAACTCAAGCCGGCCAATAACTTGGAAATCCTCAACGCAGCCGTGGCAATTCGATAATTCAAATCTCCAAGCCAAATAACTCGAGTGCAAGTTTTATCCACAACACCATAATGGTCCACGATATCAAAATGGATTCAAGCACTGAACAAATTAATACAAAATGTAAATGATTTAAAATAAAATGTAAAATTAATAAGTGTAAAATGTAAATGTAATAAGTGTCCAATCCACAGAATTCTAGCTGCTAGCCTAACGGCAAGAGCTATTTATTGAGCTGCAGAGCATTTAATGCAGCCCAAGCAAGTTTGATGATCGTTGGATCTTGAAGTGCTCGAGATCCAACGGTCATCAAGCCTGCTTGGGCTGCATTAAATGCTCTGCAGCTCAATGAATAGCTCTTGAAATAGATATGTATATACAAAGTATTAAAATTTATTTTTAATTCGAGGATCGAATGCCAAACCTGACGTCAATCATTCAACAACTAATCAAAAATTTTAAAAATAAAAAATTTAAATTCTTTATAACTCCTACAAAGTTAAAACATTCTTTTTTTAAGATTTGTACTACCAAACTAATACGCCGCACCTAGTCCCATCTGAAAAAGGCATCCGGTGGAGGGGGCAGGCATGAACTGAAAGGCAGATAGGTTAATTCCTAGAATGCAGTGGATTTTATTCAAATTTCTTACTTGTATCAGCAAGGCTTGGCGGAACTAGAATATAATATGTGATACTAAAGAATAAATCATAAGGCAAGGTTATAATAGTTTGAACTGTAGGAGTTGAGTTGCTTTTAGTTTTGGAAATTGTTACTATAGTGATCGTACAGCTTCGACCAATTGACCGTAGTAACGCACCAGGCACCAATTAATTTGCGAGGAGTAATAGGTTGATAGACAAATCCTTCTATTATATACTGATAGTTGAAAAGCCATGTAACTGAATAATATGGTTAAAACCAAATAATTTAATAGACTCTCCTATTTGGTCAGAATAAAAATGTTATAATAAACCATCAATCTTATTATTATTATTATAGTAAATTATAATTAACAATTTATAAATCAATCTTATTGATGATGATGATGATGGTTAACGTCCCCTGAGACCAAACTTTGGTCTATCGCACCTAAAGAAGAGAATTAATTAGTTTGCTTTAAAGTTATATTTCTATGCTCAAAGAGCTTGGAAAGAAGCGTCCCGAGCTTACTATAATTTTGATAGGCTAAAAGGCTAGGAAAGTCGGTATTGCAACAAAGATTATGAAACTGGGATCTAATGTGGGTGTACGCAGGGCACTCTAAGAGGAAGTGATTTTCATCTTCAATGTTCTTACTCTCACAAAGGTGGCAGATCATTTCTACCCATGGTGTTTTAGGGACTCTCCAACGACCAGTTTCACTATGGAGCTCATGCGAGTTCGTTCTTATCTTAGCTATGTTAATTTTTTTCTTAGTACTGATCAAAACAGAGAGATACTTTTGATCTTCTAGAGTAGGGTTGATGACCTCCTTATAATATCTTAATTTTCTTTTAGCCTCGAGATCTTTCTCACACCACAATTTTTCTTTAAACTTAGAAGAAATAATATTTTTAATGTTATTAATATTCTGCAAAGCAACATCTTCATCGATCTCCCAGTGATTTAACCAAGACCTGGTATCTTTATACCACCCACGCTTGAGCCTTAAGTGGTTTTGGCTGGAGTTTAAAGCTATCTTAGGGAGTCTATGGTCTCCCGTGTTATTGATTTTGTTCTTGTATAACAGGAGTCTAGTCATAGCTAGGCTCTCGATGGGGGAAAGACCCACTTCTATAAGGAGAATAGGATAGGGTGTATTGTTTTTTTATTTTGAGGTTATAAGTTATAAAATGCTTCTGGATTTGCTCTATCTTTCTCTAGGATTCTCTAGAGATGCTGCAACCCCAAACCTCACACCCATACAAGATGACAGGAGTGACTAGAGTTTCAAAAAGGAGCTTCTTTTTAT
>LPNX010635007.1:15903-82035 GCA_001517045.1 Pseudotsuga menziesii
TCATAGAGCCTTATCGTGGCAGCTCTCAGCTCGAAAGGAACCTTAAGCTATTCTAACCTATTCCAAAGGTTATTTCTAGGTACCATATCGAAAGCCTTTCTAAAGTCCACAAAGCAGCAAAAGAGATTGGATTTATCATTGCGGCACTCCTCCATAATGATCCTAAGCGTAATAAGGTGGTCCGTTGTTGAGTGATGCCTTCTAAAACCCGCTTGGCCTTTAGCCCGCTTACCTTCACTTTCAAGCCAAATGCTAATTTTCTTTTCCAAAATAATACCATATATTATTATTATTCACTCTAATAAATTATAATTAAACTATTTAATGTTATGGTATGCAATAAATTATATTAAAACAATTTTCTTATTGTTATTGGGAATTGTTAAAACAATTTTCTTATTGTTATTGGGAATTACTAAAACAATTTTTTTTATTGTTATTGGAAATTGCTAGCCACATCGTGGCTTGGCTTGTCCGATGTGGCCGGCCATCTCTATTAGAAAAAGGAGTAAACTATCTACCCGACCATTTGCACCTGGGGCCCACCGGGGTGGTCCAGGAACAGCTCACTCCGTTTGTTGCCACCGTTAAGTCCCTACCACCCTCCGACAAACGTCTGACTCCCTTGTTCATCAATGGAAAATGGAAAATCATCCTCCGCCATCCCTGCCTGCTCCTAGACCAACAAACTCGATCGATCATCCACGGTCCCGCAACCGTGATCTGTGCAGTCCAGCGATCCTTGGCCTGCGTTCAACGATCTCGCTTCTTGCACTCCCATCCACCAGTCCACTACAACGACCACCAAGCCACTGCCAGAGCTCCCCATTCAAGCTCAAACTGCATCCACCAGGCGACAATCACATCTCCCTACAATTTCAGATTGTTGCATCTTCAAATAATTTATTTTCTACGTAGAAGAAATCCAACGTAATGCATTTCGATCATGAAATTGATTACTTGATTCAGTCTAGAATGAGCAGAGAAAGAAAAAAATGGTTTCTACTCTATTGAAGAGATCACTTTCCCTAAAATTGCTTGCAGCGAATTCTGGTTGCACACAATATTCAAAAAATCCTTTAACAAAGTCAGAAATATTACGTAGAAAGTTCATCAGAAACTTGAAAAAAATTGTATCTCTGGATTTTAAAGTTAATGAATTTCGATCATGAAAGTGATTTCTTCAGTAGAATAGAAACCATTTTTTTCTTTCTCTGCTCGTTTGAGACTAAATCAAGTAATCAATTTCATGATTGAAATGCATTACGTTTGATTTCTTCTACGCAGAAAAGAGATTATCTGAAGATGCGGCAATCTGGAATTGTAGGGAGATGTGATAGTTGCCCGGTGGATGCAGTTTGAGCTTGAATGAGGAGCTCCTACAGTGGCTTGGTGGCCGAAGGGTGGTAGGGAATTGACGGTGGCAGCAAACGGAGTGAGTTGTCAAGGATCGCTGGACTACACAGATCACTGTTGCACGACCGTGGATGATAGATCGAGTTCGTTGGTCCAGGAACAAGGACGACGGAGGACGATTTTCCGTTTTCCATTGATGAACAAGGGAGTTGGACGTTTATCGGAGGGTGGTAGGGACTTGACGGTGGCAGCAAATAGAGTGAGCTGCTCCTGGACCATCTTGGTGGTCCCCGGGTGCAAATGGTCGAGTAGATAGCTTACTCCTTAGAAAAATACAATATAAACTATTTGTCTTTATACTTTGCCTTATCTTTAAAGCTTTGAATATAAGTTCACCCTTCTCTTCATTACTATGCTCTCATTCCTATCCTCTTGATTAATTTTAACCTTCTCATCATATTCTAACAAGTAATTACAAAGTCTCTCTCTCATTTTTAACATAGTCATCATCCCTATCATTATAATAAGTGATTACGAAGTCTTTCTCTATCATTTCTCCCTATTAATGTTCGATATTAAAAGTAATTGATGACACTTATTACGTTGATATTTAATGTAAAATAAAATGATTTATTTTTTGATTCTTAATGTACTATAAATGTATGATTAAAAAATTATATATATATAGTTTTTTAATTAACCAATAATTAGTAGTAATACAAAAAATTATAATGATTTAATTTTTTTCTTTTAAATTCATATTTACATAAATTGATAATTTATTAAATTATTTATGATATTTATAAATTATTATTTTTTAAAATAAGAGATTGATAACTCATCGATTCTAATTTTGAATCTAGGTTTAAAGTCATAACCAAGTCCTCCCTCTTGAGGTGACATATGGTTGGTTCAATGGACGCGTGGTAGGGGATTAGGTAATAGGGTACATGTAGGATTATGCAAGGTGTAGGGCCCACTACCATGTAGTGAACTGTGTTCATGGCGTCTATTGGTAGCTAGTGACCAAATAGGGGCATTACTTGGTGGTGATGGCTTGCCCATTAGATCTTATGATGGTTTTAATCTTGAAAAGACGACTTCCTAGTGATTCCAAAAGATGGAGGTGACCAGCTTGGCACATACACTGACAAACAAAGTCAACCCTCCTAGTCGTGTTAGACGAGATCCTATGTAGCTATTAACGTGACCCTAGAGTGGTTATGGGATGGTTTGTAGTGGTTGTCTAGAGTCCTCTTCTTAGAGAACATGGTTCCAACTGATTCTTAGTAGTATGGTGATTTGGGGTCGTGCACGCTAGGGGAAGGATAGGAGGAACCCAACCCACATGTTGCGTGTCTAGAGACAGACGCAAGAGGAAGGATATTTTTTTACCAAATTCATCTTGCATGATTTCTAGTACATGAAATTGCAACAACCAAGGTTTGGTTTAAGGGTGAACTAGAATCAATGGGGATGATTAATATCTAGGTGGAGATGGAACCTTGGGTGTAGGATGAGACATCATCCTAGATCTGAGACACCAAATATGCAAAGACTGCTTCTTTATACCGATACATGAAGGACTTAGATGGTAAAGCCCAATAAATAATAAGGAGGAAAAGAAAGAAATGTTGCTTCAGTTGTATCAAACCCAAGAGCATATTTTTTGAGTGGATGCCAAACTCAATCTCATCACCAAGGCTATAATGAGGTTGAGAGCAAAGATGAATGTGCTAGCAAAAGTGGCTACTAGTACGGTCTTAAGAGAATAGTCTTTTGTTGGGCAGCGTAGTATTTTTTATTCAGCAACAAAAGTGTCCCCCGAGTCTATTCTTGTAGATGACTAGCTTCTTTACTATGTTTCTATTTAGTTATCCTATGAGCATTACTATATATGATAGTTTTGATATACGCGAAAATCCAGAGCATTACTGCTTAAAGACTTTTTTATTTCTTAGTTATGATTATATGACAAACTAATGATAAATTAATTTTTACGCCCTAAGGTGTTTTTCTTTCAGAAGTTCGATTTCGGAGCACTGTAACACCGTCGTCCCTCCATCCAACAATTGGATGCCACGTCCGTCATCCCTTCGGCAAACCATTAACTGCCATGTCCGTCATTTGTTTTTCGTGTCTTCCTACCCGCAATATTTTTCACTGCTGGTTTAGGGTCAGACCATGATTCCGTAGCCGGATATTGTTTCTGCGGAGGGCGAGGGAAATGGCAAAGATGCTAAAGAAAAAGGGCAAGAGACGGGGTTTGAAGCTGAAGGTGGGCAATGTTTCGTTGAAGAGGCTTCTAAGCGGAGCCATTGCGGGGGTCGTTTTAAGAACGACAGTGGCACCGCTTGAAATGATAAGAACCCACAGTTAATTTGGGTCGCGCTTTTGCGAGTTCATGGAAACCATGCCCAAAGAAATCATCATCCGCTTCTTCAGGGAAGTAATCGATCACATCGAGCGGGAAAGAGGTATTCATGACCATCTCCTCAAGGTCAAGAGCTCGAAACCCAGGTCGGGGTTCACTATACACGTTTTCTATGGCGAAGACAGGGAGGGTCCCGAAAAAATAGAGTCGGGGTCCTGCATTTCCTGCCATGGCGACGCCCCTCTTTTCCCCAACATCGCGAGTTCGGTTCTCACAGGGGAATGCGTGCTGGCTGAATTCGGCGAAGACTAGTAGTATGTATAGTGCTCCATCGATGCCAAAAGCGAGGGCGGGCTTCACCGTGACACCGGTCCGGCATGTGGAGACAATGGGGCATTTGGAGGACGAGGAATTGTACTGCCTGTGGCGGGTGGGAGTGAGGGCTTTGAGGAGCGAAGGGCCACAACCGGTGAGCATGGTCGTCAACCATGGAAGCTACAGGAATCTGCCGCACCTCCACTTGAAGATCTGGGTGGACGACGGTGCGCATAGGCAGGCCAGGTTGAAGTGGAGTGACAACAAGAAGAGGGTGTGGGCGAGACTTGAACGCTTGACCTCCTCATCTCTGCCCAAAAAACGTGTGCTCTGCCGGGGATTTGAAAGCCAGGGTAGATGTAAGTTCGGAGGCAACTGTAGATTTCTCCATGGGTGAGAAGAAGGTGCAAATTAGGGAAGGTACTTCCCTCATTTTCATTTTTTTTTGAATTGTAGATTTCGCCATGGGCGAGAAGGAAGTGCAAATTAGGGAAGCCTCCTTCCCTCATTTTCATTTTTTTGATATTTATCCATCTCAATTTTGAAAAATTGGTGGGATTTACATAGGCAATTTCATGGTGGTTGGGAATATTGCATCTTTTTGTATTTAATATAGATTGATGTGCATGTTACATCGATCTTGTATCTAATATGGTTTTTCTAATGAAAATATTTGTTATCGATATCGAAAAGAGGAGTGAAATTATGAGATGGTCAATCGAATTTAGGTTCAGTGATTGAAATGAGGCTTTTAATGATCCAAGAAAAATAATTTGTTTGATTGCAGCGTACCTCGTTGAAACTGAGAATCAAATTCAATTGTTTGACAATTTTTTTGAAATTTCAATATTTTTTTTTAAGAGTGTAAGTTTTTATTTAGATTTTTAACTTTATAGATTTAATCATAAAATTTTGTGACCTGGTCCAGAGTCTTATTGTTGGGCTGCTTCGTTGCAGTTTTCAATTCCCTCTCATGTCCCATATCATATCAAATGTTTTTATTGAACATTCTCAATTTTCTGTCCTAAATTTTCAATGTTGTTTTCAACTATTCTTGTAACAATGTCATGATTGCCCATTAAAGATCAATAAATGCCTTGAAAGTTGAACATCTTGCTCCTGCTGCAAGTATGCTCATTGTGAGAAGCTGGATGGGCAACACAGGTTTTCTTTTATAGGTAACATACTCAATTCCCATACCCCTCATTTCTTCACCTTTGCCATTGATTCATCTTAATTTGAAAAGATTAAAAAGTTAAAATTCCTTAAAAAGATATAAAAAAAAATTAAAAATATTTAATGTTAATATTTTGGTTGGCATTGATTGATCTTAAAAAGAAAAAAACATAAAGATAAAAATAAAAATATTTAAACCGAGGATAAATTTAGGTTAGCTTCTATATTCTTCTTAAAATTTTAAATTATTTTTAAAGAGATACCTAATATTCATCATTTATGTTTTTATGGTTTACATTCTACGGACATTTTTATTTTACTTTATATATGTCAACATTTATTAAAGATTGAACATTGTTATTTTACTTTATATGTCAACATTTATTAAAGATTAAACATTGTTATTGTATTTTATGAGCATCTCACTTTGAACATTGTTATTTTACTTTATATGTCAACATTTATTAAATATTAAACATTGTTATTATATTTACACCGTAACGCATTTTTCTTTCAGAAGTTCGGTTTCAGAGCATTGTAGCATCGTCGTCCCTTCGTCCAACCATTGGCTGCCATGTCCTTCGTCCCTTCGGCAAACCATTAACTGCCACGTCTGTCATTTTTTTGTCATGTCTCCCTGCCCGCTCTGTTTTTCGTTGGTTGTTTAGGGTCAGACCATGATTCCGCAGGTAGATATTGTTTTTGCGGAGGGCGAGGGAGAGGCACATAAGGATGTTTCTTTGCCGCAAGTCTCGCCTCACTCACTAGAGAAAATTGGGTTCCTGAGCATGAAAGGTGCGCCACACCATGTGTTTTCTCATCGAATTTTGATTAAAACTATAACCTAGATTCATTGAATGTTGATCAAAATCATAACCTGTATCAAGGATCTAGGTGTGAATTTTGTTTACAAAATTCACTAATATGCAAAGTATATTAGCTAGCATACATTTATCTTAAAACTGGATATTTTGAATACAGAAGGATTATAAAAACCAGGTGCAAACCTATTGCTCCTTACAAAAACTGAAGTTAAAATCAATTTATGTCGGTGGTTGTTTTATATTTTATATTTTTTTACTTAAATATTTAGTTAAAATATTGGCTTCTCTCTTTTCTTCAAACATCAACTCTACCTCAACTTCAATTTTTTTCCAATTCTAGGTTATTAGGGTTACATACGTTGCATGACACATTGTAAGGGGGTACCTTGGTTTAATTGGTGCCAAAAAAAAGCGCAACCAACCCAGGAAGATATTGATCAACCCTTAATTAGAAATTGAAGGGTTTCTCTTACAGGCTGTGTCAAACCAGCGAGTCATCTACCAAGGTCTTGGTCAACAAGTCTAATGCGAAGCGTTGCTCTTGAAAGGCCGAGCCTTCTTAGTCAATGTCTTGAGCTAGCTTTATTTGGTTCTGAAAGGTCAGTCGACTAAGGTCCCAATCAACCCTTCCAACTGAAATGTCAAACCTTCTAAAATTATGTACTGGGATTTATTTGCTCATGAAAGGCTTTACTCACTGGCTTCGATACTGCGAAGGTTAACCCCTTCCAAATAAACTATACTCATGTGCCTTATTTGGTCCCTTAGTATTGCACTGGTTTTATTTGGTGACCACTCTTTTCAAGTTGAGATGAATATATGTTCTAGCTCAGGAGTTAGGACAAATAGTTGATCACCACAAGAAAAAAATGGGGCTATGTTAAACACTCCCACAATCTAGATTATTAGTAAATGTTTTTATCAAGCAATCTGCCCACAACAATTTTCACAATACACATTATAACATCCAAAAATTTAAGGATCTGTAGGGAAATTGCAGTAGTAAATACTCACTAAGATGAAATAACTCGGGCAATAAAAATTTAATACTTAAACTACCAGAAGCCACTAGGCAGCGAAAGGTAGCAACTCATCAGAATTATGTTTCTAGGGCCAGCCAATGTGAGGTTCCTCTGAAATCGGGGACTTCCTCACCTTTTTATATGGCCAGAGGGATGCAAGGGATCATGTAATTAGTAGCTGTGGACTATGGCTAATCACGGCAACTATGTAGCTCTATCTTGTTACCCTGACTGCTCAGCCTGCCTAGGATTGTTGTCCCTGGCCTGAACCTTCTCCAGATTACTAATACCAGGATGGAGAGATGGCTGGTGGAATCTAAGACATGTAAATGTGACTCCCCTTCAGAATTCCAGTAATTGGCAAAAGTGTTTGAGATTCATCGCGAGCTTGGGCGCTTTCTAGCATGTTCGTGAAGATATAATTAGGACATATATTGTTAGTTTTGAGATCAGGCTCCGAAAATTGATCTGCTACATATTTGATTTTAGGGTATTTGTTTAAATCATATTTATAACTTAGCCCACGGGGCGTAAAATGGATAGTGAATGGGTGTACTTCTAAGGAACTCCTTGCGTGCTTACTTACAAAAAAAAATTCATAGTTATAACTTATATCCTATCTTAGAATTTAATAAATTCAACAAAATTCTTACATGACCTTTTCCTGGCCACCTGAATGGAAAATATAAGGCTTTGAAGTTCACAATTGTGGGATAGGAGCGAAACCTCCACCTCTTCAAATATAGAGTTTGCAAGCCTGAATATATGTTGGTTGATTCTGGCAGGCCTAAGTCCATCTAATCCTTTGAAGTAGTGACCTGAATTTCTAAATTAGAAATCCTGATGGCTTAGTGCTGCAAATTTTGCAATTGCTATATTAATGAATAAAGTTTAAAACTAAAGTAAGAATTTTGTTTTAGGATTTCTGCTTTTTAGTTGATTACTTAAATAAATTCTAAATAGAGGATATCATGCATTAAGTTATGTAATGATCAATTAATTAGAGGCAATGCTGCAAGCTAATGTTACCTGCCCAGTGATAGGTTGTGTGAGAATGATTGGATTGCACACTGGGTTTTGCAAAGACTGGAAAGTTATTTTGACGAGAATCAAGTATAATGGAAGCATGCTCAGTTACTAAAACCCATTATGAATTTACGGAACCTTTTGGAGCCTGTTTTCCTAATAAAAAATTGGAAGGGCTTCCAATTAAGAACAGAAAACTACTCGGTTTCTTTTCCACTCAAACTGGTGGCATGATTCACTATTGGCCAATCTTGCAAAAGCTACACACCCTTGTTATTAGGGTCTTGGTTATGTAGTTTGTAGAACCATTACAAATTCATCATAATTAGCTTATGGACAATGGATGACAGACTAAACTCAAGGAGAAGCAATGTACTATTATCATATGAAAATTTGACTTCAATTGACATTAAAGATTTCATGTCATGTTTTAGCCATTGGAGTGTTTCGTTCTTATTAGGGATCCTTTTGGGGATTTTTAGTCTTGTGGGTCTCCTTGTTAGTCAGTGAAAATTCATTTCACACATGGTTAAAGACTTCAAAACACATGCAGAATGACACAAATTTGGGGCAATTTTTTTAGTGCATTATTAGAACCATGTGGTGAGTCCTACCCTATGGCATAGCGTTGAAGAATATAATTTAGAAATGTACTTTTGCATAGGTTCGGTTTGAATGTGCCAGAAATAGTTCGATTTAAGTCTATTTTGTATTTTGTCATTGAACCGATGCTCTGCAAACTTCAATCATATTAGATTCACTCTTGAAACAAATATGTCATTTCTTTTACTTGTGGGATCCTAACATTTCTTAAAAAATAAGGCTTTTCTCTCATCTTCACCAACCATCAATTATTTGAAGGATAAAGAATGGAGAGCAATGAAGGAAAGTGCACATTAAAGTCTCCAAATTGCAAGTGCTACTTTTGTTGGTCTATTATTTTTTCTTGTCCTTGACATCTTCCATCTTTTTCCCAATTTCAGAAGGAATATGAAGTGTACAAGATCCAAATTAATGCTCTTGTGGCCAAAGTACAAAAAATGCCCGAGGAGGGATGGACCATGCAAGATGGGACTCCATGGCCATGCAACAACACTCGAGACCATCCTAGGATGATCCAAGTATCACATGCTTGTCTTTAATCCTATAGTCTTATCTTTCCTTTGTAGTCTATACGCAGTATCGATCATAAATTTATTTTCCATTTGTTCACATGCACCTACATATGTTTCAAATAGAGTAAAATAGTTTTACTCAACTTTTTACTTTCCACTTCAGGTTTCTTAGGTCACAGTGGGGGAGTTGACAATGATGCCAATGAATTACTACGGTTAGTTTATGTATCCTATGAAAAGAGGCCTGGTTTCCAACATCACAAGAAAGCTGGTGCGATGAATGCATTGGTATATTCCTTGTTAAGTATACATTTTTTTGTTTTTTGTTGATTTCCTACTATAAATTTCATGATTCATTATGTCGATGATTGATATCCCATTTCTCTAATTAGGTCTGAGTTTCTTCTTTCCTCACAAATGGCCTCTTTTCTTGAATCTTGACTGTGGTCATTATATAAACAACATCAAAGCTCTTCGTGAGGCAATGTGTTTTCTAATGGATCATGCTCTTGGGAAGAAAACTTGCTATGTACAGTTCGCAACACTGTGTTCTTTGATGTAAGCACTGATCAACCCCCAATATGTACTCTTGTATGCAATTATGCAATTTCCTTATATTTTCATCCTGGCGTATTAATTATGAAATCTTTACGGATCACCTTGATAGGTTTCGATGGCATCCAAGGGCTTGTTTATGTGGGTACATGGTGTTGTTTTAATAGACAAGCACTCTATGGTTATGGCCCTGTCCTCAGTGAGAAGGATCTTGAACCAACATGTTTTCTGAGATGTTGGAAGGGATCTAGAAAGAAGAGAAAAAGGGAAAACAAAGGGTATGCTGATGATAAAAAGAGAACCAAGCGAACTGAATATACCATACCCATATTTAGTTTCAAAGACATAGAAGAGGTTCTTGAAGGTGAGAAATCCCAGTCCAAACCAGTGACTTGTATTCTTTGACAACTGATTTAACCTTAAATATTTCTCACCCTCATCCTTCTTTGAAATTGCATTTGGCAAGATTTGACAATGAGAAATCATTGCTCATGTCCCAAAGGAGCTTAGAGAAAATATTTGGTCAACCACCAGTTTTTATTCAATCTACTCTCATGGAAAACGGCGGTCTACCACAATCTGCCAATCCTACTTCTTTATTGAAAGAAGTTATTCATGTTATCAGCTGTGGATATGAAGACAAGTCAGAATGGGGAAAAGAGGTATGTTGAGTAGATCTGGATCTACATCTAATTGATGATGATTTGGATAAATATTTTTCCTAAGTGTGCATAAATTCCTTTTAGATTAAATCATGCCATGCTAAATTTATTTTTGTAAGTAGAGTAACATGATAGAATAAGTGTACATTGGTATTTGTTTTGCAGTTACAATGGCGCCCTCTGGAGTTTCTAAAAAACATACCGTACCTTTAGGTTTCCCCCCGAGTCTTGTTCTGTTGTGTACAATTTCCTTCGTAATTGGAAATTTCATTTAGTGAAGATAGAGACACAATCAACATTTTTTTTTTGTCAATGGTATGTTTGCAATCTCTTTGAATGCTCAATTTACTATTCTTCTTCTCGATGTTATACACTTTTGCATATCAACTATTTTTTTTCCCTTTGCAAAATCTGAGCAGTTTTCTTATTTCGTTTATGAGTTTTATGATATACTTGTAGAGCAGCATAATCCACAATTTGCTTGGGACATTTAAAGAGATTCCATTTCAAAGAGCTTCAGGTTGCCACTGTAAAGTTTAGTAGCAAGACTATTCTAGGTTCAGGATATTTTGGGAATGTATAATGGTATGTATGCAATCTCCCTAGATGGTCAATTTACTAATTTTGTTATCAGTGTTACACAATTTTGATTATCAACTATTTTGGTTTTTTGTGAAATCTGAGCAGTTTTCTTGTTTCGTTTCTGGGTTATATGATGCATTTACTTGCAGAGCAGCCTGATCCAAAGGATTCCATTTCAAAGAGCTTCAGGTTGCCACTCAAATTTTTAGTAGCAAGCATATTCTAGGTTCACGAGGCTTTGGAAATGTTTACAAGGGATTCCTACAAGATGACACTCTTCTTGCTGTAAAGAGATTGAAAGATGTTAATGCCGCAGAGGGAGAAGTCCAATTTCAGACAAAAGTGGAGATGATCTGCTTTCCTATGCATAACCATTTGTTGAGATTATGTGGAATTTGCATGGCATCCACATAAATACTATTCACTTATACATAGATGCTCAATGGAAGTGTTTCATTTCCTCTTAGGGGTAATTAGTAATTACTTATTTTTCCCTTGGTGCATGTTTCTGCAAATATTAGGGTACAACAAGTAAAATACAAGTGGTCTACTATCTAAACTATATAGCTTTTGCACATAACTTTGTCTGAATTGGCTTGTATTATACATAGGACATTATTGGGTCTTAAGTAAACTTGCAAATACCATTCATGTAAATCCTACATTGGATTAAATGGTCAAATATCATCCTTTTATATATGCATGCATCTGGCTGCAAGAGTCTAAGAACTAAGGCTGGATTTCTAGTTTCGAGCAAAATCCAAGCACAAAGTCATTATGCTAATAAAAGGAAAAATATTGAAGGAGGCCAGTCAAGACAGGTTAAGAACAATTACGTCACAATTTCCCAGGTAGCTTATTACAGGTTACTTAATTGGTATACGAATATCTGGACAAGGACCCCAGAGATTCCTTAGCTGCTGCATTATTGAGTGATGAATACGCTTAGGAAGCGGAAATTGCATCCTTCACTCACGATGGGTCCTTTTTTCATTCTTTGTCACCTCTTTCTACATCTGTGACAAAGACAAAAGTAAATACACTCTTTACAGAAGTGGACCATACTTTTGGAGTTCAACAAGTGGAGGATGAGGTATTCATTTTGCATTTGTTGTTTTAGAATATCATACATTTTTTTCCCTGGATGGAAGATTGTTTGCATTTGTGACCCGTTCGTTGCATGTATAATCTAATTGGTGCAAATATTTGATTGCTTTTGGATTGACATTTTAATAATTAAAAAATATTTAAAGGGTAGACAAATCGATGTTATCCAGAAGGAACAAATGCAATGAAGAGATTAAGATTTCATACTCATAATGGAGACAACCCAGATAAACGTCTTATTCATTAATACTACCTACTAGCTTTAGGGGAAAACCCAATGGTGTAGTAAGTCATTACTATCCAAACCCCAGACTCCAACAATGAAAATGGAATTCCAAGTAAAATAGTTGGAATAGTGAAATCCCATGCAGGATAAAAACGTAAATCCTGTTGCTTGAAGAACACAGGAAGCGTGACAAATGTCATGGCCAACTCTGCAAATCCATTGAACATGTTTGTGAGGAGACCAGGGATGATTTTAAGGAGCCATACTTATTTAAAAGTGTATAAATGTTGACGAATATTACCAATTCTTAAAATGCCAACTATAAAATGATTAGCGATATTTTTCAAAAAATATTTTAATTTCCAAGGATTTTATATGATTTATATAATAATTTGGCAATTTTTAGGGTGAAAAAATTTTACCCCATCAAAATTGGGCAAAATGGGGCTTCAAAAAATGAAAAATGGTGAATCTTTTTTGGGAGAAAAACATGGAAAATTAGCCCACTGGGCTAAAATTCGCCCCTAAAATTATCCCTGGAGGAGACTGTACTAAAGTGCTCTGAGGTATGCATTTGCATCATTTAGGGTCTTATATTTAGACACAAAATGTATTGAATGGAGACATCACCATTCCTTTTACCAACCAAACAAACCCAGCTAAGGGGTGAAAACACGAAGTTGGGTAACACTTCCATGAGAATTGGGTGTCCAAACAACATAGCGAATGTTATTCGGCCGAATAACTATATTTATTCGGCCGAATAATTTATTTATTCAGCCGAATAATTATCATTATTCAGCCGAATAGCTAATTCTTTATTCAGCCGAATAACGTTAACAGTGAACCGTTTAATTTGACAAAATGCATAGCCGATCGGCATTTTTTATGGTCGTTTTAACACTTGTTCGGCCGAATAATGGTTCGGCCACATAATTGTTCGGTTGAATAATTATTTCACATAAAAGGCAAGCTCCAACCCCATTGTCATTGTTTTCACCTGCAGTCATTTGTCTTCATTTGGTCGTGTTTCTTCCGTCATCTGATTTCTCTGTTGTTGTCCATCATCCCTGTCCTCGTCACCGCTCCTGACGTGGACATACTAGTTTCCTATCGGCGTGGAGGTCGCTTCATGATGGACTGTTCACCGTGGAGGTTTGTTCGGCATGGAGGTCTGTTCGTGGAGGAAACATCGTGGTGGTGTTTGTGGTCTTTTCTTGGAGGGTCTATTCGTGGTCTGGTCTTGCTGTGCTCCTCCGTGTCAGGTAATTTTTTATGAAATTGCTTATATAATTTGAAATTTTTAATATGTGATTTATCTATTGTTGTAGTCAATGGCATTCGTTTTTCGTCATAGTATTGCAGAGTTAAAGTTTGCATATGTTATTCGGTATTGTATAAATCTTATAATTTTAATTTTAAGTAATATCTATATGTCTATGAAATTTGTCGATGTTAACAGAGTAGATGAACTCTGTCCATGTTAACAGGGTAGATGAACAGAGTCCATTTGGATAAGTTTTTGTTAATTTTAATTATAAATTCAATGTTTTTAGAATTTAATATAATCTATTTTAATTAGAATGAAATATTTTTAACTTAAATTATAGGTAATAATTTAAATAAAATAGAAGGAGTTGAAGAACTTTGTCCATTTGGATAGAGTTGATCAACACTTGGATGGACACTTCATGAACTTTGTCTAGATGGACAGAGTTGAAGAATTCTCTCCAAATAGGCAGAGTTAAAGAACTCTCTCAAAATGGACAGAGTTGATGAACTCTGTCCATCCACATGTGAATAGAGTAAATCAAATCTGTCCAAATAGACAAGACAATGGATTATACTTAGCAAAACATAGTTTATTCAGACTTCATCAACTCTTTCCCTGATAACTTTACTTAACAAAACGTATTTTAGTAGTTTTAATATAAATCATAAAAAAACCATTATTACACATAAAACATCAGATTTTTTTATTACCGATCTGTTTTATCTTATGTATTTTTAATTTAAAACATAAAAGAAACATATAACTTGTATAATGTTTATTAGTTACAATTTATACTTACTATTATATTAAGATATTGTGAATTTTTTATAATATTATTTTAAGTTCATAGGTATAATAAGGAAGATATTTGTATTAAATCTGTCCATGGACAAAGTTCATGAATGAATACTGTTTATGGATAGAGTTGATTAACTCTGTTTACATGAAGTGATGAACTTAACCCTATCCATGTGGACAGAGTTGATGAACCTTATCCATGCAAAGTTCATCAACTTTGTCAATACAGAGTTTATCAACTGTGACTCTGATCAGTTTACTTAGTATAAGGGATATTTTTTATGATTTTATGGAATAATGAAAATATTTGTAGTTGATATAAATAAATGTAGTTTTAATTTCATATTTGATGATATTGGTTTTATTAATTTTAAAAATCTAAAATACATAAAATACATAGAGATTGCTATATTAATTTTTTATACATCCAACAATAGTGTAGCTATTTTCATTTTAAGAACTATTAGATAATATTATGGACATTTAGGTCTTTATTAAAAAGGTAGTTTTAAAAATTTAAAACACATAAAAAACACAAAGATTGTATTAATTTTTAAGAACTATTAGTGTAGCTATTTTCATTTTAAGAACTATTAGATAATAGGAGGGACATCTAGGTAATAGAAACTTAGTTTTTATAGTAGTTAGTTCTTTGGAGTTGAGGCATTAACTTGCAGAGTTTGAATATGTTATGAGTTGATATATTAGATAATATTAAGGACATATAGGTCTTTATTAAAAATTTAGTTTTTTTAGTGGCTAAGTCTTTGAAGATGAGGAATTAACATGTAGAATTTGAACATGATATGAGTTGATTTGTGTAATCTTGTAGATATCATCTCAAATGAAAATAGATAATAAATTAACTATGATCATTTAAATAACTATTAGATAATATTAGGGATATCTAGGTTCTTATTGATATCTTAGTTTTTATAGTAGCTAGGTTTTTGAAGTTAATTAAAATTAACATGTAGAAATTGATATGGAATTAGATAGTAAATTAGCTATAATCATTGAAAGAACTATTAGATAATATTAGGGATATCTAGGTCCTTATTGAAATCTTAGTTTTTATAGTAGCTAGGTTTTTGAATTTGATTAATTAACATGTAGAAATCGATATTTCTGTAAATTTGTAGATGTCATATTCAATGGAAATAGAGCAGCCTTGAGACAGTAGTGTAGGTGGTCATTACATTTTTTGGGAGTTGGTGTCCGAAATGAAAATCAAAGATTATCGTTGTCACCTCTGGATTCAGACTTATTGTATAGTTCACATTCAATTGATCATCGACGTGGTGATAGTGGTAGAGATGATTTCTCCTTATCATCTATGGTTGCAGTGTCATTGATATAAAGAAAGGTCATTTATTTTTATTTGTAGAAATGGGTCTTGGAGTATTAGGAGTTATAGATATGATTGATGAAATCTATGACTCCTATTACTCCTCGACCCATATCTATAGATCTACACATAAAATATAGAGGAAGCAAAAGTAGTAATGTTTTTACATGTTTCTTCTTCAAGGAATGTAATATTATGCAAATTGTTCTTTGATATATAAGTTCAATTAGTTTAAATAATTTTTGACATTTGTAAATTGCTTGTATATATGTTGAAGCTTGCATCTCTTCAATCTTTTGAGGCAAAAGGAAGACTCCATTGGAGGATAGTGGTGGAATTGTAAGTTTAATATTTTATTTTAGTTTAAAATAGTTTAAATAGTTTGTAAGATTTATAAACTATTTTTATACATGTTATAGCTTAGGTCTCCTCCACCCTTTAGAGGCAAAGATAAAACTCCATTGAATGATAGAGAATTTGAGGTAATTTTGTTAGTAATTGTATTGATATTTTATCTTTTATATACTAGTTTAATGTTTTAATGTTTTGATTTTAATTTAAAATTGTTTAAATGATTTATGATATTCATAATCTATTTTTATACATGTTTCAGATTGTTATGAGTCCAAGGAAAGACCTTAGTGGAGAATAGTGATGGACTTCTTTGATTCAAACATCGAAAAGCTTAATTATAAGATTATACACATGTTCACGAATGTTTTTTTTATTATATACACATGTACATTGAACTTACATGTTCATGACTGTTTTTTTGATTATATACATGTACATTGAACTTACATGTTCATGAATGTTTTTTTGGATTATATACATACATACATTGATCTTAGATATTGTTTTTTGGATTATATACATATATATGTAAAGGTTATGAATGTTAGGAATGTTAAGAACGAATATGGGGAATGTTAACCTTAAGAATGAAAGCAATCCAATTTGTTACATTAATTTTAGATATTTTTTTTGGATTATATACATGTATATGTAAAGGTTAGGAATGTTAGGAACGAATATGGAGAATGTTAACGTTAAGAGTTAAGTGAATTAAATTGACTATATAAACATGGGAAATGTTAGGAGTGAATGTGGGAATGAGGATGAGGAATGTTAAGAATGAATGTTAGGAAGATTAGATAGGTGCAATTATATGAATGTATGTATTAGTAAATTTATGTATGTTTGTATATGTAACATATTTTTAATGTTGAAAAGTTTAGAATTTTAGAAATGTTAGGAATGTTAGATGCAATCTAATGTTAGGAATCAATGTGGGGAATGTTAGGAAATGTTAGGAATCAATGTTAGGAAATGTTAGTAATGTTAGGAAGTTTTGATAGGCGTAAATATATGAATGTATGAGTGAATGTTAGGAATGTTAAGAAGTTTTAATAGGAATATTTTTATTAGTAAAGTAAAATTAGTAACTTGATTCTGAATTCTAATAAATTATAGCTCAATTCATCAATCTTCTAAGGTAACATTAAAGCAACTTGATTTTGAATTCTAATATTTATTTATTACTAAGGTAACATTAGCAATTTGATTCTGAATTTTAATAAATTAAAGTTCAATGACTTCATGATAGCCAATCTTAACATAGAACAAGAAATGATATAGTTAAAAACATCGCAATGGAACTCCGTCCTTAATTATCCGTTCATGGTCATATTTGGACAGTTTCCATTTTTTATTTAATAAGGTTTTTTTTATACAACTTGTTCTAATTTTATTCGAGATGCACATATTAAATGACTATACTGACAACATATAACATCAGGTTCATAATCTTGAAAGTAGACATAATTTTCAGTCATACAGGTTTGCTGCAAAAAATAGTCTTTTAAAATGATGGATTCTGTTTCGTATGTAAATCCGTTGTCATTGTAGTCCTCCAATAACTTCATTTTTTCTTCGGTGCATCGCATCAAATAATATTTTACGTCTTCCCTGTTGTCTAAAGGTGCAGTCACAGCAAAAATATCTCCTGTGCAAATTACAATTGGCGTTGGAGTTAAGTGAATTAAATTGACTATATAAACATAAGGTGATGGACAATATTGAACAATCAACAACATCATTACCTTCTCTGACAAGATCTGAAATTCTATCGCCATCAGATGATATTTTTATTTCTTCTGATTCTAATTCTTCTATGTTTGCTAGTGGCATTTTTCCTTTTGCATTAATCTCTGTGTGTTTCCAATGTTTTACGTATTTGTTCGTTATGTTTTCACAAACTTCTGTAAATTCAACATTTTCAGTGCAAATATGACAAAAACATGTTTGCTTTCTACTGTCGAATGTAAACACGTTTTGAAAGAATTTTGTTTGAATAAAGTGAAGTTCTCTAATCCCATGTATGGTGCTAGCCTCGTATGGTATTGATCTATCTATATCTTGGACCCCAACAAGCCAAAAAAACCTACACAATAAATGATAAATCACAAATGACAACTTTTAATGTTAGTGTACAAATACTTCAATGTTAATACATACATTTTTTAAAATTGATAATTAATATAAATTAAAAAAATAATGTACATACCTGCGTACATATTTTGGTTGTTGACTACAATCATGGCTTAGATTTGATTTACACCATTGGACAACCTCTGTAGCTGAATGAAATTGTCTAGAAGAATGGTTCATTTTCCATCTTCGAAGTGCTCTCTTTACGGATGCTTCTGCACCATCGTGTTCACCTTTTTCATGTCCAGTTTCAAAGAAATTCCAGCAATGTTTAATGTTCATTGCTTTATGAAGTCGACATAACAAAAAAAATGATCATGAATATTTAAATTGTCCCGCACATCCATCCGACCATATCCAATGTTCATTGAATTCAACTTTACAACTTTTTAGTGAATCATAAAAAACAATTTCAATACAATGTTGAACAAAATGTGTATCAAGTGTACGATCATCGCTGATATAAAAGTAATATTCTTTAATCACATCTCGATTGTCACAAGTGCTTTCAGTGCCATCAACATCTTGTTGAGAATGTCTATATAGAACATGGACAAATATTGAAACTTGGTCAGAATGATAGTATTCATTTTGAATCTCTTTTTGTGCAGCAAATGTGTAGTTTTCTGCAAAATCAACTACAGACAAAATTGTTCTAGTTGAAAAAAATTCACGGGAATGTTTGAATTGAAGGTCTTGCCATCGTGCTCTATGTGAATGCTTGGTGTACTTATACATTTCACTTTCAAATTTCTTGAGAAAATCTGTCACACATATTTTATCTTCTCGCAATTCAATTCTTTTGAAATGTGCATCACAAGAACTTGTAGAATAATTGTTATATTCATATCTTCTCCAATCGACGGTTACATTTGAAAGCGACTGATCATTATCGATAGGGTATTTATTGTGGAATAAAACAAGATTTCCACAACCATGAAAATGTTTTCCATTGACACATTTCTTATTATAAAATATTTCATCGTGATTTCTCTCACATATGGTTTGAGATATGAATTCATGTACTGTGGGCGGAGGTGGTGAACTTGTCCAAAACATTTTACCAAATTCAAGAAACGTGTTGTAATATAATTGAAATTGCACATGATAATGACAACAACATGTGTCACGTATAGTAATAGGTCTAACATACCATGGTTTTTGTTGCACAAATGTAGTGATCGACATATTAATTCCACGATGATCTTTCTTGAATTTATTGAACAATTGTACTTGTGTTATTTCCATTATATGTTTTGGACAACTTTCATATATATTTCGTGATACTCTTTGTCATATCACATCCCTTGAATTTGGTGAAACTCGAGCATGTTCCAACCAATATTTCTGTACAATATCTTTAACACCTTCTCCCATTCTATATTTGTAAGGTTGTCTACAAATAATTGCCCAGCAAGCAAGTTGATCATTTTCATCTATTTGCATTATGAATTTGCTATGTTTGTATAATGTCTTTCTTGAGGTTCCAATTGGTTATGCTAGTTTTGTTGTCAAACGTTTTTGTCTAGTACTAGCTGAAACAATTACTGTCTGAATTGCTCTACGTACAGCACTGGTATTTTTCTTTCTGGATTTTCCAAATTTTTTTATTGCATCACCTATATTTTCTATCACATTATGTTTCAGCTTCGACTCTTTTGTCGCCTTGTGAATACCCAATAATGACGTAGCACCTTCTAACTTCTTGGACACCAATAAACATCTCAAAATTTACGCTTGTCCTGCTATTGAACAATCCTTGAGAATATCATCATAAATTTTTGTAGCACGATATCGTGCAACATGTATGGGTAATTTTTTTCCATATTTGTCGCAATCAATATCTTTTAACATTTCACCATCAATGGTGAAAGTACCTATACATCAAATTAAATTAAATTTAACATATGTCTAAAAATACAATTTATTATAAAAAATGAATTTCGAAAATATATGATATATACATACTAGGTCCAATTTTTGGATCTTGGTTTTGATCTTCAATATTGACTTCATCAACATTAACATGTAAATCACTATTTACGTCAACAATGGTCTTTTCAACTTCCATTTGTTCTTCTTGTACCCTATTTTCAATTTCCATTTCATCAACATTGTCATGTAAATGTGTTCTTATATCTTCATTTATTTCTTCTGTTTCTGCAACCCTTTCTCTTTTGGCTGTATTTCTGAGTTTTTGTTTTTCCCTATTAGCATCGTCATCATGTTTACAATCACTTTTTTTTTACGGTTTCTTTTATTGCCCATGATTGCTTAATCTCCTTTTGAAAAACCCTTGGAAAAAAATAAAAACACCTTGTAAAGAAATATTCTTTGTAAAACAATTGGGAAAAAAAAAACTCTTTGAAAAAAAACCTTATTTGAAAAAACAACTTATATAAATATTTTGGAAAAAAAAACTCATTTTCAAAAATACTTTGCAAATAAACTCTTTGGAAAAGACACATTGCAAAGACCCTACTTTGCAAAAATACCTTGGAAAAAAACTTTTTGGAAAAAAAAAACACTCTTTGGAAAAAAACCCATTGCAAACAAATAACCTACTTTGGAAAAATATTTTGGAAAAATACTTTATGAAAAAACTTCTTGCAAATAAATAACTTCTTTTCAAAATTACTTTAGAACACAAAATCTTTGACAAAAATGCCTTGGGAAAAACTTCTTTGAATGTACCCCTGGATTATAAATAAGAGGAAAAATACCTTTTAAAAACTCTTTGGCAAAAGAAATCTCCTATGAAAACTCCTTCAAAAATACTTTTACTTATACGAAATGAAGAGGTGAGAAAATAATGAGACTCTTTCATTTTACTTATACGAAATGAAGAGGTGCGAAAATAATGAGGCTTTTTCATTTTACTTATAAGAAATGAAGAGGTGCGAAAATAATGAAGCTCTTTTGTTTTATTTATACGATTATTTTTTTCGGCTAACGAATTTTTTTTTGCACTTAGTTTTCGGCCGAACAACCTTATTTGTAACGTCGCCGTTACGGAAAAACATTGTTCGGCCGAATAACCTCTGAAACCTGTAACCTGCATAGTTTTCAGGATTCTCCATTTTCAGAAGGTAAAATGGATGTCTTACACTACAAATTGACTGTCGGACTTGATACCTTTAGTTTCGTCATTAAATCTGCTTTTCGTACGTATAGATTTTGTTGTGTATAGGTGAGATCTGATATTTTTATTTATTTTTGTTTCTTAACATGTGTCGAGTTTAGTTTCATCTCTTTCAAAATGCGGTGAAATGAAAAATATATAACTTTAAAAATACACCATCAAAAAAATTGAAACAAATATGGTGCACTTAATTGGAGTGTCTACTTCAAAAGGGTATTCGTAGATTTTTAAGTTTTATAGTCAATTGAGAGAAAAGTGGCACAATCAAAAACATGTTTAAAACCGACAAGGTTTTCCCATTGATTGAATTCAAAAAAATATTATAATTAGTATATAGATCCGTTGGTTATGAAGTTATAGTCATCGCAATAGTATATTGTGTGTAGATTGTCGTAGCATATTTGTTTTTTGCAAAACATGACTTTAACAATGATCTTACGGGCGCAACCAAACATGACTATTTTTTAGTCATTTCATTTTATAAGGACATACTGTCAAACATTTTCCGAAACGACATATCAAATGTCAATAAAAAAAATTCAAAATATTATGAATGGAAAGGTAACATAATTCTCTAAAAGTTTTGTTTTTACTTGAAAGTGAAAATCTAAACGAAAATATCACTTTCGTTTGCCCAAAGTTGAAAAACATGAAAAAATCAAATTCATTTTCTCATAATACCCCCCAAAATAGACACCAATCTTCATGGATTCACCCTAAGATATAATGTGTAGCCAAAGCTAGAAGAAAACAAAAGGGTTCACAAATTGCTAAATGCTGTCAACAGGACAACTAACATAGCTAAAAGATGGAAGTATCAGATCAGTCAAATAAAAGATAGAACAAGATTAGTCAATATGACTCTGTGTATGTATATCTCTTCTCATTTTAACTCATATATCTATCATCCATAGTTTATATTTTTTTCAAATTAAAATTGCAATTACAATTTTTATTAGATCCTCATTTTTTCTAATATCTTTTGGTTGGGGTAGTGGATTTTACTGGATTTTAAGTAGTTACTCACAGCTTCCCAATGGTACATATTTCTATTTCTGTTAGTCATTTGTGAAATTATCATGAATCAAAATTTCGGTATTCTGATACAACAACGTGTATGGTGTATGGTTTGATCTTTTTTCCTCTGTTTAGCAAGGCATGCATTGCATTTTTTTATTTTTACTTTTTTTTTGGTGATGTGTAAAAACTTTGGTGACTAATTATCCAATCATATTTTAGGGATAAAGTCTTATCTATATGTGATTTGTCAGTAAGTTCACCTATAGTAATTCTGCATGTGCCTACCACAAAGAAAGTTTTTGAGTTTTCACAAACCAGGCCAATGCGCACAAAATTTTCACAGAAACATACAAAGACAAATTATATTTAGTGTTTCCAATTTTCAACGGATAGAGGTTGTCATACATGATGCAATGCTTCGTTGGCTTTCTCAGACTCAACTTAAGATAAGATTTTCTATAGATGATATTAGCTTTGTTACAACATATTGTTTAGGTGGATTATCATATTTTTAAAATAAATAGAGTATATTTCTTGCTTCTTTGTAGGTTTGACTTGACAAAAAATCCAGTTTGTCATCTCCATTTTCTTTATAAGTTTCACTATTATTCTATTTCTTTTGTTGTTTCTAGTTAGGGTTCTACTCAGATACACTTGCATATGAAAAATCATTGTACTGGTAGGATGAATTCAGATCTTGTCATTTCCTAAGGAAATTTGAGGACTGCATGACCAATATATTTCTGAGATTTATTAGACTTGTTCTAGCATTGGCTGGTTGATTCTCATTTATTCAGCAAGACTGCCTCATATGAATGTAAGGTTGCAGATTTCTAGGTATAAAAGCCAATGAGTTTTAATTTGTAGATGGGTTGTGGTCAATTACTATCTAAATAATTCCAAGGCATCATTTATTTATTTTTATGACATGACTAGGTATTGAATCAGTAAAAAACTTAACTATTTGCCAATATCTCAATAGGTAATTTGTTGGTTAGTGCATCTAAAAAGAATAGGCACAATTATTTTACTGTAAGAAATAGTCATGTCAAATCTTGCATTTTTATAGACCTAAGCAACAATCTGCTAATTTAGTTTACTAATTTAATGGAAGGAAACTCTGTATTTCTCAACAGTTTTGAAACTCTGGTAACTGTAGTAGTACAAGTTTTGGCACCAAAGGAGAGCTAGCATACAGAGTTTGGCTCTAACTTCAAGAAAAAGACATCTTTCAAAGTAAAAAAGAGAAATTTAGGAATAAGAATAAACACTTCTCTGTGATCAGTCAGATATTTTAGGATTCTTCATCTTTGTTGCTTCATAAAAGAATTTATTAAAGAAAACAACATCAATCATTCTCTTTCAAATTCTAGATTCTATCTTGGTTTTCTCTTCCTTAAAATATATATCAATCCTTTTGTTTTGCTTCCAGATTATGTTGTAGTTTATTTCATCTCTTTTATCTTTAGGAAGTATATTTATCTTCGTGTTTACTGGCTTCTCTGCAGTTCATTTAAATTGGATATATGTCAGTTAGTTCACTGGGTTCTCTATAGTTTGTTATTATTGGCTATTGATATTTTGTCCATTGAGTTCCCTGGGGTTGAGTATAATTCTTTCCTTTGTTAGAAAAGGGTATTGATTTCTTTTCAATCTCTACATTCTATGTAACCAAATACAATTCTCGATATCATTGCAAAAGGGAGTCCATCATTACTTAGGGGTTTGAATTTTTGTTCTCCTCTTGTATCATGTTGATCTCGATCATCTTGTTTAGCTTCTAAAGTTTTTAGTGGCCTATCCTTTTCAGATCCTCTCACATGGACATTATCTGACACTATATCTCCAATCTTGCAGGAAGGTCATCAAAATCTCCCTTTTATCTGCCATGGGCTAGCAGGATCAAAATTGCAAAGGGAGTAGCTAGAGGCCTGGCTTATTTACATGAAAGGAACTATGCTCATGGAAATGTTAAGCCAAGCAATATCCTTCTGGGGTTTGACATGAAGCCATGCATAGCATATTTTGGACTAGACAAACTACTGGACACTGCCAATGTCAAGTATAGTAGCTCTGCCATCCACCTAAGGAACCTTGATGGTATATTTTCAGGGAGCAAGCGTTCCACTGGTTCCCGTGATAGCCTGTAGACAACACCTGATTTGCTTGGAAGTCCAGGGACATCCAAGAACTTTGTATATCCTTACCAGGCCCCAGAGGCAATTGCAATTTTTATTTCTCATTGTATACTGTATATACATCAGTTCGAAAAGATGGTCGACATAAGTTTCAGTGACGCTTTCTTAACATTCAACCCATTACAATTTCAATTTTTTAGCACTTCAATTTATCATCTTGGAATTGCTGTCCATCCAAGTTGGGATTTCACTCTATAACACATATTCGATATAGATATGTCAATGATTTCTCTTTTCCTCATAAATTTCTGTATGCTTGACTTTGTAATTGATTGCTCATGATAAAGTTTTTGTGTGTAGATTTTGATATGTCTGATATTCAGCAGGAACATGCTTTGGCTGTTGAACGCTTAACCCCAAATTTGGCATCTTTAAGGCTTCAACTTTTCCCAGGTTATCTGAGTGATGGAAAATTATGGAAGATATACTTTCTCCTTTTACACCCTCAGCTTAGCAAGGAAGATGCTCTTCTTCTTACAACACGCTAGGTAATCATTCTAATTTCTTTTTTGTCTTGAAAAGGACATCTTCATAGAAGCAAAGATCACATTAGCCAAAGCCTACAATACTATTGTGTTCCAATACTATTGTAATAGTCAAATATTATTTTGGAACTGTACAATAGTATTCTATCCAAAGCATAGAATACTATTGTTTCATTTTAGATCAGTCAAATAAAAGATAGTTTATTTGTATAAGATCAGATCACTCTGTGTACGCATATCTCTTCTCATTTTAACTCATATATCTATCATCCATAGTTTTTTTTTTTTCCAAATTAAAATTTCAATTGCAATTTTTATTTCTCATTGTATATAGTATATACATTAGTTCGAAAAGATGGTCGACATAAGTTTCAGTGACGCTTTCTTAACATTCAACCCATTACAATTTCAATTTTTTTGCACTTCAATTTATTATCGTCGAATTGTTGTCCATCCAAGTTGGGATTTCACTCTATAACACATATTCCATATAGATATGTCAATGATTTCTGTTTTCCTCATAAATTTATGTATGCTTCACTTTGTAATTGATTGCTCATGATAAAGTTTTTATGTGCAGATTTTGATGTTTGATATTCAACAGGAACATGCTTTGGCTGTTGAATGCTTAACCCCAAATTTGGCATCTTTAAGGCTTGATATTTTCCCAGGTTATCTGAGTGATGGCTAATTATGGAAGACATACTTTCTCCTTTTACACCCTCAGCTTAGCAAGGAAGATGCTCTTCTTCTTACAACATCACAGGTAATCATTCTAATTTTTTTCTTGTCTTGAAAAGGACATCTTCATGGAAGCAAACATCACATTAGCCACAGCCTAGAATACTATTGTGTTTAGGTGTGGATGAGAAGTCAACATCATTTTAGAGATTGCTTACAAACCCAGATTGTTAACAGCCTTTAAAGAGGCATAAGATAAACCATGTACCTCGGCAGGCCAAAAATAGTATTAGGATAATTATGAAGAATGAGCTTAAAAAGCTCAGGCATACTTTTAGGATCTCGATTCCTAATTATACAATCATTCATATTTGTTTATTCTTTTTGAAAATCCAGAAAATAAAACTCAACTTGACTGTTATCATTACCAACAAGGTAATAAAGATTTATATTTCGTTAAAAAACTAAAAACATTGTGATGTTGTTTTGTATCTCTAGGCTATCTGCTATTGGTTTTGATAGCTCATTAGTATTCTTGGAAGAGGTTTGCATTTATTATCTTGCCTTTGGATTGCATGTTATCATAGGCTTTGCATTGCAGTAGTATATTGCCTTATGAAGAATGAGCTTAAAAATTTCAAGCATAATTTTAGGATCCTAATTATGCAATAATATTATAATTCATTTATGTTTATTCTTTTAGAAATTATCTAGCCAGAAGAAAGGTCTACTTTACCGTTATCATTCCCAACATGATAATAAGGATTTTTATGTTTCATTAAAAAACTAAAAACATTGTAATGTAGTATTGTATCTCTAGGCTATCTACTATTGGTTTTGCTAGCTCATTAGTTCTTTCAGATGTCAAGATTCTCTGGAGGGGCTTGTATTTATTATATTGCCTTTGGATTACATGTTATCATAGTCTTTGCATTGCAGTAGTATATGGCATCCTTTGTTATATTTCTATTGCGCATCTTACACTCTTTTGCGCACAGAATGAGATTCAGTTTGTTTTGTTTTGTATATTAGTTTATGTTTTGAATTAAATAACCGAGTTGAGCTAGAAGATTGCTCCGAATAACCAAGATTGGAAAAATATTATTTGAAGTACTTTTGTGAATATTTCCATAGCAAAATGATTATATGCAGTAGATGTGAAAGTTTTGAAGTATCAATGTTTGTGCTTTCTGTTGAAATTGTGTGACTTTTAATAGTAGATGTGCTTTTTGAATCTGCAATATCCTGATATAGATGGAATGAAATGCAATAAGAGGCCTTAGCTCAATCATGTGTGATTTGCATCTTAGACTAGGTTTCATCTTACAAGTATCATTTTTCACAGAGTTCTGCTTGCTTGAAATAAGAAAATCTATCCTTCTCATTAGCAATGCTTTTCATATTGCATTAGCCTGGTCGCTTATTTTTACATTCATTGTCTTCTCAATGAAACTTCTACATGTTCTAGTGAGTAAAATTATAGTTCCTTTAGGTGAAAAATAAATTATCTGGATCATTTGGGGCCTCTAGCCTTTTGAGTATTGAGGACAGAAGAAAATTGATACTTTTGTTTTGGTTTTGCAGATATTAAAGGCTAGGGCATTGCTTTTGTAGGAGTCAAAGAAAAGAAACAAGGCCAAATCAACCAATGCTGGAGGAAGCTTGGGCAATACAAAAAAGAACATTCTCTTGATTCCTCCTGAGCAGAATTTTGAGCATTTTTCACCAGTTGCAGACATCAACGAAAAGGCAGATTCTTTCAAGTCTGTATCTCTAGAAACAGTGGCACCAGTAATTGCCAATAACTCTGAAGGTGATTATCATATTTCTAAGCAAAAGGATTTGTCTAATCACACAACATCTACTGAGGATGTGGAGCATAATGATGAGGATGCAAATGTAGATAATTGCCTGCAGGCACAACCAGGTAAAAGTGATGCATCTTTACATTTTGCATGAGGAGGATATTTCTTTTAGTGATATGGAAGATGAGGATGATACACTAGTGGAGATGGATTCGGAAAATAATGGGTTCACCTCAATACAAGTTCCAGTCAATTAGCAGATAATTATAATCAGTTGCAATGCAGACAAGCTGGAACGATAAACCATACAGCTCCTTAATAAAATATGCAAATGATAACACTCTAGCTGTCAGGAAGGTTCTCTTTGCACAGTTTCTCAAAACCTGATGGACCGAAGGCAATCCTGACTCTTGGAAGCGATGATGCTTGCAAGGGTAAACGAATACCTGTGGTTTTGGCTAGAGGTGTAATTATTGATAAATACTTTGTTTGCAATTGTTTCAATCATCTATTGATGGATTTGATGATAATGAATCCTGGCTGACAGCCCATTGTATCATCTAAACCAGTATCATGGGTACTGATATTGTGTTCAATTGTGTCAATTGATGTATCATGGATTGATAGTGGTTAGTTTGGCTACTTAACATACAGTGTCAAGAGTGTTCACTAATACTGTGTTATTACCTTGAATTATCAAATGTATATATATACTGAAATATTTGCTTTTACTCTTCTTGATCTTCTTTTCTGTATTTATGAAGTGCATGAAATGCCTTCAAATTTGTACCATTTTTGCCAAACCATACAGTGCTATCATGTCTACTCCTTGAACAAGACTTTTGTTAATGTGATAAGTTAGAACTATATAAACCATCGCCCAATGTTTGTTTTCCAAGCTGCTTTGACAACCTATGCTAGAGCAATTATGAACTTTGGAACCACATGGGCAACAAGTAATTCCAGATTATGACTACACATTGGCGTTTTCTCTTCATCAGGTATATTTCTCCCATGCAATGGCATGTTCACTGTATAATGTGATATTAAACTGTTATTTTTCTGATTTTTCAATAAATTGAAGTGCTCCATTTTGTTTGGTATTACTTGCAATCTCCCACTACCACGTTTTAATGTTACATTTTTTTTTCACTTACCCTCTAACAACTACCTTATTGGCGTATCATTGCACCTTCCTCGGGGCAATTGCTAGTCTATGATTGGTATGGTTTCCCAATAAGAGGCCAACCACTTAAAACTCTATAATTTTTGTTTATATGATAATATAAGACTGTTAATNTTTTCAATATAAATATAAATAAAAAATAAAATAATGTACCACAAAAAAAATAAAAAAAAATTTAAAAATTTTAATATAAATTATATATTATATATAACTAAATAAAAATATCCAAATAAATTAGGTGTCTCAAAATAAAATTGTTTACACATAAAGGTTTTTAATTTTGTAACAATAAGCAAGATTAAACTAGTGAGGAGTGATATCTGTTTTTATATCTCTATACGTAAAAATTGATTCATATCTCTTATATTATAAAGAGAAAATAATTGACAAATATTTTTTAACACAAATATATGTTTAAAAATAATATGATGGATAGATATTTTTTAATACAATTTAAATGTTATTATCTAAATTACATATCAATGTTTATAATTTCCTTGCCAAAACCACAATTACAAAAAAAATCAAAATAAATAAAAACATTTAAATTCAACGTAAAACTTCAACATGGAATAGAATCACGCCATCACTCAAATCAATATCATTTCCCTTTCAGTCATGTTTTATATGAAAAGAGAAACATAATTTTAATTTTCACCATTTCATTAACGCATGATGATAGATTGATTTAAAAAAAAGATTAATACAATTTTTTAGGTTTAGATTTTGATGTGTAATAAGAAATATATTTTAAAAATGGTAAGTTAAACTTAATGAGATCAAAAGTTTTAATTAATATAATTATAATAAAAAATTAGGATATGTAAATTTTTACAACTTTTTGAATTATTAATTTATTTAGAAAAAATATATTAATTTTTTTTTTTAATAATAATCAAAGAGGATGTTGGAAAATAAAGAAAAAGAATCTGAAATGAACGCCATACATTATTTTACTCATCCTCCATTATAATGAGGACAAATCTATATATTTCTTAATGATTAAATACTTATTATTTATTATTAACTCATACATATATGGACATACGATGGACATGTAGGTAATACACATGTATGTAATACAGGTAAAGAAGGATTGTCTTGATGTTTTGAAGAGGAGAGCGAAGGTTCTCGGGTGATGATCAACATACTCCTTGAAGATCAACGGCAGGAGGAGCTAGATCGTTGGCAAGAGGAGTAAGATCAAAGTACTCCTTGAAGATCGACGGTAGGAGGAGCAAAATCGATGGCAGGAGGAGTTAACGTACTCTTTGAAGGAGGAACACTTGGCTTATCGTTTAACAGGTGTAAAGTGCTGTGCATATTCCTTTAATATTGTAGCTAACAGTATCGGGATATGAAAGATCTCCTAGGATATGGAGTTATGATAGATCATCATGTTTGACGCAGGGTTTTATTTAGCGGATTGTTTGGAGTTTAATTTGACGGATTAGTGTTTTTGACTATGGCGATACTGGTTTTAGTTTTTTTATTTTGGCGGTTTTTTGGAGGTTGGTCAAATTTGGTATTGAGTGCATTAATTCTGCGTGTCGGATCTGTGCATTTAAACCGTTCTTTATTATTTTCTGCACCTTATCCATTTTGTTGCGCCACGTTGGTATTCGTGTCGCTTCGGGACATGAAAGCGTTGGCGCGCACTCCTCCCATAACACAGTAGACAATCAAGACTTCGGAAGGGAGATTGGCATGTTTCTCGTCGAGTGTTTTGCCATTGTGCAGAGAGTATTTCTTCTCTGATGAAGATTTTGACAAATAGTATGATTTGAATTTTCCTGTGGGATTAGGGGTAAATGGTGTGGATTTGTTTGATAAGGCAAAGGATCAGACTATTGTTCCTTTGGGGTCTGCACATTCTGATCGGTGTGTTGATATAGGTTTTGTGGGCGATAAATGCGGTTTGCACTCAACTGGGACGGTGAGTGGTGTTGGTATTGTATTGGATTCTCGGGTGGTCAATTTTGATAAATCTACGGAACAAGAGGTTTCACTAGCTCTTGGAGATGTTTCTAAATTTCATCATTCGAAGGTTGTGAACTCGTTGGTGGGTACTGTGGATTCTCCAGTGGTTTCTTCGGACAAAAAAGGGTTTGTTCTTGGAACTAGTGGGCGGAGATCTGCACAGGTTATTAAAAAAGCTGTGAATCCGGTTCTGTTAGTGGTGGGAGATGATATTAAAATGAATGAAATCATTTTGACAAATGCACATACTCTTGTTGGGCGTTTCGGAGGATGAAAGTTTAGTTCGATAGGTTTAATGAAATGGGTAAATGATACTTGGCTGAATATTATTCCGCTTTGTCTGGAGGTGTTTGTTCTACCGTGGGGGTGGATTGCCTTCAAATTCCATGAAGTTGTGGATTTGGATTTAATCCTTTCTGGTTCTTGGAGATGGGAGGGAACTGGACTCCTTTTGAAGTGATGGACCCCTTTATTTGACCCACGCTCTGATAGGTATGATACTCTTCTAATTTGGGTTAAAATGACGAATCTCCCTTTTGATTTCTGGTCCCTAAATTTCTTTAAACTGGTTGGAAATTCCCTGGGAACGTTTCTTGAAGCTGACCTATCCTATCTTCCTTCCGGTGTCTGTTGTCTGGGTAAAATTTTAGTTCTTCTTGATATCAGTAAAGGGTTGGTGGCTAATTTGATGATATCAAAGGGTAATATAAGCTTTAAATAGCCTTTGGACTATGTTGGGGTTCCTTTTAAATGTCTTAGGTGTCATAGGCATGGGCATTTAGCCTCTGATTCCAGTCTTTCTTTTCATCATAAATCGGGTGGGGCGGTAAAATCTGTTTGGCGGGTGAAGAAATCTGTGGGATCGGATGGCCATCTTCCTAAGGAGGGTTTGGATAAATTTGGGGTTGATTCTCAGGAGAGTGGCTCTGGAATTCATAGTGAACCTGGTTTAGTGCCTGATGTACAAGATAAAGTACATAATTTGGTTTCAGATGAGGTTTTAACTAATCATCAGTTACATCATGTTGATGATCTTTTACCAAAGGGTTTTTCGGGTTTGGATATTGAAGAACAGGTTTTAACTCTGGATGTTCTTAAACCTATTGTTTTGGACAAGCCTTTTATTAATGAAAATTTTACTTTTCTTGGGTTTAAAGAATTAAAATCTTTTGAGCCTCTAATGGAGGTACATTTAGAAGTTTCCATGAGTTCGGATTCTTCTTTAGGTGGTTTAGGGTTTGTATCACATGTGAAAGATTATTTGTTTAAGGATAAGGGTTATTATCTCAGATCCCGTTCAAAAAACGTTGTGACTGGGGTTATGAATAAGGCACATACTGGAGTTTTGATGGGAGCATACCCTAGGGTTTCTGTTTGTCTACATGAGAAGGACCCTAATGTTTCTTTGGAACACCAATCTGGGGCACTTAGAGCAGTGGCTGACCTTTCTAGGTTTTCACCATGATTGTGACAACTTTTAACTGTCAGGGTTTAGCTAGTTTACCTAAAAAAATAGATGTTCGAAGGCTGGTGGAAGATCAGTTTATTGATGTCTTATTTTTACAAGAAATTATGGGGGATGGGCTCAACTTGGCTGGTGAGCTGGAATTATTGCTTTCTGGTTGGGTTTTTATTTCATTGGATGCTAAAGGGAAGTCTGGAGGCTTGTTATTAGGCTGGAGGATTAGACATTTTCAATTCTTAAGTGCGTGGGCGGTGGATTCTGGTTTATTTGCATCCTTGTATTATATTGAAATGAAGGAGGTTTTCTATTTTATGAATATTTATGGGCCCTATCTGGATAGGGTTAGCTTCTGGAACAATCTCCTCTCTTTGGAATGTCTTAAAACTACTAGATTGATATTTGGGGGAGATCTGAATTTCTCTTTGGGCTGTTCATAAATTTGGGGTGAAAAGGCTCATGTGGATAGTTTATTAGATTTTTTCTCTGAGAATTTGGATGCTTTTGGTCTTGTGGATGTTGTTCCACATGTTTTAGCTCCTACTGTTGATGTACAATGTAACTTCGGAATGTATTCATCTATGTATCTTATGTATTGTAACCCAATGTTTATTCCGGGATGTATCTATTATGTAATTGAGTCATGTTGTCATGCCCCGATGTTCCGATCGGGAGGATCTATTATGTAAACAAGTCATGTCAAGTCATAGTGGGTAACCCTCTGATTGTCTAAGGGTTAAAGTCCCCGCAGTTTCGGGGCATTAGGGTTATTAGACTCTCCTAGTAGAGGTTGGCCCTAGTAGGGTTTTAGTCATGCCGG
Source organism: Pseudotsuga menziesii (assembly GCA_001517045.1). NCBI lineage: Eukaryota > Viridiplantae > Streptophyta > Pinopsida > Pinales > Pinaceae > Pseudotsuga > Pseudotsuga menziesii. Next base: position 48,932 of record LPNX010635007.1, read on the forward strand.
GATTAGTATAAATAGAGAACAGGAGTCTCTATTTATCACACAACTCATCCACACTCAAGTGCAGCGCATAGTTGAGGAAGGAGAAGACACTGGGGCTAGACAAGAAGAAGATTACTGCTATCGAGATATCACTTACTGTTTTGGGCTTTTCTATTTTGGTGTTGATTCTATCTTTGAGGAATTTGCGGGGTTTTCTCCTTTATGGTTTCCCTGAGGAAAAACACTGTGTTCATTGTCTCTTGTGTTTGATTGTTGTGCTTGTTATTCTCTCAGTTAAAGATCATAACAATGCTAGATTAATGCTGAAAAACTAACATGGTATCAGAGCTAACCTGAGAAGAAGACACTGTGTAGCTGTGGGAACTAGGGATTCCTAGTTTGTGGATCTTCCTCCACAAATTTTCAGCAAAAGTAAGGTGGAATAACTCTCCTCCTTAGGGCGCATCTTTCTGTTGAAGCAGAATCCAATTCTGAGGTTTTTCAGTTTTGGACCTGTCACTGCTGTCGGAAATTAGGGCTTTTCACAGAAGAGGAATTTTTCAGTGAGCCCAAGCCTGGATTGATCTCCTCCCCAAAATCGAAGTTAGGGACAAATTTCAAGGCATTTGGGTAGATATAACTCCGGAAAAGCAAAACCTCAATTTGCTCCTAATCCAGTACTGCAAGATTTTAGCTCAAGTTTCAGATCCGACATCTTGAACCTGGTAAGATCTAAAATCTTTTGTATTTCCATTTGAGGTTCTCAGTTAAGATGTCTCATCATACCAAGCTTGATGAAAAGCTTGAGGGAGCTGATAACTTCCAAGCCTGGAAGTATAGGATCTCCCTGGTCTTGGAAGAAAATGAGTTAGACTCCTACATCCATGAGGAGGTTCTAGTTCTAGAGGGAGATGAGGAAAAAGCATTACATAAGAAGAAGATGGTTATGGCAAAGAGGATCATTGCTGATTCTATCAAGGATCACCTTATCCCATAGGTGTCCTCTCTCAAGACACCTAAAGCTATGTTTGATGCCCTAACCAAATTGTTTGAAGGGAAGAACATAAACTGGAAAATGACTCTGAGAAATCAACTGAAGAATGTGAAGATCCAGAATGCAGAGACCATCCAGTCTTACTTCACAAGGGTTTTCCAGATCAAGGAACAATTGGAAGCAATAGATGAAGAAGTGGAGAATGCAGAAATTGTGATGACCACCTTGAATGGTCTCCCTAGGACATGGGACTCTTTCATTCAAGGGATCTGTGCCAGAAAGAAGTTAGTCAAGTTCAGTAGACTGTGGGAAGAATGATCTCAAGAAGAAGCTCGGATAGCAGCTCGAGAAGAGAAGATGGGAAGTGAAGATCAAGCTCTCATAGTACAATCCAAGAAATCCAGATCCAGCCATCACAGAAGTAAGTACTCTTATCACAGGAATAAATCTAGAAAGCCTAGAGATAAGTCTAAGTTCATTTGCTATACATGTGATGAAAAATGACATTTTGCTAGAGATTGTCCTAAGAACAAAAGTAGTCCTCCCAAGAATAAGGGAAGCAAAAGAAGACATCATGCTCATGCTGCAGAGGATGATGAACCATCCAGGAAGAGATCCAGATATGAAAGTGAAGATTCTTCAAGCGAGGATGAATATGTTTTGATCTCCGCTCTCACGGGAAACATTACTCATAGAAGTGATGATTGGCTTATTGATAGTGGGGCCTCCAAACATATGACTGGATTCAAGGAATCCTTTGTGAAGCTCTCAGAACATGAATCACCTCACAAGGTGAAGCTAGGAGATGACTACCAATATCCAATAAAAGGTAGTGGGGAATCTTCCTATAAACTAGACTCTGGCAAGTCTCTAACAATGAAGGAAGTATTGTTTGTGACAGGACTCAAGAAGAACCTTCTATCCATATCAGCATTGGATGCAAAAGGAATGAGGGTTGCATTCATAGATGGTCAATTCATCATGTGGCCAAGAGGAAAGACTATCGATGATGTGGTAGTGATCGGTGAACAAGAAGGAGGTCTGTACAAATTGAAGGGCCATCCAGAACAAGCCTTGGTCCATGACACAGTAGAGCCAAGTGAACTTTGGCATATAAGGCTTGCACATGTGCATTACAGAGCACTACCTCTTGTAAGCAAAGTGTTGAAGGTCTTCCAGAAATGCAAGCAAAACATGATGGGGTCTGCAAAGGATGTGCGAAAGGGAAGAACACAAAGAGGACATTTCCAAGTAGTGAAATCAAAGCAAAAGGAATCTTGGAAATCATCCACTCCGATGTATGCGGTCCGATGTCATCAAACTCACTAAGCGGGTATGCATATTATGTTTATTTTATTGACGATTTTTCTAGGAAGACATGGGTTTACTTCATGAAGAATAAAGACGAAGTATTCAGCAAATTCAAGGAATTCAAAGCATTGAATGAGAATCACACTAAAAAGAAGATCAAGACCTTTCGATCAGATAATGGTGGAGAATTCACTTCAAATGAATTCAAAGAGCTATGTAAAGAATCAGGGATTAAGAGGGATTTGTCCACTCCTTACAATCCTCAACAGAATGGGATTGCAGAATGGAAGAACAAAACTATCATGGAAACTGCAAGAGCTATGCTTCATGATCAAGATCTTCCTATGAATCTTTGGGCGGAAGCTGCTAGAACAACGGTGTATGTACAGAATCGTACTCCACATAGAGTACTTGAGAATAAGACTCCTGAAGAAGTCTTCTCTGGCAAGAAACCAGAATTCAACCATCTCAGAATATTCAGCTGTCCTATGTACATACACATTCCAAAAGAGAAGAGAACAAAATTAGATCCTTCAGGAAAGAAGGGTGTATTTGTGGGATACTTTGAAAGCTCGAAGGCTTACAGAATCTATTTCCCAGGATACAAGAAGATTGACATCAGCAGATATGTGACATTTGATGAAGACACAACTTACAACAAATCTAGAAAGAGACCTGCTGAAGAACCTGAAAAAGCAGAAGCACCCAGAATTCATGACACAACCATGAACGAAGAAATTCAAGAAGAAAATCAAGAATTCGAAGAACCACAAAGACCTGTAGATCCACCTCTGGAGAAGAATCCTCACAAGAGGAAACCTGCTTGGGTATGAGAACTTATCCAAGGTGCGGAAAGATATGGGGCTCCAGAAGAGAATCACAGAGAAAGAAAGAGAACCAGATCCTGTTCTGGGTATGTAGCTTTACTATGTGATTTCATTGATAAAGAACCTTCCAGTTATGAAGAAGTGGCAGAACGAAAAGAATGGAAGGATGCTATGATCGAAGAGTATCAGTCGATCATGAAGAATGATGTTTGGGATGTTGTCCCAAGACCAAAAGAGAAGTCAGTTGTAACTTACAAATGGATCTACAAGATCAAACATGCTGCAGATGGTAGCATTCAAAAATATAAGACAAGATTTGTGGCTCGAGGTTTCTCTCAGAAAGAAGGAATAGATTATGAAGAAACCTTTGCACCTGTAGCCAGATACACTTCCATTAGATCAGTACTTACTCTGGCTGCAGTGATGAAATGGAAGATACACCAGATGGATGTCAAGACTGCTTTCTTGAATGGTGTAGTGGAAGAGGAAGTGTATGTAGAACAACCACTCGGTTTTGAGACACATGACAGGGAGTCTCATGTGTGCAGAATGAAGAAAGCCCTGTACGGTTTGAAATAGGCACCCAGGACATGGTACGGTAGGATTGATAGCTTTCTATCCAGTTTGGGCTTTACCAAGAGTAAAGCAGATTCCAACCTTTACTACAAGGTTTAGGATGGCAACCCAGTGATGCTTCTACTATATGTAGATGATCTATTTGTGACAGGTACAGATGGGTTGATTACTGATACGAAGAGAAAGCTTGCTGCTGAGTTCGAGATTAAGGACTTGGGTATGATGCATTACTTTATAGGTATGCAGGTGTGGCAGAGCTCAGATGGAATCTTCCTTGGACAAGGGAAGTATGCAGTAGAGATCCTAAATAGATTTGGGATGATGGACTGCAAGACTATGGCTACACCTATGGCATCGAACTTGAAGCTATTGAGTGATGCTTCATCAGAGACGATTGATGCCACGATGTATCGTCAGATGATTGGGTCAGTGATGTACCTGATGAACACAAGACCAGACATTTGCTTTGCTGTGAGCACCTTGAGCCAGTTCTTGACAGATCCGAGAAATGTTCACTTGATTGCTGTAAAGCATATTCTGAGGTACCTAAGGGGTACAGTTGATTATGGGCTCAAGTACGATGCGAATCAGAAGATTAACCTGGAGGGTTATGTTGATACAGATTGGGCAGGAAATTCCATTGATAGGAAGAGCACTTCAGGATGTTGCTTTAGTATGGGATCAGGTGTGATCTCTTGGTTTAGCAGGAAGCAATCCTGTGTGGCACTGAGTACAGCTGAATTAGAGTATGTCGCTGCTTGTTCATCTAGTTGTGAGGAAGTATGGCTGTGGAAGCTACTATCTGATATATTTGATCTCCAGTTTGATGCTACTTGTATACATTGTGACAACCAGAGTTGCATGAAGTTGTCAAAGAATCCAGTGTTCCATGACAAGTCTAAGCATATCAAGATCAAGTATCACTATATCAGGGATATGGTGCATAAGGGAGTAGTGAAGCTCTAGTATGTTGCGATGGAGGAACAGATAGCTGATGTATTGACGAAGCCATTGGCTAGGATGAAGTTTGAGTACTTCAGGGAGATGCTTGGTGTTCTCCAGATCGAGGTTTCCTCCAAGAGAAAGTGATGAGACCCATAGCCATTCTGACATGGTGAGAGGATTGGTTCCTTCCATGGTCATATGTAAGGGCTGAGCCATTCTGTCATGGTGAGAGGATTGCTTCCTTCCATGCCAGATATGAGTGTTGGCCATTCTGTCAAGTAGGACAGATGTAAGGTAAATTGCCATTCTTTGAATGGAGTTTCCTGGTGAGGTACCAGGAACACTCAGTCTAGGACTAAGTAGCCATTCTGATGTGATAGAGGGATGTGTTCCCACTTGATCAGATGTAAGGGATGAACCATTCTGTCATGGCTAAAGGATTAGGTTCCTTCCATGTCATATGTGAGTGTTGGCCATTCCAACGAGCAGGTCGGATGTAAGGGCAATTGCCATTCTGGAAATGGAGGCACCTAGTCAGTTACCAAGTAGCTCAGTCTGGGACTAGGGGCCATTCTGATGCGATGGTAGGATTAGTTCCTCCACGATCAGATGTGAGTGCATGCCCTTTCTGATGCGATGCTTCCTGCATGGTCAGAATGTAAGTGCAGAGCCTTTCGGACAAGATGAGGTTGGATATAAGTGCTGAGCCATTCTGGTGCGATGTGTTTACACATGGTCAGATGTGAGTGCTGTGCCTTTCCGACAAGATGGGGTTGGATGTAAGTGCAGAGCCTTTTCGATGCGATGTGCTTGCACATGATCGAATATAAGTGCTGAGCCTTTTTTACAAGATGAGGTCAGATGTGAGTGCTGGGCCTTTCTGACAAGATGAGGTCAGATGTGAGTGTTGGGCATGCCTTTCTGACAAGATGTGGTTAGATGTAAGAGATAGGCAGGCCATTCTGACTTAAGTGTCAGATATAAGCGCTGATGAAGACCTACATGTAAGGTAGTCCTACAGGATTGACTCTGTAGAACTTCCTGTGATGAGAAGAATCGAGATAGCACCATTATGAGATAGCAGATGATGATCCAGACTCGATGATGATCCAGATCAAGTGATCCAGACTTGATGATGATCCAGATCAAGTGATCCAGATGAGATGATCCAGACTCGATGACGATCCAGATCAAGTGATCCAGATGAGATGATCCAGACTTGATGATGATACAGATCGAGTGATGATCCAGCAGTGATGAGCCAGTAGTCATGATGATGCAGATCCCGTGATGAAGAGAAAGAAGATGACTTGAAGACTCGAAGACGAAGAATACTAGAAGAAGATGACTTGACGACTCAAAGACAAAGAAGACTTGAATACCAAAGAAGACCTGAAGATGACGAGATGATTCAGTTGATGCAGAGAATAAGACCAGTGCTGAAAATTGTGTCGAAATAATACCTTCCTAGTTAAGAGGGAGTGTTGATGTATTTGTAACTTTGGAATGTATTCATCTATGTATCTTATGTCTTGTAACCCGATGTTTATTCCGGGATGTATCTATTATGTAATTGAGTCATGTTGTCATGCCCCGATGTTCCGATCGGGAGGATCTATTATGTAAACAAGTCATGTCAAGTCATAGTGGGTAACCCTTCGATTGTCTAAGGGTTAAAGTCCCCGCAGTTCCGGGGCACTAGGGTTATTAGACTCTCCTAGTAGAGGTTGGCCCTAATAGGGTTTTAGTCATGCCGAGATTAGTATAAATAGAGAACAGGAGTCTCTATTTATCACACAACTCATCCACACTCAAGTGTAGCACATAGTTGAGGAAGGAGAAGACACTGGGGCTAGACAAGAAGAAGATTATTGCTGTCGAGATATCATTTACTGTTTTGGGCTTTTCTATTTTGGTGCTGATTCTATCTCTGAGGAAGTTGCGGGGTTTTCTCCTTTATGGTTTCCCCGTGGAAAAACATTGTGTTCATTGTCTCTTGTGTTTGATTGCTGTGCTTTTTATTCTCTCAGTTAAAGATCCTAACAATGCTAGATTAATGCTGAAAAACTAACACCTACTTGGTCTAATAGAAGAATTGGAAATGAGAATATCTGTAAACGATTAGACAAAATCCTAGTATTAGCTAATTTTCTGGATTTAGATTTGCATCTTCGACAATGGGTGGGATGTGGGGTGGATTTTGATCATCAGCCAATTTTCCTTCAGATATTATCCAATAATCCTAAATCGCGGTCTCCTTTCAAATTTAATGCCCATTGGTTATTAAATGAGGATTTTGTTGAGTTACTTAAGGCTTCTTGTATTGTGTATGTGGATATCCCTTTGGTTTCTGTTGCGTCTCATTTTGTGGATAATCTAAAAATTATCAAGGATGTTTCTATTTCTTGGTCTGTCAAGCAAAATGTTCAGGAGACCAAGGAATTAGTGGAAATTGAAGGCTTGATTGCAGATTCTTTTAACAAACCTGGTTTTGGTTTCTCCACTGAGGCTGGTAGGATTTCTCTTGTTGATTTGGAATCTCGTAGAAGAATTATCCTATTAGTTCATGAGCAGGAATCTAGACAGAAAAGTAGGGCTACCTGGATTTTATGTGGGGATGACAATACCTCTTTCTTTCATAAGTTTTCTAATCATAGAAAGAATATTAACTCTATCTGGAAAATTGAGGGAGATGATGGACTTTCAGTGGAAGGATTTGATTCAATTGCAAAGGCTGGTGTACAACATTTTGAGCATTTGTTTCAAGAAGACAAGATACTACATCTTCCGAAGATTATGAATATTGCAGAGTTTTTTCCTACCTCAATTTCTGATTTCGAGAATGAAGAACTTACGCTTCCTGTTTCTTTGATGGAGATTCAAACTGTTTTAGCTGTAAGTAAAACTTATAAGAGTCCGGGTACGGATGGGATCCCGGTGGAGGTTTATCGTGTGCTTTTTGATGTCTTGGGTCCGGATCTGTTAAAAGTTGTTGATGATTCCCGAAAGTATGGTAAAGTACCTGCTACTTTCAATTCAACTTTTATTGCATTAATTCCTAAGATTGATTTGCCTAAATATTTTGAAGATTTTAGACCAATCTCTTTATGTAATTTACGTTACAAAATCATTGGAAAGATTATATCGATTCGTATTAGGAAGGTACTTGGCAGGTACATTTCTGGTGAACAATTTGGGTTTTTACCTGGCAGACAAATTCATGATGCTGTTGGGGTAATTCAGGAAGGATTACATACCATTTATGTTAAAAAATTGAAGTCTGTGGTTTTAAAAATTAACCTATCTAAAGCTTATGACAGAGTTAGTTGGACTTATCTGAGGATAATCCTTTCTAAAATGGGTTTCTCTGTTCCTTTTATTTCATGGATTATGAGCAGTCTTTCATCTGTCTCATTTGTTGTATGGATTAATGGAGTGGCTTCCTCTTTTTTCAAATTAGGTAGAGGATTGAGGCAAGGCTGTCCTCTGGCTCTGCTCCTTTTTCTTATAGTTGTTGAAGGTTTGGGTAAGGCCTTATTGTTTGCAAAAGCATCTGGATATTTTCATGGAATATCTTTTGGGAATGATATTACATTAACTCATGTTTTATTTGTTGATGATATTGTCATGGTTTCTGATGGTTTTGAGCAATCTCTATCAATTCTTTATGAGATTATGCAAACTTTTTGTAAAGCTTCTGGGATGCTGATAAATGTAGATAAATCAGCATTATTATACTCCAAGTTGGATGATGTTGAGTTGATTACTGTTCAGAATATCTTTACTTTTATAGTTGCTAAAATTGAAGTTGGTTTGAAATACCTTGGGTTTTATCTCAAACCTTGCAGATATTACAACAAAGATTGGGATTGGCTGGTGGTTAAGGTGGAAAAGAGAATCAAGAACTGGAGTTTCCGATGGCTTTCTAAGGGAGGTAAGCTCATTTTGGTTAAATATGTATTAGAAGCTATCCCAATTTACTGGATGCATTTCTGGATACCTAAGGGCATTATTGAAAAAAATAGAAGATTATGTTTTAAATTCTTATGGGCAGGGAATTCAGATTCTTCTAGATTGCCCTAGACATCTTGGAAAACTTTAGCATGTCCAAAGTTTCTGGGAGGCTAGGGGCTGAAGATACCAGTTCTATTTGCTAAAGCTCTTGCTGCCAAGAATGTTTGGAATTTGCTTCATGGATCGGGCCTTTGGGTGCAGATTTCTATACAAAAGTATATTTATCCTTTATCCCTGTTGGATTGGATCCGTGTGACTGTTAAAAAGAGGAGATGCATGTCCATCTGCTGGAAAGCAGTGCTTTGGTATTTTGACCTTATTGGTAACTTTCTTATTTGGAAGGTTGGGAATGGAGCCAATGTTAGAATCAGAGTGGATCCTTGGGTTGGTTGTAAGTGGAGACACATTCTACCATTTAGTCTAGTGGATAAACTTCATTCAACTAGATTATTTTTTCTTAATGATATTGGTTGTCCGGATATGTCTTTGTTGAATAATCAAGGTTGGTTTTCAGCTGCTTTGATTGGTCTTGTTGATCAACAAGATATCACTTACTGGAATGAATATTTGGCTTTATTAAAAACCAGTCATGTCAGATTGTCATGTGAGGAGGATCTCTTGATTTGGAATCAGTCTAAATTAGCGAAATACACTCCTAGATCTGGTTATCTTCAATTAATGTTGGATAGATAGGTGGAGGAAATTTCCTGGTGGTGGAAGGTTCTTTGGAAGTTCAAATGTCCACTTAAAGCAAAAAAAATTTGCTGGTTTTTATTAAAGGATAAAGCATTAACCTGGGATGTTATTTGCTGTAAAGGTAAGGAAGGGCCTCGCAGATGCTATTTATGCAAATATGATTCTGAGTCTAATGTACATTTAGGAGTGGATTGCTCTTCTACCAGACAAGTGTGGATTGAATTAGAGGCCAAGCTGGGGTTATACAATTTATGGAATGGCACTTCAGTCAGTCTTTGTCTGAAGAATTGGTGTATGAAGGGAGAAGTGAAACACATCAGATCTCTTCCTATTATTGTGTTATGGTTCATTTGGAAAGCATGCAATCAAAGTTGTTTTAAGGATTATGTTCTATCTCCTTTCCATGTTTCATCTTTCTGTTTGTGTTGTTTGAGTTCTTTCCCTCAAGACAAGATTATTAGAATTAGACATGTTGTGGAAGAAGTTATTGATAAATCATATCCTTGGGGATATTTTGATGGTTCGACATCAGGGGATCCAAAAATATGTGGTGCTGGGGGAGTGCTCTTTATATCTGATGATCACTATTTTACTTTCAAATATGGTTTGGGCTTTGGAACTAATAATTTTGCTGAACTTATTGGGTTAAAGCTTCTTCTTACTTTGTCTTTGGAACATAACTATAAGCACTTGCAGATTTTTGGAGACTCGTAGCTTGTAATCAATTGCGCTACTGGTAAATATCGCATTCAAAACATTCAGCTTGCGCAGATTTTGCTTGAAGTTCACAGATTGGCAAATTTGTTCGAAAATGTGCATTTTATGCATATTTATCGAGAAAGAAATTCACCTGTAGATTTACTGGCAAAAGATGGATCTAACGTTTCAAATGGATCTTGGAAGATATCAGAGCATCGAGTAGCTGAATGTTCCAACATTGTCATGCTTTATTAAAAACTCTTTGTACAGGTGGTGTGAAAGTTGGAGTTGGTTGCTGAAGATAAGGATGCTCCTTTGATCCTGGATCAATTTCTGAAGTTAAATGAACAGTTTCAGATAACAAGTTTTTGGATATTTTGATGTTTTAAGGGTTGGACAATGCCCAGTTTTGCAAATGCTTTGATGCATTGAACATATGTGTATAGAGTGTTGTTAATGCCTCTTTTTAAAGTTTTGTTAAGATTATAGATATATAATCAGTATTGGATATTTTGGCTGCTGGTTAGAAATATTGACAATGGACAATACTAGCTATTGGTCTATCTGTGGATTGTATATGGTATCTCAATATATATATATATATATATATTGTTTTTTTTTTCTGTAGAAAAAAAAAGTAAAAATAAATAAATAACGAGGTTTAATAAAATGTATCATTATCATTAATTACAATATAATAAATATAAAATATCGATATAACATAAATGATTACACATAACAAAATCATTATAATATGTCTTTGGTATATTTATGATAATATACTTTAAATACATTACAAGTTTTCTCCATTTAAAAATGTTTTATCCTTAAAGTATAGAAGAAAAACACTTCTTCTAATATTATGATATATCTTCTTGTGACTTTTCTTAAATGTCCTATCCTTAAAGTATAGGAAAAAACACTTCTTCTAATATTATGATATATCTTCTTGTGACTTTTCTTTGTTTGATAAGGTTGAGGACACAAGAAGATAATATGTTTGAAGTTTGAATACTATTGTCACATCAAGAAGGATCAATCCATTCTGAGCATATTATTAAATAATATTGTCACATCGAGAAGGATTGATCAATCCTAGGCATATTATTTCATGAACTCTTTGATAATAATATTTTAGATTGGTTCTTGTTAGTTGTTGACTTCAAGCTATATGGATGTTTTGATGGTTTGATATGTAAGTACAAAATTGACTATAATTAGGCATCTTTTGATATTGATACATTGATTTTTGTATGACTTAACTTTTGTGATTTGCGTGTCGATATGGGCTCTTAATAAGTTTCTTCTTATTAATATTTTTATGATTGACTTGTGCTCACATGTTAATAAATGATATTTTAATATTCACTAGTGCAATAATAGCTTTATTAATTTTTTATAACACATCAATTATTATTGAATATGTAGATGTTGACTTGTTGCTAAATTATATTTTGAACTGGTTTTTGGATTTTCTTTCATTGATAAGGCTTTGCAAGTGATTATACACTCTTATTTGTAGTTTCAGTGAATTATTGAGGTCTCTTTATATGCAGTCTCAACTTCTAAAAAATTCATTGATTCACTCACATCCATAGATGTTGCTTTGTCTACTTTCATAATTGTTATATCATACATTTTAATTTTTTTACTTATGTAAGCGGAATTTGGTTTTCTCTTAAAACGATTAATTTCCTTGTCTTTATATGATAACACTTTGTCACATTTTTTCTTTTCATCCTAGTTTCATTGCGATTCTTGATTATGTTGAATTGCAGCATCATGTCAAATCAAATATGCTTAATCTTTTAGTTGTAAGTCACACTTGTATTTCTCTTATGCTTGTATATTTTTTAAGCTCTTTGGGCATTTGAATCTATTCTTCTAGTTTATACTATAGCATATGTACTTCATGTTGAAGGTATTCTTTAGCATTTTTAAGACCTTTAATTTCCTCTGTTAGAACCTCATTTTCCTTCTTGTCACCTTTTTTTTAGGTCTTAGAATCTTCAAGTTCTCCTCTTTTAACCTTTTTATTTGTTTAAGCAACCTTTAATTAAGGGTCATTATCCAAGAACTTTCTTTATTGTATAAAGCTTCAGCATGCACTGTGTAGACGTTTTTCAATTCGACGTTTCAGGTGGACACTCCATCGATCCTCAGGGAATCATAATGAAGCTTCATTATGATTCCCTGAAGATGGGTGGAGTGTCCACCTAAAACGTCGGTCTGAAAAACTTCCACACAGTGCATCTTAAAGCTTTATACAATGTCTACTCACTGTGGAAACATCCATTATCAAACTTTCTTCGTATTATTTTTACAACTTATTTTTGAGAACTTGATTCTCCTACTCTAATTTATGATTGCATTTCTTTATGTATATTTTTTTCTTAATTGTGCAAGTCGTTTTTTATTATGGTTTGTTAGGTGAGAAATTCCTTTACCTACTCCAACAATAACCTTGTCACATTCTTTGTGTTGATCTTGAAACTTTTGTATTGACTTCTCGCTGTATTGAACAATCACTTATGATATGTCCTTTAGATCTTTTGATGATGGTACTATTGAGCATGACTTCCTAGTATTGTCCTGCAATTTTATTTTCTTCTTCTTATAGAAAAATGTTAAAAACTTCTGTTTTTGTATGTTGAAAATGAAAGTGCCCAATGCATCTATCCAGGTTGAACCTATAATTATGTTATCGCCACCAATCCATAAGGATATACCAATGAATTGTGATATAAAGGTACAATCTCCAATATTCAATTGTAAATCACTTATTTCATATTGTTTTTATCACAAAAGTCCAATGTTTCAATTAAATTTGATTCAAAAATTAATAATTAATGAGAAAATTCAATAATAATATAATTTTTTTTTAAAAATTAGAGCAATAAAAATAATAGTAATATATTCCCCAATTGTACCTTTATTTTAACTAATACTCACATATTTTTTGAAATTTTAGAAACATTTTCTACCTTCTAAAACATAATTTTGTGAAATTTTAAGAAAACCTTCTACCTTCTTGTTATTAAACTGCATTTTGTTTTTGAATTTTTTTGTCCTTTTCCAATATAATCCTTGATAATGATTGCATGACATGAAAATTCCCTTTTAAACGGGTCTCACATATTAATTTTTAGTTACCTTAGAACCTTTTGAAGACCCGTTTAAAGGTGAAAGGTTCTAAGGTATTCAATTACCTTTCTTTAATATTTTTGCTTATTCAAGGTACCAATGTTTTCACGTTTATTCACTTTTGGGTAACTTGCTTTTGACTTGACTTCTATGCCAACAAATTATATTTTGTATGAAGCCACTATCCTAAAGTATTTTTTATTTTTTATTTTTTTTATATATTTTTCATTTTAAATGTATGTTAATAATTTTAATCTATTAAATATTAAAATTAGTTTTTATTAACAAAATAAATTTGAGCTGAAATCAACAAAACGAAACTGCTTTTATGCAAATTTAAGTGAACCTAATAATAGGTTAGGTCAATCAAGCATCAATTATAACAAGGATGAATCTATATATTTCTCACGGAATAAATACTATTATTTATTATTAATTTATATATATCTTAAGATAGAATGAACATGTATATATAAAGAAGGGATGATAAGTCATTTCCTTTTGGAAAAGGTATGCTTATCATTAATTACAATATAATAAATATAGAATAATGATTAATAGTGCAACATAAATGATTATACATAATAATATCATGGTAATATACTTTAGGTATATTATAAAGTCACTCAACAAAATTGTGTTAATTGATCTATATTGATATAATTGTAGACATATAAATACATGTAGGTTTTGTCTCTAGATAGACACTTGTTAATAACAAAACTTGATCACATGCCATGTCATCAGCTCATCATGCACATACATCATCATTGCACATCATTTGCAACATTTTCCCATCTTATTCCATCCACACGGCCTTTGGGAAGTGATAAAAAACCAAAAAGTGTAATTCAAACCTTGAATTGACCACCCTAGAAGGAGGTCACAAGTCTTTACTTGAAACCAATGACCTACATCACAACTTTTGCCCCAAAAGGCACAACCTGGTCCTTCTTATACAATTATTTACCACCCCCTTGGGATCACTAGGAAGCTTTACCAACTTTAAGTTAGTAAGACACTTTTATTTCTCATAACTTATTATTATTCATGAATAATAATAATTTATTCAATTATTGAGAAAATTTATTATTTTATCCTTTGGAAAAATACACTTTCTATAACCATTCGTGAGTTGTGAGGAGATTAGCTTCATGTGTTGGATCATACATGTTATGGGATAACAATGCTAAGCTCTAGGCATCCACATTCATCCCCTCTACCTCCTTCACCATGTACCTATATAATGAAGGTATTCTAAGGGAGAAAAGGAGGGATCTTGGAGAGTATTGTTATGTTGGTGGATCTTAAATGGGTACATATTGCTCTCATTAGATCTGCAAAGAAAGGAAAGGAGGAGTTTGGATCAAGGATCCAAGGATATGTTTTGTCATGAATCAAGGTAAAAACTTTCATTGTTGTACTGATTTCATTTTCATTGATATAAACATTGATGCTTTTCCCCCATATTGATTCTGTGATTTGCATGATATGCACTCTTGATGATGGATCTAGTTAATTATTGAAATTAATTATATTAGATTTATGGTCCTTATATATTTCCTATCATTGAAGAGGTTTTATAAAGGTGTTTCCTGTCTCTTTGTGTGCAGGTAGTAGGTTTATAGGAGTTGGAGCAAAGGATCTCTAGGAGCTACACTAGTTGGGTTCATAGGAAGGACAACCATCAGAAAGAAGGTACACTTAATCATACTTCTCTATATTGCATACATGTGTCAAAGGGTTAGATCTAGTGGTAAATTGTTAATATATACCCCTACTATTTGTCTTGGATCTTGGGGTCAAATCCAAAGGAGGTTTTACCTATCCATTAAAAATGTTTCTCCATAACAAAATTGGTAACTCCTCTAGGAAAAATCTTTGAATTCTTCCTTAAATCTTATTTTTACTCTTAGATCCATTCAATCCCTTTCTTGATTTTGGTTGTTGAGTGTTGAGCTGGGTTCTTTTTCCTCCTTACATTATATGTAGGATTATTATAGGCTTTGAAAATCCTAGATATGATTTAGATCTAA
Source organism: Pseudotsuga menziesii (assembly GCA_001517045.1). Taxonomy (NCBI): domain Eukaryota; kingdom Viridiplantae; phylum Streptophyta; class Pinopsida; order Pinales; family Pinaceae; genus Pseudotsuga; species Pseudotsuga menziesii. Next base: position 64,153 of record LPNX010635007.1, read on the forward strand.
GTTGAATTTTAGATTTGGGCTTGTCATGTCTTCATCTTTCTAGGATTTTAAGGGCGTAATTGTAAGGGTTGTAGCATACAAAATATTAAACAAAAGTATGACATATAATATTTCAAATCAAACGCCCAAAAAATTTCTATCCAATGGCACAGATCGGGTTAAAATATGATCATCCAGTGAAAAGGTATCCTCTCTACAATTTTTCGTCCACGTGGAAAATTCTTGAAAAAAGTGCATATTTTGAACGTAGATATATTTTCTTCTTAGACTCGGACTTGAGTGTTTTTTTCTTTCAAATCATGTATTTGTTTTTAAGAGGAATTCAAATCTCTATTTTGTCTTTAGATATTCTGATGGGAAAGGTATATAAATAACTCTTCCCTCTTTCGAGACGATCCAAGCTTATTGAGTCTTTTATTTGTGGGGTATTTTCTCATTTGAAGAAAGGATGATTAGGTTTTCTTCATATAGCATTCTTATAACTATGTTTACATGTTAGAGAGTCATTTTTATCCTCTAAAGTGTATTTTCTATTAGATACCGAAGGAACCTTGCCATAGTCTTCCCCTTTTGTGATCTTGGACTTGTAAGATTGTTTTGATTCAAGATGAAAGGCTTGTGCAATTTTCTTGTTTAGCTTGTGTATGAATTTAGGTAACATATTAAGCCTCCTATTTGCTTTCATATGGTTTCTCATATACATGTTCAAGCAATTTCAAGGTTGAAACCTTCCTTACCATTAAGTGAGAGTGTCGTTACAAGGCTTTGAGTGAACCATTCCTTGTCTTCATTTAGTTTTTCTTAATGAATTACTTTCCATCATTTATTTTTTGGGTTTCCCTTGAAAGGCATAATTGGTTGTATTAGTTTTTCGTTGTTTTTGTTTTGGTTTAAAGAAAAGTTTGCATTTTTTTTGTTCATAAAAAAAATAAAACCTAAGAAAAGGACTAAAAAAAAAAAATAAGTGAATTTGCATCACTTGAAGTGTGGAGGTATTGTGCATTTAGATTTATTTTGGGTGTTGACTTAAATTGCATGAAGTGTGTGAAAAAACGCTCTTCCCGTTCTTTATATAGAATTCATCGAAGAAAAAGAGAAAAACTTCATTGTATTGCATGGTTTACCTTGATTGAGTCAATCACACCACTAAAGTTGCACTCCACTACCTTTTTGAGTAATAAAGCCCATAAAAGGAACCCACTTAACTAAAATCAATTATACATTTTTCTTTTTGATAGAAAACTCACATTAGTGTTGTTAAAATTGTTGTGCCATTTAGATCTTCAAGCAATGAGTCAAATATTATTGTTGCAGTAAAAGGAGAATGAAGATACACACTGAACAAAAAAAACCACATAGGAAATGGATGAGTATAGATTAGGTAATTACAGTATCATTGTCATTAATTAAATCCAGTGTTACAATAGTTTACATAATGGAAGAATTTGAATGCATTAGGGAGCAATTCGAATCTACCAACTGGATCTGACTATACCTAACTGACTAGCTAACTCATGGTGTCTCAATCAATATCGGAGTCCAACATATCAACTCCTAGATGTCCAACCAACTCATATAATTAGTAATAACTAGTTAACTCAATGCAACTGAGTGTGGTAGGTGGGCAAAGGCGCCTACTCCAGATGCATCCATGCATTAGCCATGCATAACTAGTGCTAGCTAACTGATTGTGATCTAACTAAAAGTAACTGGAAGCTAACTAAGACTAACTAGTTCCAACTCAAACTAACTGATAGAGGTTGGTGTCGGGACTCCCAGTGGCTCCTAAAATGTAGGTATTGGTCTAGGAGGCACCCAAACTGATGCATGCACATGCAGTAACTAGAAGTTAACCTCTAGCAGTGTTCCCCACACTATAGTAACTAGTATATGAGGCCCCATTAGGCCAAGTGGGCCCAAATAATTAATTAAGGTTCCTAATTTAGGCTAAATAATCTAAATAGAAAGTATGGTCAAGGGAGGATTAATAATCCTAACATCCCCCTTGAATCCTAACTTGGACAAATGTGGGCCCTGGTAACAAGACCATAGGTCACCCAAATACAATCTACAAGACAAAAAAATGCTGCTTAATACAACCAATAAAACAAGGGAAAACCTCATGGGACCCCCCCCCCCCCCCCTGAAAATAAGCAAAAATAACAAACTGCAAGCTATCTTTAGAAGAAAGAAGCTTCCTCCTTAGAAAAATAACTTGAGCAAAAGCACTGCTGCAAATTTGCAGCTCTATGCAACAACATGGTCCATCTGTGAACCTCTCAATGTACTTCTGAACTGATGATTATGTTTGTCTCTTCTAGATGGTAAAGGTAGGGAATGATCAAGTTTATGCTTCTATGGGTCATGTAGCTGATCATTCACCATCATCAAGTAGCACCGACCTGGAACTTTGCTGCACCACTATGTAGGGAGTGAATATGTGAGAGATAGTGCAGCATGTGCATTCTGATACTGGGACCTTGTTATTCTTCTGTCTTCTGGATTTCCAGCACCACTTCCAGCTGCATCAAGAAGCTTTTGATACCATCTGGGCTTAGGATTCTTATTAGGAATGGATACTGGATCTGGATTTAGAATCTATTGAGATTCAGTCTCAATAACAGGATCATGCTGAATGTGATATTCTTCATTTGAATCTCAAACCTGTAGCACATCATCATCATCAAAAATAGGTGGAGAAATAGTTATACCTTCCTGTGCTGGTGGTGGTGTGTCATACAACTGATCTTCTTCGAACTGGACACTCCTTTCAATGAAGCATCTTCTGCTTGAAACCTCCATCAGTTTGTAAACTTTTGCATCTTCTACATATCCCAGCAGAATGCATTTGCTACTTTGGGATTGGAAGGCCTTCCTCTTGTCAAGTGGTATTCTGGCCCAAGATTTGGAACCAAAAACTCTCAGATGAGAGACATTGGGATTATGCCCATGCAGTGCTTCGAATGAAGTGACCCCAACCACTGACTTATGGGGCACTCTATTCTGCAAATACGAAGCACAATTTACTGCTTCAACCCAAAGAGAAGGAGGCAGATGTTTGGCATGGAGAAGGCATGTTTCCATCTCTTTCAGTGATATGTTCTTCCTCTTAGCCACACCATTTTGCTATGGTGTGTATGGAACTGAGTGTTCCATTGGAATCCCCTCTGATTCATAGAAACTTTGGAAATATCCTTTGATGTACTCTCCTCCTTTATCAAATCTTATTGACTTTATCTTCTTATTGAAACTTTTCTCAACAATTTCCTTAAAAAATTTAAAAGTCTCAAAAACTTTTGATTTTTGTTTCATGAAGTAGATCCAACATTACCTAGAACAATCATCAATAAAGGAGATGAAGTACCTACAACCATTAATGGAGTTTGTGGGAATAGGTCCATCTACATCACTATGTATCAAATCAAGTATAGAAGCAACTCTATGTGTCTTCCCAACATCATACTTCTTTTCTAGATGCTTACCTACCAAGCAACCAACACATACTCCATTGGAAGTTTGGATGAAGGGAAAACCTTTAACCATTTTATCATTATGGAGTTGCTGAAGATATTTGAAATTGATATGGCCAAATCTTGCTGGTGTTGTTAGCATGAGACAATAAAGTTATGGGAGGAGAGATAGGTAAGAAATGTGAGAACTCACAAGATTTGGTAGAGTGATTTGCAATACCTTTCACTATAAGTTGTCTAGTGGATTTTTCTGTAATCTCAACTGTCTCTGAATCGAATGTAACTCTCTTGGGAGATCCTGTATGAGTCATTTGATAAACAGATAATATGTTAGCATCAAGGGAGGGCACATAAAGGACATTCTTGAACTCACCATGCTCGCTCTGACTGAGCCCTTTGCTTTTGCTGGTATATGGGAATCATCTCCCATGTGAATGTTAGGCCCCTTTGACAGTGTGAGGGTAGAGAAGGATTGTTTGGAAGCAACCATGTGGTTGAAGCTCCATAATCAATTATGTATGTTGTAGACTATGTAAGGCTAGATTTCAAAGCATGGCTCCTTTCATCATCTTCTGTCTATGGTTCTTCATCAGGCTTCTTTGCTCCTTATGGGAGAGCAATTTATGCTGCTTGAGAAGAGCAGACATTAGATCAATCTAGTTCTTCATACAATGATCTTCAAGATGGTAACCCTTTTCACAATAGGGACATAACTTCTTTTCAAACTTCTTCTTTTTCTTAGAGCCGGAGGCTCCTTTGGAAGTCTGTTGATTCTATTTAGGATTCGAATCAACTACTTTAGAATCCTTCTTCTTTGATTTCCCTTTGGATTACACTTTGATAGAGTCAGTAACTAGGAGAGCCTGATATTTGGAGGTCTTTATGACTCCCATTCAAATACAATTCTCTTGCTCCTTGATTAAGGACTCAGAAAAGGAATCTAGTGAAGGAATTTTCCAATCGGGGAAGCTTTCCCGATTGGAATGAAATATATAAACAAATATAGAATACTCAAGGCCGAGTTTGCTAGGAATGGAGAGCAAATTTTTCTCATCCTTCCTTTCTACTCCACACTGTCTACATTGAAATGCAAGAGACTTGAATTTAGTAAAGAATTGCTCAATGGTCTCAAAACTGCTAGGATGTAGGGCTACTAGGTCATTCTCCAGGAGGTCTTCCCGAAGCTCATCTTATTTTCCAAACAAGTTCTCAAGCTTCTCCTAGGCTTCTCTGGGTGTCCTCAAACCTTTAAGGTGGAAGAGGATATCTCTGGATATATGAGTGCATAGATAACCGAAAGCTTCATCACACAAGTTCAGAAACTTATTCTTTTCAACTAGATGATGGGGCTCAGCCCCCCTTCCAAGTATTATCCTGAGGAATCCATTCTTGCACAAGGCCAGCTGCATATCAATCCTCCAATCAAGATAATTGGAAGTTGTAACGATCTGTGGTGTAGGATATTGAGAATCCATAATTCTCCGGCTGAAAGATCACAAAACATCACACAAGATACGTAGAACCTGTAGAATTTCACAGCAAAACAAACTAAAACATTGGAATTGTTAGAATCATGCTTTTCCTCTTGACATGAACATTTTTTTAGGGTCTGTCATGCCCTCTTCGCTACACTGAATAAATTCATAGTTAGCAAATCATCATAGGGGACTTCTATGGAAACCCAACTACTTCTGATGTTCAATGGAGAGAAACAAACATGAAACCTGCCTGAGAAGGCTTTGATACCATATTAGAATTGAAGTTCCATTTAGATATTTAAGCAATGAGTCAAATATTATTGTTGCAGTAAAAGGAGAATGCAGATACACACTAAACAAAACAAACCACATAGGAAACATATGAGTATAGCTCAGGTAATTCAGTGTTACAATAGTTTACATAATGGAATAATTTGAATGCATTAGGGAGAAATTCGAATCTACCAACTGGATCTGACTGTACCTAACAAACTAGCTAACTCATGGTGTCTCAATCAATATCGGAGTCCAACAGATCAACTCCCAGATGTCCAACCAACTCATACAATCAGTAATAACTAGTTAACTCAGTGCAACTGAGTGTTGTAGGTGGGAAAAGGCACCTACTCTACATGCAGCCATGCATTAGGCATGCATAAATAGTGCTTGTTAACTCATTGTGATCTAATTGAAATTAACTAGAAGTTAACTAAGACTAACTAGTTCCAACTCCAACTAACTGATGGAGGTTGGTGCAGGGACTCCCAGTGGCTCCTAAAATGTAGGGATTGGTCTAAGAGGCACCCAAACGGATGCATGCACATGCAGTAAGTAGAATTTAACTTCTAGCAGTGTTCCCCACACTCTAGTAACTGGTATATGAGGCCCCATTAGGCCAAGTGGATCCAATGGTACTAGTGGACCCAAATACTTAATTAAGGTTCCTAAGTTAGGCTAAATAATCTAAATAGAAAGTATGGTCAAGGGAGTATTAATAATCCTAACAAGTGTACGCTAGGGACTTGGGATTAGGTTGTGGAGAGAAAACTCTCCCAGGGCGCAAAAATTCAACTAGAATTGCATTAGGGAGTGAAAAACCATTAGTAGCAAGACACACTTGTTGGGAAAGTTATTCTATTACAAGAGTCAAGAATAAGGTCAAGCTAGCTACGCTTGATATTTTAACCCCTCTTGGTGTTCCTTGTGGATTATTATGTGTATTGGGGACTGTTCAAATGGAAATATATCAAGGAAACATCTCTTGTCCAGGATTCAAGTCTTCAACATATGTCGCATGTTCCCTACCCACATGTCTCAACTTGACTTGTGACTGTTCCTCTCGGTCGTCGTTTTGTGAAGTGGTAACCTTAGTGTCCTTTATTTAGGGACCATACCTAGGTGGGTACAAGGGGGAAGTACTTTTGGTACCTGAGATATATGTATAACACTCCTTCGAGGGCCATGGGGAGGTACTTATCCTCATTGAGGGTAATTGGTCCCACTGTCAGACGTTGTGAGGGGTTATGGGAAACTGCTTCTCCATCCTATAACCATACTCACATGATGATAAAAGCTACTGGTAATTGGTGCTGCTAGCAACTGATTTCAAAGGGATGGTAAGTTTGCTTCTTGTTTCTTTATGAATTTTATAAAGAGTGTTATTTATTGCTTAGTTACTAGTTGGACCATAGGTTGAGTCGTCTTATTTTTATCATTGGTGATTTTTCTGTTGTTATCATGGTTGGTCAACCTTTATGTTGCACACTAGGAATTTACGTGGGAATTATCCTCACTTTGAATGTCCACCTATCCAATGGAGGAGGTTTAATCCTTCATTCAATTTACCTACCACTAAAGAGTTTGAAAATCACTTATTTTCTACACCACATCCATAATTTCCAGTCTTGGAACAATTCACTCCACCTAAAATTGAAATAATAGAAGAAGGTTAGAAATTCCACTTTAATCCACCATTGATGGATCTTTGTCGTTCTGTGTTAGTCCAAGTCAGGGGTTTACCTTCTTTTCTATCAGAATTCAAGGTTGATTCTTACCACACCATATTGGGTGTGGGTATTCCATATAGTCCTAGGGTGTCTTCCCCAATTGTTGTGAACTCACAAGGGTAAACTCTAAGTCATTCCCCTTCTACCCCTATTCATATCACGCTAATATCCACATCCATACCTCCCATGGCTAGCACTCCATTGATTAGTTTTCCCATAGGACAACATAGTTCTATCACTTAGATCCCATCATTATTTACATCCTCAGCTGCACCTACCACCATGACTATGCTTCAAACCACATTGCCAAATCCATACTTTGTGTTTGGACATGCCACTCCTCCAATGTTTGTAATAGAAAAAGTTCAACCTTTATCCCAAGTTCGTTTAACCCCACAATGATTTTTCCTTCTAGTTGGAACTTTCCTACCAAGACCAGTATTCTTGCTAGTTCTAGCATATGGGGGGACATGTTATGTATTAGGATCCTATTTATTATACGACCTTCTCCAATGTAGGGTTTATGGTTGGTAGGAAATTTACTTCATCCACTAGCCCATATACCACTATAAGCCCAGTATTCGAGGAAACAAAAAAACTGGATTTTACCCTTACCATTCGAGTTCTCACGTCAGTAATTCCATACACCACGGAGGGTTCCAAAACTATATGCTACACTGCTAGAATTTATTTGCAAAGAAAAGGTTACCATTATTGGAAAATTTGAATCTACCCAACCTCTACAGGTTGACGAATGATACCAACCAAGATCCCATTAGGAATTCCTAAGTTTGATGGGAGAATTAGAGAGGAGCCACAAAATAATGTGAAAACATTCCATCTATGGTGATCATCGAATTCACTTGTCAATGTTAGCATCCACTTGAGGTTATTCAACCACACATTGATTATCATGACAACCAAATGGTACATTGAGATACCTAGTGCATCCGACCACGGTTTTATTTCTTTGGACATGGCCTTCCTTACCCACTTCCAATTACCTATACATTGTGATATTGGGACAAAACTCTTGACCTCCCTACATCAGACCACCCATATCTCCAATCATATCCATGAATGGAGAAGGAGGCAATACTTTATTCACACTAAAATCCCAGACAAATTCCTAACTGACTGGTTTGTGAAGTCATTGCTACCACCCACTGCGAAAGTTGTTTCCATCCTAGGTGCAATTACTGAAGAGAAAGTCATTTTAAAAGCACAACATATAGATTTGATATATTATCAATCTAGCACTTTGTATCACATCATACCTCATGCTCCTCATCCCTTTAGGGATCCTCAATGACCTTGTCCCAGTCCCCATGTTGACAAAGTGATCAAATTTGTCTCCAACATGTTGGTGAGTCACCTCACATATCAAATGAGAAAGATGTTCATCACTACTCCTTCGGTTGTTTCCCAACCCGTGGATTCCACACTACAAGTACTTACCCAAATATCCAACATTAATCTAGTGCATCCAACCCAATCCAGAAATAGAAACCAACAAGTGGGTAAAAAGGAAAACAATCATCAAATGAAAAGTAAAAATGGGAAAGCGAAAAACCCCAAGCTACTAATTCTCTAGTGAAAGAGGATGTGGGTAAAAATAAGAACCACTACCCATGCTATTTTTGGAAGGGTGACCACCCCACCGAACAATGTCCTCTCATGGAGGATGTGCAAAAGTACCTGTCTCAGTGTGGAAACTCATCTCCACATGATGTTATCCTTACCAGCCCCTTCCATCAATCACAACAACAAATGGTAGTTTCACCCCCACACCCTCGCGAGGGGGAACTCATGAACAACAAAATAATGGGGTTCATCATCAAATGAATATATGTTCTTGAGTGAGAAAGACATCATCTTACAAACATGCTTCAAGAACTATGATGCCTCAGAATAATGTCCTATCACCAAATAAGTCACTCCCACCCAACCCGATGGTTCTATCCACATTGAGAAACCTACTCTTTACCCATTACCTGACCTTCCCAAAGGTTTGGTTAACAACTCTAATATTTTTTGAGAGCTTCTTGTCACTATGAAATTATTGAGGACTTGGAACAATAACTTTGTGCCATGTCATGATAGAAACCTCCTACAGTAAATAATGAAAATTCATGATATAACTGAAATAACATAGCACCGAAGGAATTTATTGATTGCAGGAAACTTCAAGGGGGAAACCTCCTTTGATAAATTTCAATACAAATAGCTCATGGAATCCTTCATTGGCCTCAGCACGTACTTATATACTAAGTCTAAAATAAACAACTGTTACTCCCCATGAATGTGGGATAATACAATATACTCACAGGATGACTTACAAATAATATGCGTCCAACAACAATGTACTAAAAAATTAAATATAAGGGTTGACACGGGTTCCTAACATCCCCTCCCTCTTAGAAAATATTTTTCCTCAAATCTTTAGATGTGGAAATTGTTGTTGAATTTGAAGGAGTGGTTCCCATGCATCATCATATGGTTGCATGTCGTGCCACTAAATTAATACCTCTGTGATGGATCGAGAGAGAAGCTGATTTGTGTGCCTATTAAGAATGTCCTCCGGTTCCAAAATAATAGATCATTCATTATCTATTTTTGGTAAAACAGTTTGTGCTTTGATGTTGGTCCCAATAACTTTCTCAAGAAAGGAGACATGAAATACTAGGTGAACACGAGAAGAAGGAGGAAGTTCCAAATTATAAGAAACATACCCAATATTTTGAAGAACCTTATATGGCCCATAAAACTTTGGAGCCAACTTATGATTCCCTTTGAGTTTTAGGGAGTATTTATTTTTAGAACGTAGAAAAATAAAATCCATATCATCGACTTGAAAAGTGCACTCAGAATGGAATTGATAGGCTTGTTGTTTCATTCGGTTTCTTGACATGTGAATATTGTCTTGCAAAATGTGAAGAATATGATCTCGTTTTTGGAGAACCATGTCAACTACCTGGACTGGTGAAATGCTGGAGGTGTATGGAAGGAGCACTGGTAGTTCCTGACCATAGACTTTTTCATATGGGGTCATTTTATATGCAGTATGGTAGGAGGTATTGTACCACCATCTGAGGAGAGTGAGGAATTTTTACCACTGATGTTGTTGTTAAGAGGTGAAGCAATGAAGATAAGTTTCCATTTTTTTTTTGATAACTTCAGTCTAACCATGTGTTTATAGGTGATACCTTGAACTCATATTCAGTTTGGTGCTAGTGTGGCAAAATAGTGTTGTCCAAAAATGAATTGTGAAAGTTGCATCACGATGTGAGACAATGGAAGAAGGGATTCCATGAAGATGGATGATATGGTACATGATTTTTTTTGCGATTGAGGAGGTGGTATATGTGTTGATGTATTTGTAACTTCGGAATGTATTCACTTGTATACTTTATGTAATTGAGTCATGTCATGCCCCGATGTTCCTATAGGGAGATTCAATAATGTAAACAAGTCATGTAAATTCATATAGGGTAACCCTCCTTATTGATCAAGGGTTAAAGTCCCTGTAGTTGTGGGGCCTTAGGGTTATTAGACTCTCCTAGAGAAGTCGGCCCTAGTGAGTTATTGTCAAGTCAGGAATTAGTATAAATAGAGAGTGAGCCTCTCTATTTATCATACATTCACTCACACTCAGTTGGAGCGCATAACTGAGAGAGAAAGAAGAAGCTGGGACAAGAGAGAGAGAGACTACTGCTATCGGGAGACCATCTTACTGTTTTTGGGTTTTACTTTTGGTGCTAATTCTATCTCTGAGGAAGTTGCGGGGTTTTCTCCTTTATGGTTTCCTCAAGGAAAATCTTTGTGTCTATTGTCTCTTGTGTTTGATTGCTGTGCTTGTTATTCTCTTAGTTAAAGATCCTAAGATAATGCTAGCTTGAATAAAATCTAACATGGTATCAAAGCTAACCTGAGAAGAAGACATTGTGTAGCTGCGGAAACTAGGGCTTCCTACTTTTTGGATCTCTCTCCATAGATTTTCAACAAAAGAAGGTTGGGTCGACTCTCCTCTCTAGGGAACACCTTTCTGTCGAAACAAAATATGATTCTGAGCATTTTTAGCTTTTGACCCGACACTGCTACCAGAAATTAGGGCTTTCCACAGAAGTGGAATTTTTGAGTGAGCCCAGGCCTGGATTGATCTCCTCCCCAAAATCAAAATTTAGAGATAAGGATCAAAGTTTTTGGTTGGGCAGAACTTGGGGAAAGTCAAACCCTAATATGCTCTTGAACCAGCTCAACAGAAATTCAGCTCCAGATCCAGTTCCGACATCTTAACGTGGTAAGATATAAATCTTTTGTATTTCCATTTGAGGTTCTCAGTTAAGATGTCTCATCATACCAAGATTGATGAAAAGCTTGAGGGAGATGATAACTTCTGAGCTTGGAAGTATAGGATCTCCCTCGTCCTGGAAGAAAATGAGTTGGACTCTTACATCAATGAAGAGGTTCCAGTTCCAAAGGGAGATAAGGCTAAGGACTTACACAAAAAGAAATTGGTCATGGCTAAGAGGATTATTGCTGATTCAATCAAGGATCACCTCATACCACATGTGTCCTCCCTAAAGACACCTAAAGCAATGTTTGATTCCATGACCAAACTATTTGAAGGAAATAACATAAATCGAAATATGACTTTGAGGAACCAGTTGAAGAATGTAAAGATCCAGAATGCGGAGACCATATAGTCTTACTTTACAAGGGTCTCTCAGATCAAGGAACAGATGGAAGCGGTAGATGAAGAAGTGGAGAATGCATAAATTGTGATGACCACCTTGAATGGTCTACCTAGATCATGGGACTCCTTCATTCAAGGGATTTGTGCAAGAAAGAAGCTTGTCAAGTTTAGTAGGTTGTGGGAAGAATGCTCACAAGAAGAAGCTCAAATAGTATCCCTAGAAGAAAAGATGGTAAGTGAAGATCAAGCTCTCATAGTACACTCCAAGAAAAACATAAGAGACTTTCATCACCCCAAAGGTAAGCACTTCCACCAGAAAGATAACACTACAAGATCTAACAGAGATTTACCTAAACTCAGATGCTATACATGTGATGAAAGAGGACACTTTTCCAGAGATTGTCCTAGAAAAAAAATGGCTCTCACAAGAAGAAGGGAAACAAGAGAAGACATCATGCTCATGCTGCAGAGGCTGATGAACCTTCCACAAAGAGAATCAAACAAGAAAGTGATGATTCTTCAAGTGAAGAAGAATATGTTCTAATTTCTACTCTCACGGGAACTACCACACATGGAAGCAATGATTGGCCAATAGACAGTGGGGCTTCCAAACATATTACGGGATTCAAAGAATCCTTTGTGAAACTATCTGAACATGAGTCACCTCACAAGGTGAAACTTGGGGATAACTATCAGTATCCAATAAAAGGTAGTGGTGAATCCTCCTATAAGATAAACTTTGGAAAGTCTATGAATATGAAGGATGTATTGTTTGTACTAGGACTAAAGAAGAATATCCTCTCTATATCTGCATTGGATGCAAAAGGTATAAGAGTTGCATTTATATATGGTTAAGTCATCATGTGGCCAAAAAGAAAGACTATTGACGATGCAGTAGTAATTGGAGAACAAGAGGGAGGACTATACAGATTAAAGGGCCAACCAGAACAAGCTTTGGTTCATTACTCAGTAGAACCAAATGAACTTTGGCATAGAAGGCTTGCACATGTGCATTACAGAGCACTACCACTTGCAAGAAAAGCTGTTGAAGGTCTTCTAGAAATACAGACAAAACATGACGGTGTCTACAAAGGATGTGGGAGAGGAAAGAACAGAAAGAAGACATTTCCAAGTAGCGAGAGCAAGGAAAAAGGAATATTGGAAATCATTCACTCCAATGTATGTGGTCCAATGTCATCCAGTTCATTAAGCGGTATGTATACTATGTTTCTTTTATTGATGATTTTTCTAGGAATACATGGATATACTTCATGAAGAACAAAGACGAAGTATTTAGCAAGTTCAAGGAATTCAAATCCTTGATAAAAAAATACACAGAAAGGAAGATCAATATTTTTCGATCAGACAATGGCGGAGAATTCACATCAAATGAATTTAAAGTGTTATGAAGAGACTCAGGGATTAATAGGGAGTTACCCACTCCATATAATCCGCAGCAGAATGGGGTTGTAGAAAGAAAGAATAGAACAATCATGGAAGCTGCAAGGGAAATGCTTCATGATCAAGATCTTCCCATGCATCTATAGGCGGAAGCTGCAAGAACAACTATGTATGTACATAATAGTACTCTACATAGAGTGATCGAGAACAAGACACCTGAAGAAGTATTTTGAGGCAAGAGACCAGAGGTTAGCAATCTCACAATATTTGGCTGTCCTGTATACATACACATTCCAAAAGAAAAGAGGACAAAGTTAGATCCTTCTGGAAAGAAGGGTATATTTGTGGGATATAGTGAAAGCTCGAAATATTCCAGAATATACTTCCCAGGATTCAAGAAGATCGACATTACAGAGACGTAACATTTGACAAATATTCAGCCTACAACAAATCCAGAAAGAGACCAGTTGAAGAATCTGAAGAAACAAAAGTACCCATAATCCCTAATACAACTATAAACGAAGTAAATCCATAAGAGGATCGAGAAATGGAAGAACCTCAGGAACCTGTAGATCCACCTCATGAAAAGAATCCTCACAAGAAGAGACCTGCATGGGTACAAGAGGCTATCCAAGGTGTAGAAAGATATGGGGCTCCAGAAGAAATACACGAGAAAGAAAGAGAACTAGGTCTTGCTTCGGATATGTAGCCCTATTATGTGACATCATTGATAAAGAACCTTCCAACTATGAAGAAGCGTCAGAGAAGAAAGAATAGAAGGATGATATGATCGAGGAGTACCAGTTGATCATGAAGAATGATGTTTGGGATGTTGTCCCTAGACCAGAGGGGAAGTCTATTGTGACTTCCAAATGGATCTACAAGATCAAGAATGCTGCAGATGGTAGCATAGAGAAATATAAAGCAAGATTTGTGGCTCGTGGCTTCTCCTATGAAGAAGGAATAGATTATGAAGAAAATTTTGCACCTGTATCCAGATACACTTCCATCAGATCAATACTTGATCTGGCTGCAGTAATGAAATGGAAGATACACCAGATGGATGTCAAGACTTCCTTCTTGAATGGTGTAGTGGAAGAGGAAGTGTATGTGGAGAAGCCACTCGGTTTTGAGACACATGACAGGGAGAATCATGTGTGTAAATTGAAGAAAGCCCTGTACAGTTTGAAACAGGAACCCAGGACATGGTATGGAAGAATTGACAGCTTCCTATCCAGTTTGGGATTTACCAAGAGTAAAGCAGATGCCAACCTTTACTACAAGGTTGAAGAAGGGAACCCAGTGATACTCCTATTGTATGTAGATGATCTGTTTGTAATAGGTATGGATGGGTTGATTGCTGATACAAAGAGGAAGCTTGTTGCTGAGTTCGAAATGAAGGACTTGGGTATGATGCACTATTTTCTAGGCATGGAGGTGTGGCAGAATGCAGATGGAATTTCCCCAGGACAAGGGAAGTATGCAGTAGAGATCCTGAAGAGGTTCGGGATGATGGATTGCAAGGCCATGACCACACAAATGGAATTGAACCTGAAGCTATTGAGTGATGCTTCATCAGAAGTGGTTGATGCTACGATGTATCGTCAAATGATTGGGTCCTTGATGTACTTGACAAATATAAGACTAGATATTTGCTTTCTTGTGAACACATTGAGCCAGTTCCTGATAGATCCTAGACATGTTCACTTGATTGCTGCAAAGCATATTCTGAGATACCTGAAGGGTACAATTGATTATGGGCTCAAGTATGAGGTGAATCAGAAGATTAACCTGGAAGGTTATGTTGATTCAGATTGGGCAGGCAGTGCCATCGATAGGAAGAGCACTTCAGGGTGCTTCTTTAGTATGGGATCAAGTGTGATTTCTTGGTTTAGCAGCAAGTAGTCTAGTGTGGCACTGAGTACAGCCGAAGCAGAGTATGTCGCAGCTTGTTCAGCTAGCTGTGAGGTAGTGTGGCTTAGAAAGATAATATTTGATTTGTTTGATCTCCAATTGGATTCTACTTTCATATATTGTGACAATCAAAGTTGTGTGAAGTTGTCTGAGAACCCAATGTTCCACGAAAAGTCAAAGCATATCGAGATAAAATATCACTATATTAGTGTAAGTGCAGAGCCATTCTGATATGAATGTGGGATTGGCTCCCACACGATCAAATGTAAGTGTAGATACATTCTGATATGAATATGGGATTGGCTCCCACATGATCAGATGTAAGTGCAGAGACATTCTGATATGATTGTGGGATTGGATCCCACATGATTAGATATAAGTGTAGAGCCTTTCCTTGGATGATAGATGGTGTGTCCTATCATGCCAACGGATATAAGTGTAGAGCCTTTCCTCAGATGATAGATGGTGTGTCCCATCATGCCGATGGATGTAAGTGCAGAGCCTTTCTCTGGATGGTAGATGGTGTGTCCTACCATACCAGTAGATATAAGGGCTGAAGCCCTTCCTTGGATAGTAGATGGTGTGCCCTACTATGCGAGAGGATGTAAGTGCTGAGCCTTTTTGACTGGGTCAGATATACGTGCCATGCCTTTCTCTGGATAGTAGGTGGTGTGTCTTGCTATGCCAATAGATGTAAGTGTTGAGCCTTTCCTTGGATGATAGATGGTGTGTCGTATCATGCCAGTGGATGTGAGTGATGGGCCTTTCTAACACGGTGGTGGATGTGTTCCTCCCATGGTCAAATGTGAGTGATGGGCACGCCTTTCTGACATGGTTGTTGGATGTGTTCCTCCCATGGTCAGAGGTAAGTGTTGGGCGGGCCGTTATGAATAAGGGTCAGATGTAAGTGCTGGGTGGGATGTTCTGAATAAGGGTCAGATATAAGCACTGAAGAAGACCTACATGGAGGCTAGGCCTGCAATCAGCATGAAAAGGGCTGGATCTGTAGAAATTCCTATGACGAGAAGAATCGAGAGATAGCACCAGTGATCATGATCCAACAGTGATGATCCAGATCCAGCAATGAAGATGACTTGAAGATGAAGATAACTTGATGATGATCTAGATGATACAGAGAAGAAGACATGTGCTAATAAATTGTGTCGAGAGAATACCTTCCTAGTTAAGAGGGAGTGTTGATGTATTTGTAACTTCATAATGTATTCACTTGTATATTTTATGTATTTGTTAGGTATAACTCCCGATTCTATATTATTCCCTTACTAATGCATATATTTATACAATTCATAGGACGATTGAGTTTCACCTTCCGCCCAGCCTTTTCGGCTTCCTACATCAGCTTTATTTATTTATTTACAAAATATATAATCCCTACAGATTATATTCTAACAATCCCCCTCTTAATTCGAAGGGGTGTTCGTAACCTCGAGCATGTTTTTGAATCTTTCAAACTTTTCTCGTCCAAGCGCTTTGGTGAAGTTGTCTGCAATTTGATCATTTGTGGAACAATGTCGAAGATGAACTGTCTTGGCCTCTACATGATGTCGAATCAAATGATACGTTGCGTTGATGTGTTTGGTTTGATCATGGAATCTAGGATTCTTAGCCAGCTTGATTGCAGAAGTATTGTCGACCAATAATGGAGTGGAGTTCTCTTGTTTTTCTTGCAAATCTTCAAGTATCTTCCTGAGCCATACTATTTCTTTCGTTGCTTCAGCTGCAACCACATATTCTGCTTCTGTTGTTGAATCTGCTGGAACTGACTGTTTGCGTGATCTCCATGAGACAACTGCTAATCTAAGACTCATAGTGTATCCAGAAGTTGATACTTCTGTCTCCTTATCGCCATCAAAATCTGAGTCTGAGTACCCAATAAGTTTGAAGTCATCCACTTTAGAGTACTTGAGTCCAACGTCTTGAGTCCCCTTCAAGTATCTTAGAACTCTTTTTGCAGATGACCAGTTTCCTTCACAAGGTTTATGCATGAACCTTGAAAGTATGCCAACAACATAAGAAATATCTGGTCTAGTTGTTGTAAGGTAGATAAAACTTCCTACAAGTTATCGATACTTGGTCGCATCCTCAAATTCTTTTCCTTCGCTTGATGTGAGCTTCATTTTCTATTCCATTGGAGTAGATATATGGTTGCATTCTGTCATGCAAAATTTGTTTAGTAGTTCTCCAACATATTTTTTCTGAGATAGGAATATGTACTTAGGATGTTGAGTGACTTCAATTCCTAAGTAATAATGGAGATGTCCCATATCTGTCATTTGAAAGATCTTTTTCAAATCTTTCTTTATGGATGATATATAGCTCTCATTGTTCCCTGTCATCAAAAGATCATCTACATACAACACAAGATACACAACAGATCTTCCAACTTTCTTTATAAACAATGTTGCATCATCAAGATCAAAATGTTCAAAATTTAACTTCAAAAGATGCTCGGTTAACTTTTCATACCATGCGCGAGGTGCTTGTTTTAGGCCATACAAGGATTTGACAAGCTTGCATGCCTTTTGTTCTTTTCCTTTCACAACAAAGCCTTCTGGCTGAGACATGAAGACATTCTCTTTCAAGTCTCCATTCAAGAAAGCAGTCTTCACATCCATCTGATGAACTTTCCACCCTTTCTGAGCAGCTAAAGAGAGTAAGGTACGGATGGTAGCCCATTTTGCTGTAGGAGAAAATGTTTCTTCATAGTCAATTCCTTCTTTCTGTGCATAGCCTTTTGCTACAAGCCTCGCTTTGTGCTTTTCAAGTGAGCCATCTGATCTGTATTTTTTCTTGTAAACCCACTTGCAGCCAATTGGTTTGGTTCCAACTGGAGGGTCAACCAGCTTCCAAGTTCCATTCTTTATGAGTGCATCATACTCATTCTGCATAGCTTCTTT
>LPNX010635007.1:82739-197600 GCA_001517045.1 Pseudotsuga menziesii
ACAATAAATCCAGCACATTCTTGAGTAGTCATCAACAAATATCATAAAATACTTATTCCCATTTGCTGAAGGAGTTGGCATTGGGCCACATAAATCAGAATGTACTAATTCTAATTTACTACTTGCTCTGAAATTAGATTCATGGAATGGCAGCTTACTATGTTTCCCTAATATACATGCATCACATTTGTTCTTCTCTTTGGGAATGGTGGGCAAACCAAATACACCATTCTTTCTCAACAAACGAAGACTGTTATAATTTAGATGACCAAATCTTGCATGCCACAATGAACTAGATGACAAATTAGCTTCTCCATGGTGAGAGAGGTAGGCATAGTTCTGAACTCTTGCAGATGAACCCTTTAGCTTCAACAGCTTCCCATCTTCGTATCTAGTCATGATGACTTGGTTGTCAGAGGACTTTCTTATTTCTACGATTCCATCAAACATGTGGATGGAATGGCCTTGCTGTCGAATCTCCACCAAGGACAACAGGCTTCTCTGCAACTATGGAAGATAAAGAACATTCTTCAACAAGAAATCAGGGAATCTAGGCATCTTCAGTCGAATGGTGCCCATTCCCTTTGGTTTAATACTTGACTTATCTGCAAAGTAAAATATGCCATCTATTGTTTCATTAAGTTCTTCAAAACAGTCTTTTATAAATGTCATGTGTGATGTTGCACCAGTATCAAGCAGCCAACAATCTTTGTAAGATGAAAGTGAAGTCATTTCATTAATTCCAAGATTACAATGTGCAACAATACAAGAATCAGAAGATTTACTAGCATCTTGGTCATCTTTCTTCTGGTTATGTTTGTCTTTGATGGAGTCCCACGAAGCCCAACACTGATCTGATGCGTGTCCAGTCTTTCCACAACGCTTGCACTGCAAATCTAATCTTTTGCTGAAGTTGTTTTTGCCCCCTCTGCCTCTGAAGTTTCTTCTTCCTCGTCCTCTCTTGCTGCAATCTCCCTTGGAAGGGTCTTTGGACCGATTCTTTGTTTTCTGAACAAAGTCAAGGGATTCTTCGACAGGCTCGCTTGATTTCTTGATCTTTCTAGACCATTTTGGATATGTTTCCTTGCCAGTGAGGACATCACCAACAATAGATGCTATAGATTTCATTTTTTACAACTGTTAGTGTAATTTACAATAATGAACTTGATATGACAAATAGAAATAGAAAAATAATAACCTTGCAGGTCTACAGTCTCTGCCAAGGTGAATACAATGCAAGTTTACAGGCTTCTTCAATACAATTGTTTCACACAGATTTTATTCTTCAAGGCAGGTCGCGACTCCAGTAGCTTGATGCAGTACTTCTAGTTGCAGCAGCAGAATAATTGCACAATGGCAATATTCCCAATTGCACGAGCAGTCTCAATGCAATCAATGTATGATACCAGTCACAACTCTCCGTTCATATATATATATATATATATATATATATATAGATGTTTCTCACCAAGGCTGTATGTGTTTCCAACTATCACCCAACATCTAGTTGACGAACTATATTTCATTATATATAAATTTTGAGCAATATACGCTACACAAACAACATTTGGCCAAAGATTTAAATCAGTATAGTGGAGCCATCTCTCAATTGTATATACCTCGTCTATGCTCCATGTATTCGTGCTCAAGTCATAGAAGCAAACTCCTATTGTGCGGTCGAAAGTCCCAAAGACATAAAGTCTATTTTCTATCTGTTGAAACCCTATAGTGGGATCTATACTGAAGAAGTGGTTCTGGACTTGAACATCTGGTAGCTGTACCTCTGTCTCTCGTTCAACTTGCCCCTCACTATTTACGTGAACTACTGTGATATACAAATAGCCACCAGTTCCGTCAAGGCATTTGCATATAGACTGTATATATCATCCAGGCCTATTTTCCTCTGTAAATACCTCTCACGCACGCAACAATAGCTCACAGCACAACACAGTGCAATGGAGGAATCATGATTTATCAAATACACAGCAAATACACAACAACCAACCATAGACTTCGCGCAAAAATCTAGGGTTAATTTAGGGTTAGGTATTCCAACGGTCACCAAAGATTTTACCTCCAACGCAGCCTTCAACGCTGCCTTAACACAGCTTTCAACGCAACCTTCAACGTGACTGTCTTCTCACTAGTCTACACTTCAACGTAGTCATGATTCACGTAGTCAATCTTTACGGTGGTCTCTTCACGAGCTGGAGGAGTCACGCAGCAGTCTTATATCACGCAGCATAAACTTTAGATACCATCAAGCATTATATATCAGTCAGCAATACCATCAGCATATATCAGTCACAATACCACTGATAGGTCTTCAATGCAGCTTTCATGCATAGCTCCCATGTTGAGCTCAATGTTTGTCTCGTAGCAATAATAATCGCAGTCTCCAGTGCCATTGCTTAGCGAGTTGGGTGCAGCAATTTCCCACAGGGTGATCTCACTTCCAGCATACATCAATCAAACTCTCTGCAAGAGATGCACACCCAAACTAGAAATTATACATTCAAAAGATTTTAATATCACCAAGGCATCACTGACCCATTTTGAAACGGTAGTAACCATCGTTACAGCGTGTTGCCACAAATTGAAAAGGGCCAAGTAAGGCTGCAGGTAGGGTCACCAGACAATTTGGTAGTACAATGAGCAATGGATTAATAGTGGGAATGAGCTGGTGGCTAGCTATTGCAGCAACTTGCAATACTCCTTATCCTTCACTTGCGTTGGAATGAGCTGGTGGCTAGCTCTGATACCACTTGTTAGGTATAAATCCCGATTCTATATTATTCCCTTACTTATGCATATATTTATACAATTCATAGGACGGTTGAGTTTCACCTTCCTCCCAGCCTTTTCGGCTTCCTACATCAGTTTTATTTATTTATTTACAAAATATATAATCCCTACGGATTATATTCTAACAATATTGTACCCCGATGTTTATTCCGAGAAGTATCTGTAATGTAATTGAGTGATGTCATGCGCCGATGTTCCTATCGGGAGATTCAATAATGTAAACAAGTCATGTAAAGTCATGGACGGTAACCCTCCTTATTAATCAAGGGTTAAACTCCCTATAGTTGTGGGGCCCTAGGGTTATTAGACTCTCCTAGAGAAGTCATCCCTAGTGAGTTATTGTCAAATCAGGAATTAGAATAAATAGAGAGTGAGCCTCTCTATTTATCATACATTCACTCACACTCAGTTGGAGCACATAACTGAGAGAGAAAGAAGAATTTGGGACAAGAGAGAGAGACTACTGTTGTCAGGAGATCATCTTACTGTTTTGGGGTTTTACTTTCGGTGTTGATTCTATCTTTGAGGAAGTTGCGGGGTTTTCTCCTTTATGGTTTCCCTGAGGAAAATATTTGTTTTTATTGTCTCTTGTGTTTGATTGTTGTGCTTTTTATTCTCTCAGTTAAAGATCCTAAGATAATGATAGCTTGAATGATAACAATCTAACAATATGGATGGCCGAGGAAACAAAAATTTCTATATTTAGAGAGGCGATCAACCACAACCAAGATCATTGTCATCCATCCATATTTATGGAGCCCTTCAATGAAACATATCAAAATATATGTCAAAAAACTTGTAGGGATGGCAAAGGGTTCGATCAATCTTGGAAGGAGTGTCGTTTCACCCTTGTGGCACTTATAGATATTACATTCAACTTCCATATGTTGCATTTCCCTTTTAATTCCCTTCCAAAAGAAGTTACATCGTTGCCACTCATACGTTTTGAGAAACCCAATGTGCTATGCTGATGGAGAAGAATGGAGTTCATAAAAGACAACCTGTTGAAGATATGTTCTCTGGGGAAGCACCATATGACCCTTGCATATTAGAGAAGCACCATACTAAGAGTAATGATGTACAATAGAAGGGTTATTGGCCAACCTTTGGATGATTTCAGATAATGAAGAGTTATTGACATGACCTCGCTGAACAGATTGCAACCAATTTGGAATAAGCATAAAAATAGTTGAAACAGGAATGTGGCCATAAAATGTGCGAGAAGGAGCATTTGTCACAATATTGTCCTTACCCTTGTTGTAAGTGATCTCATAGTCATAACCCATGAATTTTCTAACCCATTTATGTTGTTTTGGGGATGAGACCTGTTGTTCTAGGAAATATTTCAGACTCTGGAGATCAGTCTTAATTCAAAAATGATTCCCGAATAGGTATGGATGGAACTTTTGTACTACATGAAAAATAGCCATCATTTCCTTCTCATATGTAGATGAGGCTAAATTCTTACAAGAAAGGGATTTGCTAGTGAACGCAATGGGATGTTCATATTGAAGGAGAATAGCACGAAGTCCACTATCACAAGCATCACTCTCAATAATGAAGGGATTGGAAAAATTGGGCATAGCTAGAATAGGTGTGGTACACATAGCTTTTTTTAGTTTGTTAAATGCACACAACAAAACATGTCCATGTAAAATAATCCTGTTTCAATAGGGTTTTTAAAGGATATGCAATCCTCCCGTAATCCTTGACAAACTTGCGGTAGTAGCTAGTCAGTACCAAAAAGAAAACTTTTCATGGAATATATTTTGGAAGGTGTTATATCCTCAAATAAATTAGTCAAATTTATTTTATTAAGAGGTATAAAGTCATTAGAAAAAACTTTATTAAATTTTTTCAGGCTCATTTTAATGAGTTCTAACTTGTAAATATTTTAACTTGTAAATATTTAAAAAAAAACTTTGGAGTTAGTATTTATATCAAAAAACTCGAAAAACAGGTTTTGGTGGCTAAGAGTTGTTTCAAAATGGTCTCTAAGCCATCGAAAGCTCTGCTTTTAGGAGCTAAGACCGCAATTTCAGGGTGCACCAAGCCACTGAAATTAGTGTTTTTACTATGAAAAGTCATCATTTTCAAATGATGATTCTGAGCAACAGGAGAATCATTTTACAAAATGGTTGGAGGTTTTTGTTCCTAACATGTAAGAGAACAATAAAATCTCTCAGTTTTCCTAGCGGTGTTGCATATTGGGAGAATCAAGTCCATATCTGAGCCCTAATTTTTGGATCTCAGAATTTCCCTGTTTGACACATGTTTTTGAAATACAGATCTAGGGAAAGTGAAAATGAATTTCAAAACCCAGAGAGAGGTTTTTTCTCACAACAAACCAATATACAATAACCTATTTCTATTGTGACACAGGTGTCATAGATTTGGAGAACCAAATCCATTTCTGAGCCCCAGTTTTTAGCAATTTGGCCCAAGTGTTTGTGGGAAAAGATGACCTGTCAGTCCTCCAGGTGGCATTTTTGACCTCATCTATCAGTCCATGAAGATTTGCTGCAGTTGTTGAAGACCATTGAGATAGAGGTGGTCCCCTTAAATAGGATCCTTTCCTATTTTTCATTAAACTATTTTGACTGTCTATTTTTGGCATATTTGATCCAGTTTAATACAATCTTGAATTGTTTTGTAAAGGTATAAAGCCTGTGACTTATGTAACACAAAAGGTCAATTTGGAGTTCTAGCTACACTGCTGTTGTGATAAAAACACTTTCTATAATATATTCAGTATGCAAGCTTCTTTCATGGTTATTTGTCAGATCT
This sequence comes from Pseudotsuga menziesii, assembly GCA_001517045.1. Classification (NCBI taxonomy): domain Eukaryota; kingdom Viridiplantae; phylum Streptophyta; class Pinopsida; order Pinales; family Pinaceae; genus Pseudotsuga; species Pseudotsuga menziesii. Next base: position 88,332 of record LPNX010635007.1, read on the forward strand.
TCTTTTACATTTATGTTCTATTCTTATGAGTGAAATTTTGTTCTCTATCTATGTTTACATAATCTATTGGTGATTGTCATATTACCATCTGATTAGTGAGAAAAGGATCATAAGTAATCGTACTAGTTTTATTGGCCCATAATATATATATGGTTGTATGTATGTGTTCTGGTTAATAAAGTGAGTTTATCCATCCATATTTATCTATTACCTATCTGACAGTAGCTCTTGAAGGCCTTGTTGTCTGAATGTACTTAAGACTGCCTTGAGTATACCATTCAGTGAGTTAGATATTCATTTTGATCCAATAGTACCCATCTTTAAGTGAACCATTGAAAGAATATTTAAGTTACTAGACATCTTCCATTTACAGCCTAGAAGAGTTTCCTAGAGTGATAACATTTTGGCACCATTGCTGGGGAGAGGAGATTGAAGCTCAACTTCCCTGGGAGAATGACATAGATCCAAATTTGATGATAGAGAAAGCTTGGATATTACCTTGGTTGTAATCATCTATCTGGTGACTCCATGAAGGATGAATTCAGTGGCGACTCCACAGTATTCAGATGTCAAAAACATTTGCTGTTATTTTGGCTCGGAGGTTTGCACCTCTTGACTTCTCTTCAGTTTGTGGTTTCCCACATCTAGTACCTGATATGTCTGAATGGGGAGATTTTCTCCTTGTCTTCAAAGAGGAGAAAGAATAAAATCCTACAGAACACCTCCTCAAGTTTCATGAATGCATGGATCTACTAGATCAACATCATGAAGATGTCCGTATGAAAAAGTTCATGTATTCATTGTATGGTGATGCACATCAGTGGTATTTTTCTTTACCTCCTTCCAGGATTTCATCATTGAAGGATTTTCATAGAGCATTCATTGAGCACTGCAAAATGTATTTTTTAGATGAGTTTGCATTTGGTAATTGTTGTGATGAATATGAATTACATATTAAGGTTGAAACTATAAATAGAGATGGATCTCTCCCTCACAATATGTAGCAGCCCTTCAATGATCTTTAAGATGATGCAATTTCCCATCAACATAAACTAGAAATGGATTATAAAGGAGTTGAATGTTTTTTTACTATCATTAAATATGATTGTTGTGAATCTGAAGAATTTATTTCTTTAACTACACATGGAAATGATCAGCTTTCTGCTGGTCAAATGACCATTGAAATCAGTAAGGCTATCCCACAATTTTCAGATTTACAGACTAAGGAAAGTGGTAGTAACCACGAGGAACAAAATTTTTAGGGACGATCTAATATTCAACTAGAACATCAGGAGGATCCTCCTTATCCTTATGAATATGTTGTTTCAAATTATGATGAGGAACAAGGTGAGATTTTTCCAAATCTGTTTCATGATCCTATTGCTGATACTTCTATATAAGAAGCTTCATCTCTGTCATTAAGATCTGATCTTGATGCTCCTATATTCGATAAATACAATGATGAGGAAGAATATTTTGAGGTTTATAAAGGGTTGTTGACTACTAGATTGTAATCTAGTTTTACTTTTCAGCAAAGGGATGATCAGAAATGTATGCATGTTGTGGTTAATGATAGTTATGAAGAGTATGCTGCAATAGGGGACACTTATTTTTGTGATCGATATATTAATGATCTTCAGGATGTTAAACAAGGTGTAGATGTTTTTGACATTGTACCAAATGCATATGCTGACTTAGGGTGTCAAGAAGATCAGTTTGTTACCTTTGAAAAACCAAAAGATAATGAACATATTTTTATATCAGCATGTGACATATTTGAATATGCAGCAGATAGTAAGGGCAGCCCTTAGTTTTTTGATTTGCAGACAAAGGGAGAGTGCAAAAGATATGAAGAGGAAGATGATGAGATGAAAAGCTCAGATCAACAATGCATCCTATATGACTCTTTGACAAAAGTTGAGAAGTCCACATTCAGCATTGAGATCAATGACAACCATCAGCAAAATCATCTCAGTCAGTTGGAACAACAACATAAAGAGGTATTTCCTGTTGGCTTTTATGACCCTATTGCAAACCATTTGGAATCTTTGAGCAGTATATATGTTAAAATACTTTTGTCAGATGAAAGTTGGCTTTATCATCTATTCAAACCACTTTCCTGTTTGATGTACATTCTTTTATTTCTAGGGTCAATATCAAAAACAAGTTCAGTAAATCAGTTTCTTACATGGCTTCATTGGAAGCATGAGTTTACTTGATTAAGAAGCAGTAAAATGGGTTAGTGTAGAAACAGGCATCATAATAAGATTTTCATATGAGCAGATAGATTATGTTAATTTGTTATTTTCTTGAATAAGTAGAGCAAGCTACATGCAGGCTACAGGTTTGCAAGGGATCAGTTGTAAAGGCCAGATGACTCCATGCCCAATGGAACACTAGAAGATAGGTTTGAATTTTTATTTTACAGGAAAGACATCGGATCTGTGGTTCTTGGAACCTCATAGGGAGGATTCTATCCCCAAGTAGGAGCCAAATGTTATCTCCTCAAATAAATTATTCGAATTTATTTTATTAAGAGGTAGAAAGTCATTAGAAAAAACTTTATTAATTTTTTTCAGGCTCATTTTAATGAGTTCTAACTTGTAAATATTTTTAAAAAAACTTTGGGGTTAGTATTTATTTCAAAAAACTCAAAAAACAGGCTTTGTTGGCTAAGCATTGTTTCAAAATGGTCTCTAAGCCATCGAAAGCTTGGCTTTCGGAAGCTAAGACCGCAATTTTAGGGCGCTCCAAGCCACTGAAATTGGCATTTTTACTATGAAAATTCATCATTTTCAAATGATGATTTTGAGTGACTGGAGAATCATTTTGCAAAATGATCAGATTTTTTTGTTACTAACATGTCAGAGAACAGTAACATCTCTCTGTTTTCTTAAAAGTGTTACATATTGGGAGAATCGAGTCCATCTATGAGCCCTAAGTTTCGGATCTCAGAATTTCCATGTTTGACACATGTTTTTGAAATACAAATATTGGGCAAATGAAAACAAATTTCAAAAAACTAAGAGATATTTTTGCTCAAAGAAAACCCATATACAATAACCTCTTTCAGTTTATACACAAGTGTCACAGATTTGGAGAACCAAATCCATCTCTGAGCCCTAGTTTTCAGCAGTTTGGTCCAATTTTTTGTGGCAAAAGATGACCTGTCAGTCCTCCAAGTCGTATTTTCGACCTCATATATCAGTTCGTGAAGATTTGCTGCAGCTATTGAAGACCATTGAGATAGAGGTGGCCCCATTAAATAGGATCCTTTCCTATTTTTCATAAAACTATTTTGACTGTCTATTTTTAGCATATTTGATCCATTTTTATAGGATCTTGAACTGTTTTGTAAAGGTATAAAGCCCGTGAATTCTGTAGCAGAAAAGGTCAATTTGGAGTTCTAGCTACACTTCTGTTGTGATAAAGACACTTTCTATAATATATTCAGTATGCAAGCTTCTTTCATGGTTATTTTTCAGATCTTCTTTTACATTTCTGTTCTATTCTTATGAGTGAAATTCTATTCTTTATCTATGTTTACTTAATCTATTGGTGACTGTCATCTTACCGTCTGATTAGTGAGCAAAGGATCATAAGTAATCATACTAGTTTTATTGGCCCATCATATGTATATGGTTGTATGTATGTGTTCTGGTTAATAAAGTCAGTTTCCCCATCCATATTTATCTATTACCTATCTGATAGTAGCTCTTGAAGGCCTTGTTGTCTAAATGTACTTAAGAATGTCTTGAGTATACCATTCAGTGAGTTAGATATTCATTTTGATCCAATATTACCCATCATTGAGTGGACTATTGAAAGAATATTTAAGTTACGAGGCATCTTTGAGTTACATCCTAGAAGAGTTTCTTGGAGTGCTAACAGAAGGATCCATGTGAAACCCTTGTGCTGAAAAAATATGCCCAAGATACTCTACTTACTTCTCCCCAAAAACACATTTAGACTGTTTGGCATGGAGATGATGATCACATAAAAGTTGTAGTACAAGATCTAGATTATGGAGATGCTCAGCCCATGTTTTACTATATATGATGATATCATCAAAGAAGACGAAAATGAAGTTCCACAAGTAGGAATGGAATATTTTATTCATTAAATCCTAGAATGTGGAAGGAGAATTAGTGAGGCTAAAGGGCATGACCAAAAACTCATAGTGTCCATCATGTGTGTGGAAAGTCATTTTAGGGATATCATCCTCATGAACTCGAATTTGGTGATACCCAGAATGAAGATCCAACTTGGAGAAAAAATGAGAACCATGAATCTAGTCAAGAAGCTCATCAACAAGAGGAATTGGAAACTTATCCTTGATTGTGATGTGATTAAGTGCTCTAAATTCAATGTAGAGTTGACATGACCCATCTTTTTTTCAGATAAGAAGAACTTGTGAGGAAAATGAACTAGTACTAGGGTGAATAATACCTTCTTCAGCAAGTCCCAAATGAGCATCTCAATATCTTTATTTTGGTGAAATAGGTAGCGATAGGGCCTGATGTTGGGAGGGAAAATTCCAAGAAGGAGAAGAATACGATGGTCCTCTAGTCTTGAAGGTGGAAATCCCATTGGTTCAACAAATACACTTGCTTATCGATCCAAAATTTGTTGTAGATCAAAGGGATTAGTGGAGATCATTGATGGTTGCATCTGAATGGCCCTGGAGATGAGGGATGAAACCTTGTGAATTTTTATTGAGAATATTATCCATATGACATGAATTGATGATGCTAAGAGACCCTGGTTATAATCCCTTCACTTCTTTTTTTCCCCATTGACCGAAAACTACATCCAAAGTTCAACAAAATCCCATAAGATGGGTCAAAGTGTGCATAACCATTGAGCACCCAAAACCACATCACATCCACCTAAGGGAAAGGAAATAATGTCATAGCGCAAGTTATAAACTCCAATAGAGATACACACATTGCAACACTTCCCCTTGCAAGGTAAGGTTCCCTCTTTGGGAATTATGAATTAAACGTTGGAGCAAGGAAGGAAAAAACAATCATCCTATTTGGAAATTCTAGGGTCAATGGAGTTACGAGTGCTACCATAATCAATGAGTATTGTAAGATGGAGCTTCTTGAGCAAACCCTTGACCCACATGGTTTGTGGGGTGGTGACTCGGGCTAAGGCATGGATAGATATCTCTAGGTGGTTGTCCTGAGAAGTAGAGTCAACATGAGACTGTTGAATGTTGGCATGGTAATCTACTGGATCTTGAACATCTTCAAAAAATTTAGGTGTAGGTAGAGAATCCACACCCAAGAGATAGAGCTTTTTCTCAACACATCTATGTTCCTAGGCGAATTTATCATTGCAATTATACCAAAGCATTTTTCTCTACATTCCCACATCTTGAGTTCAGATAAATGCTTGATAGGAAAGGTTCTAGGAGCCAGCGTGATTGGAGGTATTTGGGAAACCATATTTCTGAATGGAACAAAAGTGGATTCAGAGAGTTGTTGAGTTATGATCTTGTCCTTCGCTAACTTATCCAATCCTAGGGATTTCATCATTGTGCTTGTTAGAATTGCTGTGTCATTTAGATCATCAAGCAATGAGTCCAAATTATTGATGCATTGAATAGGAATGAATTATACAAATTGAACAAATCAAATCTCACAAGAAACATACAAGTATTGCTCAGAGAATTATAGTATTATGTTCATTACATAATCCGATGTTACAATAGTGTTACATAGGAAAGAATTCGAATCATTAGGGATGAATTCAAATCTATCAACTGGATGTGACTGTATCTGAATGCATGTCTAACTAAAGATGGCCAAATCACTATTGAAGTCCAAGTGGTTAACTCCATATGTCTAACTAATTCACACAATCAGTTATAATCAGTTAACTCTATCTAACTGAAGTGGTAGGTGAGAAAAGGCACCTTATCCACACGCATCCATGCATAACTGGTGCTAACTGAACTGAAAGTGAACTAACTGAAGAATAAATAATCTTAACTAGTTCCAAATCCAAGTAACTGAATGAGGTTGGTGCCGAGACTCCATGTGGCTCCTAAAATGTAGGGATTGGCCTAGGAGGTGCCTAAACTGATGCATACAAGTGTAGTTAGTGGCAGTTAGCCTCTATCAGTGTTCCCCACACTCTAGTAACTGGTACATGTGGCCCCATTAGGCCAAGTGGACCCAATGGTACTAGTGGACCCAATAATTAAATAAAACTCTTAAGTTAGGATAAAATAATCTAATAGACAGTTTGTCAAGGGAGGATTATAAATCCTAACACCCCCCGTGAAGCCTAACTTGGACAACTGTGGACCCTGATAACAAGGACAAAAGTCACCCATATACAAGCTAAAAGATAAAAAATGATTCTTAATATACTGAGGAAATAGGGGAAAACCTCATGGGAAACCCCTCCCCTCAAAATAAGCAGGAATCAAGAAATTCAAGCTAAAAACTTGCAAAATATTTTGCTGCAATTTGCAGCACTATGCAACAACAAAGTAGTATTTTGGTTCTTCTGTGTAGCAGCATCCTGATTATGTACATGTGTTATACACCTGAATGGCACCTCTCCGTCCGAGTGCTGACATCCCTCATGTTGGCACACAAAAGGACATCTATGGATAGAGGTTTTCCCAAACACTATAGATTGGTTTACTATACAATACATTCCTCCTCCATCCACCTGGTTACTTTTCCATTTTGCTATGTTAAGTTGTATTCACGACTCTCCATATATGCAACTCACGGATCATTCACGAGTGTCAGTTGTTGCAAGTCGCGGATGGATGTATTCGCGGGTTGCTCTTATGGAAACTCATGGATCATTCACGGGTTGTCCTTCTCCACACCCGCGAATATGTCCCTTGACATTTAAAAATAAAACACGTGATGACTTGAGATTAGTTAAGCATTGTTCCCTTAAACACCTTAACTGTCTCAACCTCCTCAACTTTCGAAACTACCTTATTTCATCCATATAAATACAGGCCTTGGGGAGGGTGTTATATATAGACTGGGAGAGCAAAGTTATGCTGGTGGATTTGATATAGAAGTCTTTGGAGCAGTGGAACTTAGAATCCTTTGGTTGCATAGGAGTCCTTGTCTCAGGCATTGGGTTGTAATATGAACTTCCTCATTATTGTTAATAAAGAGAATCCTTCTTCCATATGTGTCTCATGTATCTTGGTTCGATAAATGTTTATGATTACACATTTTATATATGATTTATCTAACCTGCTTATATATATATGAATCATCTTGTATCTGGAAGATTGGCTCTTGACAGGTGAAGGAGGAGCAACCTTGAAGACTTTGGAGGTGAAGCAGAGCGGAAGAGGACAAGCTAAGGATCAACCATCTTGTAACGGGTAAGTCTTTCTCATCCTCCTGTTTCCTTTACTGCACTCTAGAGTCAATTGTCTACAAGTTAATTGAGTATGTTGGTAACCCCAGACCTTCGGTTATAAGGTGTATAATCCTGTACAACAGAATTGGTGACTCCGCTGGGAATACCTAGATTGCTGTAGGTTGTTTCTATCACCCCTTACCAGTCTTTGCTTGAAGTCTGTGTGTGATTTTACATCCTGGTTCATACTTGCCCCAGTATTTGAAATTATTGGGAATTTTTCTTGCTTTTTGAGAAAAATATTATAGCTATTCACGAGTTGCTCTTCTGAACAGTCGCGAATACAATCTTGCATTCGTGGGTTGCTGTATTGAACAGTCATGAACCATCCGCGGGTTGCCCTTCTATACAGTCACGGATATTCCTAGAAGTTAAGGTTTGCTTGTTCCTTTCTTTCTGTAACCCCTGTTGGTGAGTTGATTTTCTTTATGAATGCTATGTAGCTTGTCGGAGTGCCTCTGTTGATCACACCTTGTGCTTTTTCGAAAGCCCTTGAGTCTCTTTTACTTGGATTATATTCTGTTTGCATGCTGAAGTGGTTGGCCTATTTGGGTTGTGGGTTAAGGTGTCTTTGTCCAGATCTGTGATCAGGGTCTTAGGATCTGTTTTTTCCAGTCTGTCTTCTGACAGTGGCTGGTTGTCATTGGCCTTTATAAGTCTACACTGATTTTTGTCATTGTGTGCACCCAAGATAGGGTTCCTAGCCTTCCTTTGTTGGTTGTCTTTTGGTTCTGTCAGCCTGTTTGCTTCAGTTTGTTTCTTTTAGACAGTTTATTTGATTCAATTTTTCTCAAGTACAGTGCATAGTAGGTGCATGACTCTAGGGAGTTAGTGTCATCCTTGTTGCTTGTTCTTTATCTTTGCGATAAGTTTTTATAGCATTAGGGTTTGCTCTTTTCTCTTTTCCCCCACCTCCTTTGCTTGGCATGATTGTTGGCTTATGTTTCTGATCAGCCTCTGTTAGTGATCTTTGTTTGATTTTAGAAGTTTGTTGGTGTTGGTTTCCTTCTTCTTTTTGTTGGTTAACTTCACCATGCCAATGTAGTTGACTTGTCTTTTATGCAAGCCTTCCTTCCAAGTAGGGTTTATGCTGACTTTAGTTTAGTCTAGAGTTTGTTGGTGGTTGTATAGCAAAGTTCCTTTTGCTTTGTTCTTCTTATCTACATACTTTGATTTGTAGGTAGTTTTTCTTTTGCATTTATAAAAGAAAATTAAAAGAACCTATACTTGTTTGTGCTGCTTTCCCCCCCACCTCCTTCTTTGGCTTGACCTTGTTGGACAAGGTACTGAGCAACCTTTGTTTGTAGATTTAGATTGATACTTGGGACTTCTTGACCTTTGTTTATGTCAGTCTTATTTTCTCAGTCTCTTCATTCCAAAGTTGTTGGCTTGTTTTCCTTTGTAAGCCTTCTTTTTAAGAGAGGTTGATATCTAACTTTAGGGAAACCTAGGGTTTGTTTGTGGGGTGTAGAGTAGTTGTCTATTTTCTTTGCTTTCATTACTTGCTTGCATTAGTTGATAGGCTGATTTTTCTTTTGCATTTATAAAATAAAAAGACAAAAACACATGTTTGCTTTATATGCATGTAGATTAGGTTTTTAGTCTAGATTGCATAGCATATCATTGTTTTTGAAAAAATAAAAATAAAAGAATTTGTTCTTTTGTGGTTTTCAAGTTTTCTATTTGAAAAAGAAAAATAAAGAGAATAGTTTTTGCTTTTGGCATTTCATATCTCTTTGCTTAGTCATTTTTCAATTTTGAGTCAAAACACCACATAAGTTTCATGCCATTTACCCTCTGACTAAAAACAGCCCTTAAAATAAACGATATAATTTAAAATTTACTAGTAAGTTTTATTTTATAGGGTCATACACCAACTAGATTAGGCTAGAGTTGTGGGATAGGGAGTTTAAAATCCCCACAAGTGTTAAATCTCAGACGTAGTTGGCCAATCACTAGGTAAATCCTTGACTTTATCAACTGTATCTGGGAAGCTCCTCTCAAACAGGAGTTAAGCACGAGGCCGCGTGGAGGCTTGGATAGAGGAGATAACCCTCCGAATCCTTATCAAAGCGTAACTCAGGAATTTTACGCATCTGGGGATTCTGTCCTAGACAGAGTTTCGGGCTCAGCTACCCTGCCCATGCGTACGAGTATGGCTTGCGACTGTCCCCCCAGACTGTTGGTATAGCCAAGTTAGCCTTTAGTCTCTTTGACATCTAAGGTTCATACACAGGTACACCGGAAGGTTATTTCTGGTTGACCTTGGACGGACTTGGAAGGTAACCCCGGTAGAAAGTGTGGGAGGGCGGTGGGTGATTCCTCCACTTGTGCCTAAGAACATCTATAGGGACACCAAGTAACTGTCTATCAGCTTTCTTCTGGAAAGTATATCTTATACCTATTTGTCTGTTTGGCTTTAGGAATTTTTAGTGAGTGCTGTGTGGTTTGTCTGTACTTAGTATGCCTTTAGGGGTGTGCTTTGTAATTTTGGTTGTCTATCAACCTCATACTTTGTCTCCTAGTTTGAAACTATGGCTAACACCCCTTCGAACACCAACAAAGAGATCCCCATGCTGGGAACTCCTTGTACTATTCCTCTCATAGGGAATGTTGGTGTTCCCTTGATGGCCACCTTGAATCTACCTGGATTCACCCTAGGGATACTGGTGTTGTTTTCCACTCCATCTGTCCTGAATGCTCCTGATGCTTCTCAAGTAATATTCTTATATCAAGGGCATCGAAACATTGCTTCCCCTTCACCTGTAGTTGATTCTCCTCCTCCTTCTACCTCATGCAGTGAAAGTAATGATATTAGTAACTGGCAGTCTAAAAGGCGTAAACGAAGGAGGAATAGGAAGAAAGCACATAAGCAAGGGGGCACCCGTTCAACCTCTACAAGTCAAGTTGAACCTCACCACCCAGCCTCTGCTGTTCATGATGGGGGCACCTATCCAACCTCTGCAAGTCATGTTGGATCTAAGCACTCGACCTCTGCAAGTCAAGTTGATCTTCACCATCTAGCCTCTGTTGATCATGTTGGTGGGATCCTTCCAACCTTTCCAGGTCATGTCGGATCCAGTCACTCAGCCTCTGCAGGTCATGCTGAGGACACCCGTTCAACCTCTGTTGTTCAAGTTGAACCTCCCCATCCAACCTCTGTTGTTCAAGTTGAACCTCCCCATCCAACCTCTGTTGTTCATGTTGGATCCATCCACCCAGCCTCTGTTGTTCATGCTGGGGGCACACACTCAATTGCTGCAAAGCTTGTTGATCCTAACCATTCAGCCTCTGTTGTTCATGCTGGTGGTGCTCATCCAACCTCTACAAGTCATGTTGGACCCAGTCTCTCAGCCTCTGCAAGTCATGCTGGGGGCAGTCTCTCAGCCTCTGTACTTCATGCTGAAGACAATTTGTCAGCCACTGCGAGTCATGTTGACAATGTTGAAAAGACTACCCGTTCAAAACACAAGCCCAATTTTCCTTGTAAGCTTTGTGAGGGAGACCACCTTACTTATAAATGCCCTTCTATCGTGGAGGTGCGAAGAGTTTGGATTCATGGTCATCCCATTTTTGAACATTCTGAAGCTTTTCAACAACCAACCTCTCTTAGTCAGGTTGGACCCAGTCACTCATCCTCTGTAGTTCATGCTGGGGGCAAACTCTCATCCTCTGCAGGTCATGTTGAGAGCAAACAGTCAGCCACTGCTAGTCATGTTGACACAGTTGAGAAAACTGGTCATTCGAAGTGCAAACTTAAGTTCCCTTGTATGCTATGCGAGGGAGATCATCTTACTCACCTGTGCCCTGCTATCCTGGAGGTGCGAAGAGTGTGGTCCAAGACTCAAGATTTTCCTTCTCCTGAACAACCTATAGTTTCTAAACAACCTACTCAGCCTTTGGTTGATCAAGTGGTTGAACCAATCTCAGATTTGGTCGATCCCACTCTTCTTTCGGAGAGTGATCCTGATGTGATTGAACTAATGTCATCTTTGGTCAATCCCACTCTCCCTTCGGAGAGTGACTTTCATGAAGCGGTTGAATCAATTCCATTGTTGATCAATCCCACTCTTCCTTTGGAGAGTGAAGTGTCTACTAGTCACATTTTCTTCACTGCCAGTTCAGAACTTACTGAACAAGGGGGCAATGAACTTGTTTCGGATCAACCCCCACCAAGCTCTCGGATCGCTTCTTTTGATTGGGATAGCCTAGTTGAGCCGCGCCTTCCTTCTAATGAACCTTTCCAGATAAAGGTCAAAGTTGAACCCTATACAATTGCTCGTTGTATTGTTGATGAAGGAGCCTCAGTTAGTATTTTGTCTGCTCATGCTTGGTGAGGCATGGGATCTCCCAGCCTTGTGTCGACTGCTAGTCAGTTACTGGAATTTGATAGAAGAACTTGTATAGCCTTGGGAATTCTTGCTCAAACACCTGTTACTTTGGGTGGGAAGACCGTCTTAGTTGACTTCATGGTGATAGAAGACCCCTTGGACTTCAATATGCTCCTTGGACGTGATTATGTCTATGCCATGCAAGCTGTGGTGTCAACATTCTTTCGTGTGATGTATTTTAATCATGGAGAAGAAATTGTCACTATTGATCAGTTGGATTTTCTTGATCCGTTTCTTGACCCAAATAGAGACCAGGTCTTTCCTTTATTGATTCCTAGTGTTTCTATAGACATACCCCACCACAGGTGAACTATGTGGCCTCTTTTCCTTTGTGTTCAATGGGTACTGAGAAGCAGCCTTTGTTTTCATGCTTACCTTCTTGGGACTTGGTCCCAGTAGTTGACCAGGTGACTCATCCTATACAGATTGTAGAGCCTTTTCTCCACTCTGTTGATCCATTTGAAATTTTAGACATGTGTCCTATCTCGGATGATCTCCTTCCTTCGGATGAAGTCTTCCTAGAGTCTTTGATACAGTCTGACCTTCTTTTGGATGTTGGTTCAGTTGTGACTAAGTATAACCCTGATTTGCCTAGTAAGCCTGACCTTTCTTCTGATGTTGGTTTTGTTGAGTCTTTTGACTCTTTCTTCAAAGAGCAAGTCAGTGATCCTGATGAGTTTGATTTTTCTTATGAATTTTTCAACTCCTGTGATACTGAGTTTGTTCCTACAGACTCTATCTCCCTTGTTGATTTTTTCTCTCCTTTTGAGGTTGATCTTACTGATTATAAACCCTTGGGCCTTGGTTTTTTAGAATATTCTTCGGTTGATTCTGCCTTGACTTTACCTTTTATAGAAGATAGCAAAGTCACATGTGTTTCTGCCAAAGTGACCCGCATCGGATCGTTTCTTCTGAACATGATTCTGATGTTGTTGTTTCTTGGAGATAGGATTTGTAGTTGGATTCACAACTGTTTATTGGCCTCACCTTGTTGCTCAAGCTGTAATTGCATTTGCATGTGCCCTGCTCGCGCTTACGAGCCTGATGCTGGCTTCCACGCTTATAGCTCGTTGTATAAGCCCTCATCTTTGTTCTCATCGTCGCTAAGCCTTGTATCATTTTACCTTTGCAACTTGACACCCTTTACCTTGAGGAGACATTACCTGAGTGTCCTTATCTTGCTCACTTTCCTTGCATTATGCATAGGTTTGTTCCTTGCGCTTGGAACTAGTTTCGTCTGTCTATGACACTCGTATCCTCGCATTTAGAGCATTCTTTCTGCTCTCCTTCAAGCTCGTTAAAAATAGTAAGGAGGCCGCGAGTTGACTTTTCCAGACTCGTTAAAACTTCATGGGAAAGATTTTGAGTTTCTTTAGGCCCAAGTCTGACTCCTTAAAATATACTTGACTGCCGAGTAAACTTGTCCATTCAGGCTCGTTAAGAATATGTGAATGGGCATCCACATTGGTGGTAGGTTATCGCTTTCTCGGACCATGTGGAATAATACGAGAAAGGATCCCTCTCTTTTCTTTTGAATTGAGAAGAGTATTCTCAGGCATAGGTTTATCTCTTTTCCGGACCCGAGGGACTAAACTTACGGAAAAGGAACCCCCGGTATGAGCTTAGTTTTCTCTTTTTCATGCTCTGGACCAAAACATGAAAAAGATTCCGAGTATACTTTATGTCTTTGTCATGCTCGTTAAACCCTAAATAACAAAACATCGAGTTTATTGTTGTAATCCCCATTTCTTGTAATCAAATGGATCTTTTCGAGTGATCTTGCCTTCCTTCACACTCGTAAAACTCAGGCTATTTGCTGCTTTTGAAGGAGCGTTGGGTAGGTGATAATTTAACCTTTTTCGGACCTTCCTGACTAAGTACGAAAAAGGTGCGCCTTTTATTCTTCGAAAGTTAAAAGAGTTCTTCTTTGTTATGTTTTATACTTTTTCGGCCTCAGGAGACTAAATTGTACGAAAAAGGACCCCCCCTGGAGTCTTCTTTGAAGTTTTCAGACTCTCTAAACTATGAAAAAACCGTCGAGCATGTACTAGTTCGGGCTCGTAAAATCCACGAATCAGTGCTTTATCAAGCATTCTTATTTATTTTCTTCGAGCTTGCCAAAAATGAAGATGGTCCCGAGTTTACTTTCCTGGACTCGTTAAAATTTAACAGGGAAGGTAAGGAAGAAGTTTTCTCTTGTTTTCAGTAATGGCAGCATGTCATCCTTGAACATAGCACTCTTTGTTTTCCGATATCCATGTTTCAGTGTCCACTTGTGTTCAGCTATCTCTTTGAGTTTCTCACTCCTCCTCTTGTTCGTTATACCCGGGGAATCTGATCATGTCTCCTACATGACAGATAAGTCTAGTTGTTATCTCTATAAGTTATACGCTGCCTTGGGTCATCTCTATTTTGTGCTCACTATTCAAGGATTCTTCCCAAATGTCTGATTTATAGCCTGATCCCATCATTGTTATATCTGTTATCTATTTGTGTCTCCCTTCTTTTGCCCAGTTCCTAGTCACTCTTGTGATCCGTTGGAGGATCTATTGCCTTTCGTATCACATCATGGTTCCGTTTCAGCACTTCCTGATGACGACGACCTATATTTTTGACGATAGTACCTCAGGATTCACTTTCATCATTGGTGCATTCCTTTTCTTCAGTTGTCGATTATCCTCTATTGATTGACAAACTGTTGAATCCTTCCCATGTTCGACTTCAGCTTACCCTTATTCACATGGCTTGGATTGTACTGGTTCTTTGGGATCCTTTATGAAGACCTTAGTTCCTCACCTATGGACTAAGTTGTGAAATATTATGTTCTATTCCTATACACAGCTTCCAGATCTTTGAAGATTCATCATTGTATATTGTGGCTTTGATCCACCTTTGTAGTATACATGGTTTATACCCGTATTATATGATGTACTCAAATATTGTAAAGGAGCTAATGTTCCAGTAAATTGAACATAGTATCCTCAAATGTAACTTTGAATATGACATTACTATGTATTTGTTTCAGGTACTCTCTCTGCTCCATTGGATTTCTGAGTTCTCCAAAGATGTTGATTATAATGTATTTCGGCCATCGTTTCCCTCTGACCTCACACATTAGGGGGCATCTGTTATACACCTGAATGGAACCTCTCCGTCCGAGTGCCGACATCCCTCATGTTGGCACACAAAAAGACATTTATGGATAGAGGTTTGCCCAAACACTATAGATTGGTTTACTATACAATACATTCCTCCTCCATCCAGCTGGTTACTTTTCCATTTTGCTATGTTAAGTTGTATTCGTGACTCTCCATATATGCAACTCCCGGATCATTCGCGAGTGTCGGTTGTTGCAAGTCGCGGATGGATGTATTCATGGGTTTCTCTTATGGAAACTCGTGGATCATTCATGGGTTGTCCTTCTCCATACCCGCAAATATGTCCCTTGACATTTAAAAATAAAACACGTGATGACTTGAGATTAGTTAAGCATTGTTCCCTTAAACACCTTAACTGTCTCAACCTCCTCAACTTTCGAAACTGCCTTATTTCATCCATATAAATACAGGCCTTGGGGAGGGTGTTATAAATAGACTGGGAGAGCAAAGTTATGCTGGTGGATTTGATACAGAAGTATTTGGAGCAGTGGAACTCATAATCCTTTGGTTGCAGAGGAGTCCTTGTCTCTAGCGTTGGGTTGTAATCTGAACTTCCTCATTATTGTTAATAAAGAGAATCCTTCTTCCATATGTGTCTCATGTATCTTGGTTCGATAAATGTTTATGTTTACACATTTTATATATGATTTATCTAACCTGCTTATATATATATGAATCATCTTGTATCTGGAAGATTGGCTCTTGACAGGTGAAGGAGGAGCAACCTTGAAGACTTTGGAGGTGAAGCAGAGCGAAAGAGGACAAGCTAAGGATCAACCGTCTTGTAACGGGTAAGTCTTTCTCATCCTCCTGTTTCCTTTACTGCACTCTAGAGTCAATTGTCTACAAGTTGATTGAGTATGTTGGTAACCCCAGAACTTCGGTTATAAGGTGTATAATCCTGTACAACAACATGTGAACCTCTAAATCTAAGAAAAATCATTATGTCTGGAGGAATATTCCTCTTTGGAAGAAGAAGAATATGCTCAACTGAATCAAAAATATAGACAGCTGCTAGATGAAAATTGGACCCATGTATAGAAACTGAAATCAACTAATAAGAGAGAAAAGGTGCTTGAGAATTAGAACCATGTGGAGTAACACCCAATCAACTGATATGTTTCATCCTTGAACATCAAACCATGTGAAGTAAAATCAGCCCCAAGTTTTAGGAGAAAGTGTCAGGCAAATGGAGAATGTCTCCATCTTTATTAGTTCAGTGAGGAGATGAACATGTGATCAAATAGATAGATAGAGAAGACCTGGGACTATAGAGAGAGAATGATTGAGCTCCATAATCTTATATAGCTTTAGAATTAATCAATGATTCAAAAAATATAATATCAGCAAACTCATAAGAGGAAACTAACATAAAATCCCTAACAACAAGCTTGAAGAAGACTTGCAGTACTTGATTTTTCACACCAAAATTGATGAGAGGCGCTACAAGCATTAGTGAAAGTTATTGAAACTTAAAACCTGAACCAAATAATATCATATCATATCCAAGAGTGTAGAAAAAATCCAAGTGCCCCACTGAAATCGTAGATGCACAATCTTCTCATTTTTCAACAAAATTCTGAATATTGGTGCATGCAATCATGTAGGAATTTGGTGGAAGCTCAAGATCAAAGAGAGTGATAGACCCCTCCTAAAATATGATATTATTTCCAAAATATCCAAATATCCATAAAATATAATATCAACAAACTCATAAAATAATACTGACATCAAATCACCAACAAAAAGTTTGAAAGAGATTTTTGGTACTTGATTTTTCACACCAAAATTGACGAGACCAGCTACAAAAAACATTGGAAGCTCTTGAAACTGAAATCTTGAACCAAGTAATATCATATCAGATACAAATAAGATCATATCATATCCAAATATGTTCATATCAGATTCAAGGGTGTGTTCCACCGATATGGTAGATGCACAGTTTTCTCCTTCTTCAAAATTTTGAGTATTGGTGCATGCAATCATGTAGGAAATTGCTGGAAGATCTAGATCAATGAGAGTGAATGGATCACTCCTAAAATATGATATATTTCCAAAATATCTGAAGAATTAATTATATTAACACCAACAACATCATTAGAGATATAGAAATCAAATTCCTCTCCCTTTCCTAGAGCAATCACTGGTAAACTATGCACAAAATTTATCATAGAAGAATCATTGGAGAATTTTTCATAGAATGGAAGGAGAGTTTTTCTTCAATAAAAAAGATTCAAATGTCTTCTTTTGGTTCATCCATATGAGAATATGATATATCAAAGATCTCATAAATCTCCAGAGCAACATAAGAAGGAGTCACTCCAAGGAAACTTTCTTTAATTCGAATTGACTGTGTTAAAGATATGTTTCTTCTTCATCTTGAACAACTTCATTAGAGAGAATGGAGGCCGAGAATTTTGAATAAAGAACTCTTGTGGTTTTGGGTGTGATATCCAAAGTGCTATAATGATCCTCATTTTTGTTTCCAAAGGTTCTATCCAATTCTGTCCAGAGATACTTTGGGTATTCAGGAAAGAATTCAAATCATTAGGGATGAATTCGAATCTATGAATAGTGTGACAATAGTGTTACATAGGAAAGAATTCGAATCATTGGGGATGAATTCAAATCTACCAACTGGATGTGACTATATTTGACTGCATGGCCAACTAAATATGTCTAAATCACTATCGGAGTCCAAGTAAGTTAACTCCATATGTCTAACTAAGTCACACAATCAGTTATAATCAATTAATTGAGTATAGCTGAAGTGGTAGGTGAGAAAAGGTGCCTTATCCACATGCAGCCATGCATAATTGGTGCTAACTGAACTGAAATTGAACTAACTAAAATTAACTAAAGAATAATTAAGCTTAACTAGTTCCAACTCCAAGTAACTAAAGGAGGTTGGTGACGGGACTCCCAGTGTCTCCTAAAATGTAGGGATTGGCCTAGGAGGCGCCTAAACTGATGCATGCAAGTGCATTTAGTGGCAGTTAGCCTCTATCGGTGTTCCCCACACTCTAGTAACTAGTACATGTGGCCCCATTAACCCAATTGGAACCAATGTTACTAGTGGACCCAATAATTAAATAAAACTCCTAAGTTAGGCTAAAATAATCTAATAGACAGTTTGGTCAAGGGAGGATTATAAATCCTAACAGTGTTGGGACAAAACATTTTAACCTCAGATTAGATTGCATATTTTAGACCACTGATAAAACAACTCATGTAGAGTGAATCATACAATCGTGCTTTGTGATTGACCAATTTATCAAATTATATCTCATACTCTCTCACAATGACATTTTGGTGAAGTTTAGTTAGTGCTCCTATGAAGTCATGAAAAACACTAGGGCCAAATCATTGCAAAAGGAGTTCGAAAAACTCTATCTAGTTTGGCTCTTCATGAGCCTTGATGTACCAATGAAACCATTGAAGGGATTCATTTTCCAAATGAAGGGATGCAAGTGGGACTTTGTTGACATCAAAAGTGGTATGCATACAGAAATATTGTTCTACCCTGTATATCCATCCAATCAGATCATCACCATCGAAGCGAAGAAAATCAAGCTTCGTCCAATGAAAATTGTTGGAACAAGAGAACCCAATGCATGCAGAAGACTTTGGTTGTCGTCTATTGTTCATGGATGAATATTGAAGATGGAGGCCGATAATTTTTTCATCCAAATCTTGGAGTTTGGTCTTGATGGCAGCAAGTTTGTCTTCCATTTTTTTTCTTCTGTGCGGGTGACAACCATAACCAGAAGTTTTTATTTGGTGGGGGGGGGGGGGGGGGGGGATGGGTAGAAAAACAAAAACAAATATTTGGTTAGAAAAAAAATTGGAGCTGGGAAAAACCCTGATCATGGGTAATTGGGGTTTGACTAGGTTTTGGACACTTTCTCAGATACAGGTAAGAAACAAATGAAGATTTCAAAATTAGGGTGAAAGGATGGGAAAATTTGTCAGAGAGGGACAAGGAAGAAAAAACAGGAAATGAACGTTGTGGAAAAATTTGAAGATGATTGGGTGAGAATCGAAGAAGTTATGGAAAACCCTAAAAATAGATAATGTGTGATTTCTGGCTTCGGAAAGTGGAATTTGGGATTAGGTATTTAAGGAAGGAAATACATAGAATGGAATTGTAGGGGTTCCAATGAATTTTCAAGGGAAATAGAGCTAAAGAAAGTAAGATATTGTGAAAAGATGAAAATTTATACTCTTTTTTTTCGATGGAATTGATCTGTGATGGTTTTGGATAGATGCAATCTACTATTTATCAACTGGCAATAGAAATGGACCCCAAGTATGTTTGGATTTCTAAAGGTTTAGGATATTCACTGGACCACCATTATTGTATAATGGATTGCGTATTGGGGAAATACGCCTCACTCCATGGCTCAAGTAAAAATGAAAACCCATTTTCCACAAATGACATCTCTTGGTTTTCCTCATGGGTGGGAACTAGTCAATTAGGTAGGGGACGTTGCCCTCTTTGTTGGAAAGTCCTCTCAATGTCCAGCTACTTTGAGGTTCCTATGGTACTCCTCATAATGAGTTTTAGGGCTATTCCCAGCTACTTATCATATTTAAGTGGATAGGGGTTATCCATTGATATGAACTTGCAATTGAAATGAACAATTTATATCCGAAGAAGAACTACTGCAATAATTACAGTGCTAGGAAGCCACTGCGAAAAAAAAATTGACAAAAATTCCACCTAGAGAGCGAAAGAAAGTGATCTGATACTATATGAGAGAAACCTCCAATAATAATTAATGAAAATTCACGATATAACAGAAATAGAAGTCTAATCTAAAAAACTATTACTCGCCATGAATGTGGGATAAACATATACTTATATACTAAGCACAATATAAACAACTATTACTCCCTATGAATGTGGGATAATACAATATACTCATAGGACAACTTACAAATAATATCCTTCCAACAACAATATACTAACAAAGTAAGGAGAAGGGTTGACACGGGTTCCTAAGATGTCATCTCTAAAAGTGCTCCAATGTTGTCACGGGAAGAAAAAAGTGTTGTTAAGTGTCATCAGTGGCATTGACTTATTTGATTGAAATGTCATCACTTTAAAATTAGACCAAGCTACATCAAGGATTCACTCCCAAGAGGCATTCCAAATCCAAATTAAGTCACAAGGGATCCCTGTCTAACACACTATGGTGGATGAGGAAGCATCAACATGTGTCATGTCTATGTATTTTTGGAAGGATTTGGGTTCTCCCACTTTAGCCCCTTCCCCTACAATGTTACAAGCCTTTGATGGACATTCATTTTCACCGAAAGGGGTCATAGTGGGTTTTCTAGTTGAGTTAGAAGGGAATTCGATGAATGTCAACATAGAGGTTGTCGATTCTCCATTGGATTATTGATCCGAATTTCAGGGGGGAATATGGTCTAAATTCAAATGTATAAGTCATAAATCAGTAAATGGAGAGGTCACCCTCTCCCATCCATATTATTTAGTATCCCATGGTTTTGTTCCATGGTATGGATTTAAGGCACATTGTAATAATATTATATAAAGGATTTATGTCTTCTCAATAAAGCAAGTTATTATAATTAGAATCCTACCTTTCTCTTATTCTATCAATTTATTATTGGTTTATTGGTTGAGTGCCTTTCTGTAATACCCCGGTTTTGACCCCGTTTGCATTTAAATAAAATGATGTAAATAATCATGGTGTGGAGCTAGGAAAAATACCCACCATTGATTTAGTGTTTATGTTTTGGCAATTGTGGTTGAGCCGATGTTATTTTATGCTAGATAAACATTAAAAAGCTAGACATCATGTTAAATTTGCAATTTTAATTAAAAACCCACAACTGGCTATGTCAATGAAACTAAATGATATGGGACATGATTTTTCCTAAGGATGAGGGAGTGGAGGATTGGAAGAGTGGGCATAAATTCAAATGTTTCAGAGCACCAATTCTGGAAAAAAGTTTTTAAATTTTCTTGGGAAAGAAAACACCAAAAACAACCACTTTTCCCTCATGCGACAACGTTTCACCTTCCCTCACGATTTGGATTGAACAAAACATTTTTTGGAAACCCAATTGGGCATTCACGTAGGATCAAGAAAGAAAAATATTATGAGTCTGAACCTTTCACAAATTTCTTTTGTCTGATGATCTGAATCCTTCACATTTTGGGTTTTCCCTGTGTGGATTGTGCTCTCTCACATTTTCCCTTGTCTGCTAGTTGTTTTCTTGAAGACAATTTTCCTGAATCTGATTTTGTATCTTTGATTTGAAAGACCAGCAACGTTTTCATTTCTGTGTTTTGTAGCAGTCGGTCTGGCATCGGAAATGTTCAGAAATTCATAAATTTTTGTGTGTGTATGTAATCCCTGGCATGTACTACGTTCTGATAAATGCTAGAACTGATATCACTGTGTGTGCATACACGCTTGGCATTTGAATTGATTAAAGGAATGGAAAAATATTCTAGACTTGCTTGATAAACCTAGTGTGTGCAATAAACTCACAGACCAATATAGAAGGCTATTTTTATTCTTTGCATGCCTTGAATAGCACTGGAAGGGAAGGCATGGCCTGAGGGACTGTGTAGCAGAGAAGGGAATGCTTCCTTGTGTTGGGTGTGTAATTGTTTATAAATCACGCTAGATTCAGTGTGGGTGTTCATAGCTCTAGGGTTGAGATCACTAGCTTAGCAGTCAGTCTTTCCACCTCCTTGGTAGCATGATAAACCTAATTGGAAGGATGGCTTGGCTAGTAGCATGATAAACCCATTTGTTGGCTAGGATGTTTCTCATGTGAATTTGGCTAAGTGTAAACCACTACCTATGTAAGTATGATATACCCAACTATGTTGGTTTGACTGAATTTTATTGTATCCTTGGCTATGGGGAAAATTTGCTAGTGTTCCTTATTCCTTGGGGAAAATCATGCCTAGCTTGGGGGTGGTAGTGTTGCTGAGAGATTAAAGAGAACATTGTCCTATGGTTGGGTGGAACGTTGCAGCAACATAGATGGTTGCGGGACAAGCTTTTCCAAAGATAAGTATTCTTGTTTATTTAAGTTCTGCAATAGTATTTTCTTATGAATTATTATGGAATTATCATGAACATGTTGAATGCATGAATATGTTGAATGAATGATTTTCTTCCACTATATATATCATGTACATTTCATTATGCATCTGTGTATTTATATGCTTTAAGTTCAATGCATTTTTATATATGTATTATGTTCATGGGGCTTAGTTCCCGGGTTGTTAGATTTTAGTCACGTCCTCTCCGTCAAGTAAGGGTTGGGGACGTGACACTTTCTTTGTATAGTTTGAGAGTTGAGGAACAAAGAGGGTTGTTTGAGCATCACCTCTCAAACTATACTAGGAAAGGCACTTAGAACCAATAAAACTATAATAACTCAATAGAATAAGAGAAAGGTAGGATGCCACAAATAATAGCTTGATTTATGGATAAGGCATAAATCCCTTATATAATATTATTACAATACTCCTTGAATCCATACCATGGAAAAAAACATGGGATATCAAATACCATGGATGGGAGAGGGTAACCTCTCCATTTAATGATTTTATGACTTATACATCAAAATTTATACCATATGCCCCCTTAAATTTGGATCAATTATAATCTCTTACTAGGACAGAGTTGGTCCTATGCCATGCATGTTGTGTTTCAAGTGATTTATTTTACTCATGAAGGGAAAGTGGTAACTATTGACCAATTAGATTACTGTACCACTGACCCAAGGGTCTCTAATGGTCAAAACATTCCCCTTGTAAGTGCTAGCAATTCTACCATGAAAAGTGTGGGGGTTGGATGTTTAAGGACTCCTCCCTTATGGGTACCTTTCCTTTATCCCCTCCACTTTGTTACGTTGCATTGTCCATGATCCCTCTAGGTTCATTGATACCTATGGGATCGTCATCCATGAAGCATACAAATTATTTTTTTTCTCCTTCGTCAACCACTCCTGATAAGATTCCATGTTTTGATCCTATGCCATTTCTCGGTGACCATTTTCCCATTACAACACATCATGTGCTTTCGATCAAGAGCTTGAAAAATATATACAAGACTAAGAAGAGGTGGAGGAATAGGTGGAACAAATCAAGACGAGGGAGAAAACCATTAGCCTCTGTTGATCCTAGAGGGGGAAAACGATCAGGCTCTGCTAATCCTAGCGGGGACCAACTATTAGCCTCTGGTAATCCTACTGGGGGTAATCTAGTAGGTTCTATGAGTCATGTTGGGGGATATCACCAACCTTTGGACATCATGTTGGGAATAAAAAACTAACCACTTCCAATCATGTCGAAAGTGATGTTATTTGTGGGAATCCTAGGCAAGTAGTGCCTTGGTTCTCTCATAAATATTGTTAGACATAAGACACATATCCACGTGGTTATTTGTACATTATGTACTATATATTGGTGTGATGTTCACTTTCCTCTTTTATGTTTGTGGCATGTCTCGATTAGTCCTAAAATACATAAATATATAAAATTCAAAAACATTATAAAATACCAAAAACCCAAAAACATTAAAAATCTTTAAAAAATAAAAAACAACTCATAGGTGCATTTGTTTTTATTTTTAATCTTTCTAGAATTTTTTGCGTGTGTTTTGGATCTTGTTTTAGCTATTTTTTAGGTTTTGATGGTCGAGACATGGGTTTTTTTCAACATCCACCTTCCTTGAGGTATGGTCCCTAAACTGACATATAGTGATAGGTTATTTCCTACACACATCCATTGCATTTTTAACCACCATTTTCCCATCATCATGCCTAAGGGTCCCATTTTTCAACTTGCATTATTACCCCTTCTTTGAATTGCACATTGTAGCTTGTACAGTAGAGACTACCTCACATGGGTGTCCTAGAGTATCACATTTATTTCCATTTGACACCTATATTGTTATTTTCCATAGGTGTGAAAACTCTCTTTATCCCCTTTGGTGTCTTGAAGATTGAACCTCATGTTCTCTTTCTTCATCTAATGCAAGCCTGATCCCAAGGAGGTTCCCATGAGCTTACTTTTATTTGTTTTTCATGCTCATTAAACCATGAGAAAGGAATTCATGAGCTTACTCTTATCCTTTTGTTGTTCTTGTTAAACCATGAAAAATGCACCTACTGAGTATGATTTTATCCCCATTTTAGGATCGTTAAAACTGAATGAAAATGGAATACCATGGAGCATTTTTATCTCTATTATTTTTGTTCCTTAAAAAATAAAGATGGATCTGAGTTCACTTACCTAGGAACCTTAAAATTATATGGACAAGGTACCCTTATGTGTATTCTTCCATATCTCCTTCAAGCTCGTTAAAAAGAGAAAGGAGGTCTCGAGTTGACTTTTTCGAGCTTGTTAAAATTACACATAAAAGGTATATATGAATTTTCTTTAGATTTTTGGACTCCTTAAAATAAAAAACATCGACGAGCATTAACTGACTTGGGTTCGACAAAAATCCACAGGGTGGTATTCCTTTGAGCATTATTATCTATTTTATTTGATCTCATTAAATTATGTATATTGATTTGAGTTGACTTCTTTGGTATCGTTAAACCTTTATGAAGAATATATTGTTGAGCACAATTCTATCCCTTCTTTAATCTCATTAAAAAATGAAGAAGATCCTTTTAAAAAGAGAAAAAGGGGGGGACTATCATCTATATTGATTCCATGAAATGGGAACATTCAGCTATGTCACATGTTTGAGTTAGTCTCTCATAGTTGGGTGTTGACTTTCCTAGGATCCTTATGAGTAGTCTTTTTCCTTTGGTTGGTTACTCTTCTATTAAATAAATGTAACTGCAAAATATATTCTATTTTGTATTATTATTGTTATTACTCCTTGCAAGATGTTTTTCCCCCAAGTAGGGATGTCACTGATGTATTTGGTCATGTAAAGTCTTGAGGTAAAACCTTTGTTGTAATTCGGGTTAGTAGTATGAAAAAAAGTATTGTCAAAATATATTTTTGAGTCTCCCAAGGCATGTCATCCCTGGAAGCAAGGAGAAATCGGCCTTGTTGGGTTATTAGATATCTCAACTGATTAGTATAAATTCAAGACGCCCCTCCCTCATTTAGACAAGTAGAACTGTCAAGCAGTTGCACTAAAGTGAGAAAAAATGGTTCATCTAGAGTAGAGGAAGCAGTCTAGTCTTATTCTTTGGGTCTTACACTGTACTTGGTTGAAGTCTATATAGAGGCAGTTTTTTTAGGTTTTCTTCCCCACGAGGGTTTCCCAGGATAAATATTTGTGTTCTATTTTCTTTTGTTGTGTTTTTTATTCTTTTAAAGATCTGTCACATCCCCGGTTTTGACCCCATTTGCATGATGTATATAATGTAATTAATCGTGGTGAGGAGCTAAAGGCAAAATCCCCACCATCGATTTGGTTGTGTATGTTTCGGCAAAAGGGATAGTTGCCGATGGTATGTAGTGCTATTTGGCACATTATAATTCGACATCATGTAAATATGCACATCAAATAAAACTAAAACCACAACCAGCTACGGCAGTGCAACGTTGAATGAAAAGGGCATGGTTCCAAAGGATAAGGGGTGGGGGAATGTCAAACCTTGGTTATGGGGGAAAAACCCATGTTTTACCACCTTGTTGATTTGGCACCTTTTTGTCTCATCCAACCTCTTCAACCTCTTTAATGCCTTGGTTTTGTTTTGTTGGGGGCATTTATGGTTGAGTTGTTGAGGGCAATTATTGCTGGAGGAAACGTGGGTAAGGAGACAAGCAACTCCATTCTTTCCCATTCCTCCATCTTCTCCACGACGCCATTCTCACCTTGCCGGTTCGTCCTCCTCACGCTGAGCGTTCTGCTGTTCATCCACGCGCAGAGGCCGCTGTCTGTTTGCTTACACAGCTGGGCTTCAACCTGCACGATGGTGGTCAGTTTCCTACTCGCGCGCAGGTTCGTGGTCTGTTCATTCCTCACGCGGAGGCCGCTGTTTGTTTTTCCTCACGCAAAGGGGTGGGAGTCTTGCTCATCCTCACGCACAGGCAAAGGATCTGCTAGATCTCACGCGGCCAGGAGGAGAGCTGCTTACCTGTGATCATTCACGTTTTCCACAGAGTGGAATTGGGAAAGTCTCCTTGGCGTTTTGTGGTCTGGTGCGGGTTGCACTCACGCACAGACTATTTGGGGTCATTTTCCCACTTGTGAGCCTTGCTCACTGATTGTGTTTTGGGGCTATTGTCTTCCCCACATTTTTGGTTGGCTATGGTGTCCAATTACGTTTTGGGGCCACTGTGCATCCGTAGTGAGCCGCTGTTTATCTGTGCCATCTCCTTTTGCAACTGCATGGAGGAGCAGTGTGTTGTGGGCTTTTAGATGTTGAATGGTCGTTGACTTCCATGTCCGTTGGCTGAGTTTCCCTACTGTTTGGGACTGTGTACAGCTGCCATCGTTGGCACTGTGAGTTGGGGCTGTTGATTGCCACAGTCATTGGCTGAGTCTCCCATGGTTATGCCGGGAGTTCTGTTTCTTATCCAATGTGGGCTGTGGATTGTTGCCACTGTTTTTATTGTGAAATTGAGCTGCTGAAGTACCATGGTTTTGGGTTGCAGTTGAGTTGTTTTGGCCATGTTAGGGCCAAGAACAACTCCGTGTTGCCTTGTGGGCTTGAGCTGTGCCTCATCTTCTGTTGGGATTATCCCTGGTTGTTTTTCTTTCTTCACAGGGCTGTGAAGGGTTTGATTGCTGCGGGTATGCAGTGGTTGGTCTTCGGACTGTGTTGGCTTGGCTGCTTGTTGAAGGCCTGTTAAACCCAGCAGTGTGTGGTTTGGCTGTTTTGTGTCCCGGCCTCGGCTATGTGTAAGCCTGCAATTGACCCTTAGTCCTTGAGGAATCATGCCCAGCTCGGGGGTGGCAGCATTGCTGAGAGATTGATGAACAAGCTGGCCTATGGTTGGGTGGAACATTGTAGTAACGTAGCTGGTTGCGAGTGAATTCTTCGTCAAAATATAAGTGCTGCTATTATTTCATCTCTGCAATTATATCTATTGTTCTATGAATTACGATGAACATGTTAAATGCTAGAAATGTATAGGTGTTGCTTCCACTGTATATTAATTTCAAATGAATTATGATTGAAGATTATGCATCTGTGTGTGCTTGTAAGTTTAATTTTCAGCATTAGTGGATTGTATATGTTCATGGGGCTGTTTTCCCAGCTGTATTTGGTGTTCGTTGCATCCTCTTCGCCGATCTGAGGGATGGGGACGTGACAGTATGGTATCAGAGCTCAAGGTTGCAATAGTAGGCCTCTATGGGCCATGAAGATGCAGTGACAGAAGGTAGAATTACCTTCTCTGTTCAGCAGAGCAGCAGCAAATTCCAAAAATCTTCTAAGTGTTTGAACAGTCGGAGCCTAAAACGAATTGACTTCCTCTGTGGCAGAAGGATTATTGGTTCCAACTTCCGATGTGGCGGAAGGATTAGCGGTTTCCCATCCGCCATTGCGGACGGCGAAGCGATTCCACATCCGACGTGAAAGTCATCTGACCGCCGACACCGGAAGTGACATATTTCTAAGGTAGAAATCGTGGGTTGTGGAAGCCAAAGGCATTTGCCTTCCGATATGGCGGAAGGTTTAGCAGTTTCCAGTCCGCCGTTGCGGCCGTTGAAAGGAATTCACCGCCGATGCAAAAATGGATCTGATTGCCGATGAGGGGAATTTTTGGAGAAAATTCGTCTAAGTGATGAAATCGTCGGAAGCGGGAACGTTTCATGTTCCGCCGTTGCGGAAGCGAAAGCATTTCGGCTTCCAACTAGAATGCTTCCGAGAGCCCCCGTTGAGGAAGAAGAAAGAGTTCCGACGTCCGCCGTTGTGGAAGTGGAAGTGATAAGTCTTCCGATGTAAAAGGACTGCTGATGCCGATCCGGTTGTGCCACCGATCGGAAGAAGGAAAGAGATCATGTTCTGCCGCTGCGGAAGCGAAAGCGTTTCGGCTTCTGATGTAGAAAAGCTTCCGATAGCCGATGAGCTATAATCCACGGAACGATTAAAGCTTCCGAGAGCCGATTCTGCGGCTGCGAAATTGGTTTGGGAGCCGATTCTGCGGATGGATAATTGGAACAATACCCGATTTGGACAAGGAAAATTGAGATTTCCAGTGGGATTCCAGCAGATTTCGACTGCCTTCCAGCAGGGTTTTCAAGCAGTTTTTTCAGTGAATTTTCATGGGCTAGAAAATGAGAAAGTGGCAGCGATCTTATGCGCCGGATTGCATGAAAATTAATGTTTTACGAAGCCACAAGGGGGCAAGCCCCCTTGACCCCCGTCGTCCCTTGAGACAGTCGTTCTTTTGAAAAGAAGATTTTATGTTTTGGGCAATTTAGTAGAACCCAGAATTCATAAAAGATGAATGGTGCATTGAAAATGAGATTTTCAAAGTGGCTAAAGTTGGCATTCTGAACCAAAATGCAGCTGTGTGTAAAATGTAATATTTGGTGAAAAGTCTTCATTCTTAGAAGTGGTGTGGTTTTTACACCCGTGGTCGGAATGATGCATGTGAATAGGTGTTGGAAAGCTTATCCAGCAAGGAACAAGGATAAGTGACCAAAATCTGAGCATGAAACAACAAAGTGCTAATGATGGCCGCTGCTATCAAATGGAAAAATCTGGACAGTTGCATGCCCAGGAGTAGCAAGGACTATGAAGTCAATCAGCTGCCGTATGGAAGAGTAGTTCCATACAAGGATGAAAGACTTAAAAAGGGAAGTTTTTCTTAAAACTCTGTCTTGCTGAGTATAACTACATTTCCTGAGTTTTATGCATAAAATGCATAAGGATATGTATGGCATGCATAGGATATTGCATGATTGGTAAGAATACTGGAAATTATATATTTATAATGAACCACTAATGATAATCATTGCTTTGATGTTGGCATTAGTGGCAAAACCAACGATGACATGGACCTAGCTGAATATGTTGCTGATGCTGACAAAGTGTGTCCAACAACCCTCTGGAGAAAGGGATAAGGCAACAGGTCCATAACAAAAGTTGGTGAGCAAGTTCTGCAATCTCCTGCAAGGACCAACCAAATTGGTCATGTTAAGGGTGTAATTACGACCCATGCAGGTAAGAGTTACTTATGACAGATTCCATGGAATGGTAAAGGTAAGAGACCTCCTACCATGTGGAAATTTGAATATAGAAAGGTGTCACACTTATGTATGTCGATGCTATTGATTATAGTAATGCAACCTATATGAGGTGGTCATGGTTGGCCCATGGTATGTTTGAAAGCATTGAGATGAATGCATGTGATCTTGTGAATAACTAATAGCTGAAATGATGAATTAATGATAATTCTGGAACTGTTTTGAAGGTTGTTATGAATGCAGGATAGTCATGATCAATTGGCTGCCAGAAATGCTCTATTGAAGAGCAAGGTAGTATGAATGATACGCTTGTGAAGTAAGGGTATCTAAACTTTCACTTAATTGCATAAATTATGTGACTATGCCTTACAAATGTTAATATGATAATGATTGCATGAAGTAAATGAGCTTTGATAACACTGATGTGACTAACAGCTGGAAGTATTTGAATTTTATAATTTCTGAAAATGCTTCAGTGATGGTTGTAGCAATGACAAGGTTATATGCATCCAGACTTACCAAGTGTTTGGGTGTTTGAAGCTTATGTTTCAGGTAGATTACTTCGAGCATGGCATTGAGAGCTAAGACCCTGACCAATGCCCGAATCTACCATGTGAAAGAGCTTGTTAAATTTGAATTGTGAATTTCAAATTTAAGAAATTGCTGACAACTGCTAGCCACTGTTGGCTTGCATAAGCTTGTGCTTGGATGTTTGAAGCTTATGTTTCAGGTAGATTATTTTGAGCATGGCAGTGAGAGGTAAGACCTTGACCAATGCTAGAATCTACCATATGATATGCATAATAGGTTGCTAAAATTCGAATTGTGAATTTCGGATTTGAGAAATTGCTGACAACCACTAGCCACTGTTGGCTTGCATAAGATTGTGTTTGGTTGATTGAAACTTGTGTTTCAGGTAGATTATTCGAGCATGGAATTGATAGGTAAGACCCTGACCAATGCCAGAATCTACCATTTATGAGAAGAAGTCTCATGGTTGTGAAAGTAGTTGGCATGCATAATGGATTGTTAAATTTGAATTATGGATTTCGGATTTAAGAATTGCTAACGACTACTAATTGTTGATTGGCTTGTATGAGATTGTGTCAGGAGGGACGCATGGTAAGTGGGTATTCGTGCTATGTTAGTAAGCATAAATCATAATGGGCATAGTAGTGCTGCTTACAAGAAACCCACAATTGAACAATTCAATTTCTATTGTAAACCGAATTGCAAATTCTTATTGAATCTAATGTCATTGCTTGGTTATGGAACGATCAATTTGGATTGTATTATCAGGTAATGATTGATTGTTTGGCTATTTGATGAATGTGCCAGGAGTACCCACTGCAGGAAGACCATGTTTGATGGCCTGTAGAAGCCAAACTTCATGGGAAGGTTTTCCCTTGGAAATGGGTTTCGGGTGAAACACCATTGGGCATTTTGGGAAATGTCTCATCACTGCATGTTCGGTAGTAACATGAGTGAGATGGTGTAAACTATGTCGATGAGACATGTGTGAATATGAAACATAAAAAGGAAGCAGGGATGGGGGCTTGGGTTGCTTAAACTTGGTGATTGGAAGCCACACAGACAGAGCTAGAGGGATGACTTTCTTCTCCACAACCCCGGGATAGCACTGGAAGGGAATGCAGGTCCTGAGGGACTGAGTAGCAGAGAAGGGACTGATTCCTTGTGTTGGGTGTGTGTGGGTGTCTTAGAAGTCAAGCTAGTTCTGGTGTAGGTGTTCCTAGCTCTGCAGCGAGCACAACAGCTTAGCATTCAGCCTTTCCCAACTCCTTGACGGTGCCTAACAGATATAAAGGCATACTGTGACGGCAAATGGATAAGTGTTCTGTAACCCTTGCTATGAATGTGCATGTTTAATTATTAAATTCGATATGCAGAACATGTTTTGATTTAGTATCCATTATGACCGAATGATATGAAATATGATTACAGTTTTAGAGCAATAACGCTGATGAATTTGCTTGTATTGCTTGTGTTTCTTGTGTTGACAGGCTAAAGGTAAAATGGTAAATGGGTGTTGTGAGGGGTTGCGGAGTAAGGGTTATTGTTGATAGAAGTGTGTGCTAGTATAAGTGTATGTTGGGCTGTGATATGCCTGAGGATCCATAGTAGATCCTAGACCTAGAAATGGTCGTGTTAAAGTTCCAAGCCCAGTTGACATGAGGATGTACTAGTTGGACATTGATTATTTGATGTTGAGGAGAAGCCTGCGTGCTGACCTAACATCTAAGTCCATAGGCGATCCCAAGGCTTGCAAAGCGAAGCAGGATCATGTGGACGAACGAGGAAACGCACAATACAGATAAGTATTGGATTATTTTGGCTTATGAATATACATGTGTATATGATTTGGATATGATGTTTTAAGCTCTTGTTCTAGAGATAAAACTAATGATAATAAACTAAACATGTGAATTCATTCAATGTTTGGGTATAGGTGTCGTTGGAAGCAAGGACTATGATAGCGTCCTAGGGGTGCATGTGGACACGTGACTGTCCTAGAAAGCTCGGGTTGAGCAGTAATGAAAAAGGTGCTAGTAAGACGAGGGAGTCCTAGCAGCCGAGACAAACCATGTGGAGAGACTCCATGGTTTAGAGGTCTGTAATAGACCAAAGACACTAAGTGTCATGACCAAGAGAGATTGGTCCAGCATTCACGGTGAAAGTGAAAGAGGCTGAGAGCATGAAAGCCACAGTGATGGTGTGGGCTCCAGGATGGAACAAAATAAAGAGGGGAAAAACTCTTACTGCTCTCTCTTGCCTTTTGATTACATATATATATATATATATGTTTATGCATTATGAAAACAAAAGATTGTTGAATGCATGTATGATTGAGATTGAAATGGGTGTATTTGCTTAAGTAAATGTGTGAATGCTGGAATAGTTAATTCCCTTCCCAGGAATGGACATGAATGAGCTCATGTGCCTGTTGGGGGTGGCATGAAAAATATGAAAGTTTCCTTAATGGAACTTGGACTGTCATGCCAATTGGGTAATTAACTAACTGACTTTGATGCCTATATTATGCTGGTCTAATAGAACTTCAATGGTGCATTTCACAGGTGAGAAAAGTGAAACCAGGTGGTGCACATTGACCATGGCAGCAGATCAAAAGTTATTGGACTTAGCTGGAAGTCTCCTTCAAGTGATTGCCAAGACCCAAGAGAATCTTGGGGAGATGCTCAAGTTACAGAAAAGGTAGAGTGAAATGAACCCCCAGATTTTGCAAGACTCTATTGGTTTGCAAAGGGAGGTTAAAAGCCTTCTAGGAGCAATCGGCAAGGGAAAGGAAGGTGGATCCGCGAGGGGACAATTGTCCAAGCGACCCGATAGGAAATGGTCCAGTCATGAAGACTCAAAGGAAATTGAGCGGGTAAAGATGACGCAACCAGTGAGATGCTGGAGATGTAGAGGACATCATTTACGTCAGGACTGCCCAATGAGGGAACATGATGAAGGCATTAGCCGTAAAGTTCCTAGACTTCGGGATCAGCTGAAAGCTGAGAACCAGTAGGAGAAGTCCATGGAAGCCGAAGGGCTTGGTCTTGAACGTTCAAAGTAGATGATTGAACGTGGGACAGATCTGCAATTTTGAAATTTTGATGTGCAATTGTATATGTGTTGTATATATGTAATGGAACACCAAGGACGGTGTTATTCCAAGGGGGAGGGGAATGTCACATCCCCGGTTTTGACCCCGTTTTCATGATGTATATAATGTAATTAATCATGGTGAGGAGCTAAAGGCAAAATACCCACCATCGATTTGGTTGTTTATGTTTCAGCAAAAGGGATAGTTGCTGATGGTATGTAGTGCTATTTGGCACATTATAATTCGACATCATGTAAATACGCACATCAAATAAAACTAAAACCACAACCATCTACGGTAGTGCAACGTTGAATGAAAAGGGCATGGTTCCAAAGGATAAGGGGTGGGGGAATGTCAAACCTTGGTTATGGGGGAAAAACCCATGTTTTACCACCTTGTTGATTTGTCACCTTTTTGTCTCATCCAACCTCTTCAACCTCTTTAATGCCTTGGTTTTGTTTTGTTGGGGGCAGTTATGGCTGAGTTGTTGAGGGTAGTTATTGCTGGAGGAAATGTGGGTAAGGAGGCAAGCAACTGCATTCTTTCCCATTCCTCCATCTTCTCCACGACGCCATTCTCACCCTGCCAGTTTGTCCTCCTCACGCTGAGCGTTCTGCTGTTCATCCACGTGCAGAGGCCGC
This sequence comes from Pseudotsuga menziesii, assembly GCA_001517045.1. Taxonomy (NCBI): domain Eukaryota; kingdom Viridiplantae; phylum Streptophyta; class Pinopsida; order Pinales; family Pinaceae; genus Pseudotsuga; species Pseudotsuga menziesii. The sequence continues at coordinate 121,728 of LPNX010635007.1, forward strand.
TGTCTATTTGCTTACACAGCTGGGCTTCAACCTGCACGATGGTGGTCGGTTTCCTGCTTGCGCGCAGGTTCATGGTCTGTTCATTCCTCATGCGGAGGCCGCTGTTTGTTTTTCCTCACGCAAAGTGGCGGGAGTCTTGCTCATCCTCACGCACAGGCAAAGGATCCACTGGATCTCACGCGGCCAGGAGGAGAGCTGCTTACCTATGGTCATTCACGTTTTCCACAGAGTGGAATTGGGTAAGTCTCCTTGGCGTTTTGTGGTCTGGTGCGGGTTGCACTCACGCACAGACTATTTGGGGTCATTTTCCCACTTGTGAGCCTTGCTCACTGATTGTGTTTTGGGGCTGTTGTCTTCCCCACGTTTTTGGTTGGCTGTGGTGTCCAATTACATTTTGGGGCCACTGTGCATCCGTAGTGAGCCGCTGTCTATCTGTGCCATCTCCTTCTGCAACTGCATGGAGGAGCAGTGTGTTGTGGGCTTTTAGATGTTGAATGGTCGTTGACTTCCATGTCCGTTGGCTGAGTTTCCCTACTGTTTGGGACTGTGTATCGCTGCCATCATTGGCACTGTGAGTTGGGGCTATTGATTGCCACAGTCATTGGCCGAGTCTCCCATGGTTATGCCGGGTGTTCTATTTCTTATCCAATGTGGGCTGTGGATTGTTGCCATTGTTTTTATTGTTAAATTGAGCTACTGAAGTACCCTGGTTTTGGGTTGCAGCTGAGTTGTTTTGGCCATGTTAGGGCTAAGAACAACTCCGTGTTGCCTTGTGGGCTTGAGCTGTGCCTCATCTTTTGTTGGGATTATCCCTGGTTGTTTTTCTTTCTTCACAGGGCTGTGAAGGGTTTGATTGCTGCGGGTATGCAGTGGTTGGTCTTCGGACTGTGCTGGCTTGGCCGCTTGTTGAAGGCCTGTTAAACCCAGCAGTGTGTGGTTTGGCTGTTTTGTGTCCCCTCGGCTATGTGTAAGCCTGCAATTGACCCTTAGTCCTTGAGGAATCATGTCCAGCTCGGGGGTGGCAGCATTGCTGAGAGATTGATGAGAAAGATGGGCTATGGTTGGGTGGAACGTTGCAGCGACGTAGCTGGTTGCTGGTGAATTCTTCGTCAAAAGATAAGTGCTGCTGTTATTTCATCTCTGCAATTATATCTATTGTTCTATGAATTACGATGAACATGTTAAATGCTGGAAATGTATAGGTGTTGCTTCCGCTGTATATTAATTTCAAATGAATTATGATTGAAGATTATGCATCTGTGTGTGCTTGTAAGTTTAATTTTCAGCATTGGTGGATTGTATATGTTCATGGGGCTATTTACCCGGCTGTATTTGGTGTTAGTCGCATCCTCTTCGTCGATCTGAGGGATGGGGATGTGACAAGATCCTTTTGTTTTAGTATAATAACTTTTAAAATATTAACATGGTATCAAAGCTAACCTGGAAGAATACATTGTGCAACAACTCATCCCACAGTCCAACAAGATAGGGTTCACTATTCTGGGTACCTCCATCCATAGATCATCCAGAATAGAAGGTCCATTCAACTCACCCTAGGAGAGTGCATCTTTCTATCGAAGCAATTTTTCATTCTGAGTATTTTCAATTTTTGACCTACCACTACTACTCGTAGAAACTATGGCATCATATGTTACAAGGTTCCATCCTCAGATTCCATAAAATCAAGTTATAGTCATGGGGGGTTCACTTGTGGGCCAATATCCTATCATGTTAGTTCATATTGTGGGTTTTAAAATTATAAAAAATCAAACCAATATAATGTAGGTATTGGGGGGATGAGGGGTTTAATATGGGGGTGGGTAGGGTGGTTTATAAGGATTGAGGTATAAAAAGGGGTGGGGAGGAGGTTTTAAGTATTGGGAGGGGGTTTCAACAAAAAGAATTTGGGTCAATATCTCTCGAAATTAACGTTATTCTTTAATATCCCACGATCACACGTGACATGTGAGAGGTTCACTAAGTGAAGTCCCTGTGGTTATAGTATAGCTCACCTTAGGGAGGTGCATCTTTTCCTCCAAAGTGATCCCAGTTGGAAAATTAGGGTTTTTTAGTCAAACCTTAAGTCATCCAGAAGCAGATTCTAGAATAGTCCTCAAATTGGTGAGTTCTATTCCGTATAGTTGCATTTGAAGTTATCATTCATTAAATATGGAAAACAACACCAAGCTTGATGAAAAGCTTGAGGGAGAAGAGAAATTCAGAGCATGGAAGTACAGAATCATGCTCATCCTAGAAGAACATGACCTAGAAGGCTATATCAAAGATGAGGTCAAGGAACTAGAAGGAGAGGAGGGAAATTCCAAGCACAAGAAGGATATGATCAAAGTCAAAAGGATCATATATAATTCCATCACCCCCAAGTGTCTTCAAAGAATACTCCAAAGGAAATATTTGATACACTAACCAATATGTTTGAAACCAAGAATATTAACAAAAGAATGACCTTGAGAAACCAACTCAAGGGTGTGAAGGTACAAAAGTTAGAAACTATGAAATCATACTTCTCAAGAGAAACTCAGATCAAATAATAGTTAGAATCCTTTGGTGACATGGTGGAAGAAGAAGAACTGGTGATGAACACCTTGAATGGTCTCCCGAGAGATTGGGATTCCTTCATTAGAGGAATATGTGCTAGAAGAAAGTTAAGCAAGCTTAGAAAAATACGGGAAGAATGTGTACAAGAAGACAAAATAATAGCCAATAGAGAAGATAAGCTAAATGATAATGAAGATCAATCCCTAACTACTCACACTAATATTAGGAGAAACAAAAGGAAGAATCAAGGATCACCTTCTAGAAGAACACCAAACTTTAAAAGGAATAAGAAACCTAGAAGGGATTATTCATCCTTTAAATGCTACTCATGTCATAATATGGGACACATTGCTAGACATTGTCCTCTTAAGAAAGATCAGTTCAATAAGAAGAACTAGAAGTACCATGTCCATGTAACTGAAGAAAATGAATCAGATAAGGAGAGGGCCATAGAAAATGAAGAGTCTAGTGAAGAGTATATCCTAATTTCAGCTCTCATAGGTTCAATCACTCATGGAATTAAAACTTGGCTTATAGATAATGGTTCTTTCAAACATATGAAAGGACATGAAGATTACCTCTCTTGTCTTACCCAAAAAGACTATTCACACAAAGTACAAATTGGAGATGATTACCAGTAACCCATCAAAGGAATGGGAGAATCCTATTACAAATTAAAATCCAGAAAGATCATGAAGATGAAACAAGTCTTATATGTTCCAAGTTTGAAGAAGAATCTTCTTTCTATCTCAACTCTAGATAAGAAAGGATTTATAGTTTCCTTTGTATATGGCGAAGCTATTATGTGGTCGAAAGAAAAAACAATAGATGATGCTTTTGTAATTGGTATCGAATATAGAGGATTCTACAAAGTGAAAGGGCACACAGATTCATCCCTTACATCCAGTACCACCATTCCATGTGAACTACGACATAGTATACTTGCTCATGTGAACTACAAATTATTTCCAATTGTGAGCAAGGTTGTGACAGGTCTAGTATAGATCCATATCAATCATGAAGGTATATGTAAAGGATGTGATCAAGGAAAGAACACCAAGAATTCATTCCCAAGCAATAACAACAAAGAAAAATGGATCTTGTATATTGTACCCTCAGATGTGTGCAGATCGATTCCAACCACTTCCTTAAGCAGGTATGTATATGATGTCTCATTTATTGATGATTACTATTATAAGACTTGGATATATTTCTTGAAAGGAAAGTATCAAGTATTTGGAAAATTCAAGGAATTTAATGCTCTTGTGGAAAATCTATCTAAAAAGAAGATCAAGACTTTGAGATCAGACAATGGACGAGAATTTACTTCAAATGAATTCAAGGAATTCTGTAAGGAAGTTGGGATTAACAGGGAGCTTACGAAACCTTATAATCCACAACAAAATGGAGTAGCAGAAATAAAGAATAGATCCATCATGGAAGCAGTCATAGAAATGATCCATGATCAAGATATACCAATGCACTTATAGGACAAAGAAGCAAGAACCACAGTCTATGTCCATAATAGAATATCTCACATTGCTCTTGGAAATAAAACTCCATAATAAATGTTCACTGGTGAAAAGGATGAAGTAAGGCACCTAAAGATATTTAGTTGTCCCATGTAATTACATGCTCCAAAGGAGAAGAGATCGAGATTGGACTCTTCACGAAAGAAGGGAATATTTGTTGGATACAATGAACAATCAAAAGCTTACAGAATATATATTCTAGAATTATGCTAGATCAAGATCAGTAGATATGTTACATTTGATGAAGATGTATCCTTCACCAAACCGAGAAATACCTTTGTAGATGAAGATCATGAAGAAGAGGAGGAGGCTCCTAAAACCACGACAACTACCAGAACACCCATTAGAGAAACTGAAGAATATCCTATACAAGAATATCATGAACCAGAATAACCAAAAGTACTCATGAAAACACCCCAGGAGATGATCTCAAAAAAACTAATACCAGTTTGGGCTCATGATATAATTAGAGAAGTAGAAAGATATGGTGCACCAGAAGGAAGCAAGAGACAAATAATCTATTAAAACTATGTGGCATTAATTAGAAATCTTGTTGATGAAGAACCCACATGTTTTGAAGAAGCTTCAAAGAAGAAACAATGGATGAAGGCCATGATCGAAGAATACCAATCAATAATAAAGAATGATGTTTGGGATGTGGTTCCAATACCAAAGGAAAATTCGGTAGTTTCTTCAAAATAAATTTTCAAGACAAAGCATTTAGCATATGGCAGTATTGAAAAGTTTAAATAAAGATCCATCACATGAGTATTTTCACAAAATGAAAGAATTGATTATGAATAAATATTTTCACCAGTAGCAAGATATACTTCTATCCTAACTATCCTTTCCTTGGCAGCTGATATGAAATGGAAGCTACATCAAATGGATGTAAAAAAGGTTTTTGTAAATGCCGTCATACAAGAAGAAGAAGTATGTATTGAAAAACCACTAGGATTTGAGACCCATGACAAGGAAACAAATGTATGCATATTAAAGAAAGCTCTATATGGGTTGAAAAAAGCATCTAGAGCATGGTATGAAAGAATTGATGGATTCCTGATGAACTTGGGATTTACCAAAAGTAAAGCTGATTCCAACCTTTACTATTAGGTTGAGAATGATGAGATCATGATATTACTATTGTATGTAGATGGTTTATTTTTTATAGGAAAGTAGAATCTCATCAGTGAATGTAAGAAGAAAGTTGCAGTAGAGTTTGAGATTAAATACTTTAGCACAATGCATTATTTTCTAGGTCTTGAAGTGTGGCAGTTTGGAGATGATATTTTCCTAAACCAAGGAAAATACCCAGTAGATATTTTGAAGATATTTGGGATGTTGGATTGCAAGGAAATTAACACTCTGATGGTGACAAACCTAAATATCCTAAATGATGATTCTTCAGAAAGAGTAGATTTCACATTATACAGATAGATTATTATCTCACTGATGTATTTGAAAAATACAAGACTAGATATATGTTTTGTTGTGAACACCTTGATTCAATATATGATGGATCTCCGACATGTTCATCTAGTTGCAGAAAAACATGTGATGAGGTACCTTAAAGGTACATTAGATTGTGGCCTCATATATGCAACTGACAGTGAGTTTAGATTGTGTGGCTATACTGATTCGAATTGGGAAGTTAGTGCTGAATAGAAATAGAACTTCAAGATGTTGTTTTAGTTTGGTATCAGGTGTGATCTCATGGCTTGGCAGAAATAAAACTAGTGTTTCCCTTAGTATATCCGATGCTGAGTAAATTGCATCATGTTCATCCTGTAGCGAATCAATATGGATTCACAAACTATTGGTAGGATTGTTTGATGCCAAGATAGATGCAACTGATATCTATTGTGACAACCAAAGTTGTGTCAAGCTAACATAGAACCCAGTGTTTCATGATAAGTCAAAGCATATAGAGATAAAGTATCACTACATCCAAGATATGGTGCAAATAGGAGATGTGAAGCTCCAGTATGTTCCTACAGAGGAGCAAGTTGCTGATGTGCTGACTAAGCCGTTGTCTCATCTAAAGTTTCAACACTCTCGAGACAAGATTGGTGTAGTCCGAAAGGACCTCCCTCGAAACAGATAGTGATGATAATATTATTATTGAGAATGCGATGGTAATAGTATTCTATTACATAAAAGGGAAGTTGAGTTCATCAGTATTCTTATCAAGTCTAGTATTTATTTGTGAATGAGTGTATCCTAACATCCAATAGTTGAGGATGGTTCTGCAAACAAGAACATTCTCTTGTTGAGAGTGGTCCTAGCACTTACTGACTGAGGATGGTCCTGCAGACGGTAGCACTCTCATATGGAGAGTGGTTCTGCATTCATTTGTGGATGAGATTTGCATTCATTTGCATATGATAGTATCCTACTTGAGGATGGTTATGCGGTCAAGAACAATCTCTTATTGAGAATGGTCCTAGCACTTACCAATTGAGGATCATCCTATAGATGATATTACTTTCATGTGGAGAGTGGTATTGCATTGATTTTTGGATGAGATCTACATTCATTTGTAGATGACATTATCCTCTTTGAAGATGGTATTGCAAACAAGAACACTACCTTGTTTATACTAGCACTTACCAGTTGAGGATGGTCATGCAGACGATAATACTCTCATATGTTGAGTGGTCATGCATTCAGTTGCAGACGAGATATTGCATTCATTTGCAAACGACAGTATCCTCTTTGAGGATGATTTGGTGGAAAAGAAAATCCTCTTGTTGAGGGTGGTCCTAGCACTTACCAACTGAGGATGGGACTGTGGATGATAGTACTCTCATATGTTGAGTGGTCCTGCATTCAATTGCAGATGAGATCCTGTATTCATTAGTAGATGACGGTATCCTCTTTGAGGATGGTTTTATGGACCAGAAAACTCTCTTTTTAAGAGTGGTCGTAGCACTTACCGGCAGAGGATGGTCCTGTGGACGATAGTGCTCTCATATGGAGAGTGGTCCTGCATTCACTTGTGGATGAGTTCCTACATTCAGTCGCAGATGATGATGTTCCACCATTTAATTATGTTGTAGCTGATTTAGCTTAATATTTGTATACTGATAGTGCAGGTGATGCTCGAGATGATGTCAGAGATGATGATGCTCAATGGTAGAGATGCTGATGCTTGAGATGATGCCAGAGATTATGATTCTGAATGGAAGAGATGATGATGCTCGATGGAAGAGATGATGATGCTCGATGGCAGAGATGATGATGCTTGATGGCAGAGATGATGATGCTGGATGATAGAGAGGATGATGATCGATCACAAAGATGATGCTAGATGATAGAGATGTCCGTGAAGATGATGTTCCACAGATGGTGATTATGTTGATGGAGTTGTGAAAAATTCCTATGACATATAGATTCACTAGTAAGTTGTATAGATGTATTGTTGTATAATACCTTCCTTGTTAATAGGGAGTGTTAAAGAAATGTAACTGTCAAAGATATTATTTTTTGTATTATTATTGTTATCACCCCTTGCAGAGATGTTGTTCCTTTGAGTAGGGATGTCATTGATGTATTTGTTCATGTGAATTCTTGAGGTAAAACCTCCATTGTAAGTTGAGTCGGTAGTACCCACAAAAGAATTATCAAAATGTATTTTTGAGTCTCTTAAGGCATGTTGTCCCTAGAAGCAAGGATAAGTCAAACCTATTGGGTTATTAGGCCTCTTAGATGATTAGTATAAATAGGAGAGGCGCCTTCCTCATTTTGACAAGAAGAACACTAAAGAAATTTTGCTAGAGAGAGAAGAAACAATTCATCTGGAGTTGAGGAAGCCCTCTAGTCTTATTCTTTGGGTCTTACTCTGTACTTGGTTGAATTATATATAGAGTAAGTTTTTATGGGTTTTCTTCCCCACAAGGGTTTCCTAGGATAAATATTTGTGTTCTCTTTTCTTCTTTTGTGCTTGTTATTCTTTTAGAGATCCTTTTGTTTTGGTCTAATAACGTTTAAAATATTAACATCTTTCAGTCATTATGGGGAGGATTTCAATTCCTCTTACATTGTTACTCTATACGAGTGCTCTAGTGTTGAAGCTTCCAAGTCATGTTCCATGTCATGTTCCATGTCATGTCATATGTTTAAGGGAAGTTAAGCTTGTGTTGGCCATTTGCAACTCAATTTATCGTATCTCCCATATGTGTTGGCCCTCCCTGATTAAGTTATATTTAGTGACTTGATCCATTCACTCCATCTCTTGGAGTTTGTTTCATGTTGTGTGATGGGTGATTCATTAAGGCCCTCCTTCGATAGAATCCTTCCTATCGATTCCAACTCATCATATCGAAAGTGAATCTAGAAACCATTAGTACCTTGGATTTTGGACTCCTTAGTGGCAGGTTTCCTTGCATTCAGTAGTGGGTTCCCATCACTGACTCCTATTTGAACAATTCTACAAGTGTTCTACTGTATTTCATCCATTCACACTTATTAGATTGTACTAGGTACCTTGGAGGCCATTATCATCATCGATGGTTCCCATTGCGTCTATTAATTGTAGATGTCAGTGATCGATAATCAAATTGTTTCACCCATTCTCAACATCATCACATCTATTCATGTGTTCTGTGAATTGTACTATCGAGGATTGATACAAAGAACTTGGGGTAGGGGACATTAATTGATCCTTATTGTTACCCTTCTTAAGTTGCGATGCAAGGATTATATCACTTGAGTACCACAGGATTATCAGAGTACTACCAATGTGCTATTTGTCTTATTTATTTATTCTATGTCATAGATCCACACTATATTGGTTGGTGGTTATTGTCTCATTGGTTCACATAGATCCACATTGTATTGGTTAGTGGCTATGTTTTTTGTTATGACATGGATCCACTATGTATGTTTTCATGGACATGATCCTACATTTGATTACATGGATCCACAATGTATTATTTGGTGGCCATTCCTTGCTCCCATTCTAAGCATGGGTATCCCTACCTAGGGGATGGTATATATTGTTGATAGGATGATTGATTGCACGGTTATTCGTAGTATATTGACTCTTATAACCTACCTTCTACCCATCATTCCTCTCCTTGTAGAATTACCTTATTGTAAAGTGTTTGGCCATTAGTTCCTCTTATGACCTCACACTTTAGGGTGCATCTATTATACCATTATTTACCACCCCCTTGGGATCACTAGGAACCTTTACCAACTTCAAGTTGTTTAGATACTTTATTATCTCATAAATTATTATTATTCAATAATAATAATAATAATTTATTAAGTTATTGAGAAACTTTATTATTTTCTCCATTGGATAAATACACTTTATAGAACCATTAGTGAGTTGTGAGGATATTAGATTCATGTGTTCAATCCTACATGTTATGAGCTAACATTTCTAAGATCTAGGTTTCCACATTCATACCCTATACCTTCACCATACACCTATATAATGAAGGTCCTCCAAGGGAGAAATGTGGGACCTTGGAGAGTATTGTTATGCTAGTGGATTCCTTAGTGGATCCACATTACTCTCATTGGATCCATATTTCTCATACATTGTTACTCTATACCAGTACTTTGGTTCAAAACTGCCAAGTTATTCCATATGTTTAAAGGAAGTTCATCCTTTGTTTTCCATCTATAGTTCAATTGACCTTATTTCCCATCCATGTCATCCATCCCCGAGTCATCTTCCTTTAATGAATTGATCCATTCACACCATCTCTTGGATTTTATTTCATGTCATATGATGGGGGATACATGAAGGGCCTCCTTTGATGGACTCCTTCCTATTGACACCAACTCATCATCTAGGAAGTAAGTCTAGAACCATTAGTAACTTCGATCTTGGAGTCATCAATGGAATGTTTCCTCATGTTTAATAGTGGTTTCCTATCATTGACTCATATTTTAATGATTCTACAAGCGTTTGAGTGTAGTTCATCCATTCACACTTATTAGATTGTACTAGGTACCTTGGGGGACATTATCATCATCGGTAATTCCCCTCATGTCTATTAAGGATAGACATCAGTGATCAGTAATCAGATGGTTTCACCCATGCTCGACATCATATGTTCTATTTGCATGCCGTGTGAATTGTAGTATCGACAGTTGAGATGAGGAGCTTGGGTTAGGGGATAGTCATTTCTCCTTATTGTTATCTGTTACACCCAAAAAGTATCACCTTTCCTAGTTCCCTAAAGTTCATGTTCCAAAACAACTTTTTGTTGACACAGATCTGTCGATAGGGGTTCACTCTTTGTCGACACCCTTAACTCAGGGATATTCATGAGCACTGACCGAGACAAATTTTACCCTGTCCAGCAACACCTGTAGAGCAGATGAGGTCTCACCCGAGATGTGCAAGAGAGACCTATCGAAACCAAGTTTCTACAGTAATAAAGAGTGTTTGGGCATATACTGTTCAACTATCGTAACATTACTTCATAGATCCAAGCATTGGTTTATGATTACAGATCCATACCATCAATCATCAGATTGCGATTGCATTAACAGATCTAGATCGCATCAATATAGAACATATCGATCATCATAACATGATTTAAAACATAAAATTATCGCATCATTTCGAAAGAAGCATCATACTACGACATTAACTCATTCACATCACATTGTAGGAAAATAAGAAAATAGAAAGAGGTAAAAGACACTGTGTTTCCATCGAATCCCCGTCATGTCACATTACTTCACATCAAAACAGAGAACAGTCTTCCGCAGAGTATCCAACATAAAAACCAGATTCACAAGATAGATACAATCTCAGTTCGATATCTTCTATGATGATCCAAAAGTCTCAGGATCCTCCAACATTTACAATGCTATCTCTACTTACAGGCTTGCGCCTTTTAGAAAATGGTCCACTTAGATCAACTTCCTAAATACTTGGACAAAAAACTACAAAATAATGACTAAAATATACAAAATATGACCAATCTACCTTGCACACCATATTTAACCTTGCACATCATCCTTGGTGTTGTGCAGCTAATTATCCTCAAAACTACCTGCCAACAGGCCCCCAACACAATCTTATGGGTCACCCTCAAGCCACATCAGCTGGAAATAGTGTAGCCACTGATCTTAACCTCGAAGTACTCATACTGTTGGGTGACTTCTTTGACCTAATCCTTCACCTTATCACTGATTTTAGTGCATTCTTTAACTTCCCACTCCAATGGATGATCATCTCTTTGACCATCCTGTACTGCTTGAAGCGCATTAACCACTTTCAATGATATATTCTCACCAAAGTCCTAAAATTCTTCGAGCTATGTTGTCCTTTTTTGCTGATGTTCCCTCTCCTTTGTAACTCGTTGTTGCAACTCCTTTAGTTTCGATGCTTTTGTTACTTGCAAAACTGGAGGCATTGCTCTGAGAAATGTCCACAATGTAGCCAACTGTCCCTCTTCTTCCCTCAGCTATGTGTTGAGCTACTCCAATTTCTCGTCCTAGACTACACTTCCCCAAAATTGTGTAGTTAAATCCATAACTAGTTTAGCTTCTTTTTCCATCTCTTCAAGATGTGTTTCCAAGTCTTCAATTGCACTCTTGTGCTCTGCAAACCTCTCCAATGGTGTTCCTGGTTTCACCAACACATTCAATTCTTCGATGTCACACTTGAAGGTTGTGATCACTTCACTGAGCTTCTACACTTTTATTTCTGCATTCATATCTTCGGTGATCTCAGGATCTTCCTGACACGTGAATGAAACTTCTTTTTCTAATCATGCTCTATCGTCCCATAACTATGCATTTTCTACATTCAACCGATATTGTTCCTTCTTTAACTCTTCAATCTCCTTCTTCACTACTACTTCTTTTTCCTGCGACTTCAACAGGTGGTCGTCAATGATCTGCTCCCTATCAACCAAATATTGTGTAACCAACTTCAGCAGTGGAACCAATGTTTGTGTCAATGACTCAATGACATCCATTGTAATGGTTTCGAACTGCTGCAAGGATGCTTCAACATCCTCGCTCTATGTTTCTACTTCCCATGGCAGAATCGACATTATTCTGGATCACTTCCCTATACTAATCTTTGCCATCCTCTACACCAGATTTGTTTCTGGTACTCGTTCCAAAATTGCATTGATTAAAGAAGTGATTTGAGTATTTACCTATGTAAATCTCTCCATCGATTGTTGCTTCAATTGCGCTTCATTTCCACTTGTTGCTGTTGTAATTTCTGCCACAATGTGGTCTACTTGTGCATCTTTCATTGGCATCATGTCGTTGGATTCTTCGTTCTCTTGCATCCTCTTTGTGCTTGTTTCCTCATGTTTCCTTTATTCCTATGAATTTTTTGAGGTTCTTGATGATGATTCTTTCGAATCCCGATCAGTGCCATGCATCGATGCCTGATCTACTGGTGCATCAGCTGGAGGGCCCGCCTCTTCATCTGATACCTCCTCCAAAATTACTAGCACTTTCCAATCCGCAAGCCACTTGGCCACTATCGCATCCAAATCCTCCTCTGTTAGCTTGTAAGTTTTCACTGGCCATTGTCACTGAGGGTATCTTTGCACTTGTACATGTATGGCATGTGATCAAATGGTGAATCTGATGACTCACCGATCCTTCTCCACTACTTCCTCTATGGGCCACGGAACCTTCATGGCTACGACCTATAATGCATCCCAATACAGCCAAAACTATATGGTGTAGTGCTTTAGCTTGTCATCTTCACTAAGATGCCAGAGGTTTTGGTACCTCACTCCCTTGCAGACTTGGGTGACTACAACATCCATTCCTATGTAGTCCATGGGATCCATCCACGTGACTAATGCAATTAGCATCAATAGCCAACTATATCTGAAGGCCCGCTTCCCTTCTTTCAAAATCATAGAATCCTCCATCAACTAGTTTAGTAAGAAAAATGACCAGTTCATTTGTATGCCTGTAGTGCACAACTCATCACATGCAACCACCCCTAATATGCATTCGTTTGGTCAATTTTTACACAGTACTTTTCTGGAAAGAATCCTGGTTGCAATATGCACAGCTTGCTCATTGATGCTATCCACAACATATGCACGTCCATCGTGCTCCAAGTCGAATTTCATCTTGATCTTAGTGGCTAGTTGCTTGTTGTTGTCTTTGCCACAGAAGTACTGCAATGGGTTGGGCCCATGCTTGGGAAACCCCGTAATATGTGAGATCAAATCTACAGTGACTGGCACCATCTAGTCCAGCCACAGGTATCCTGCATGAAAGCATGCCAACAATTTCTTGGTGCATGCATTCTCCTCCGTCAATCGACCAAAATGGGGCATGTGAATCAGGCCTAAAAGCCCCAACTTTTCCAAACCCAACGCCCACTAGTGTGGTGTGCGCACCATGGGATCACCTTCTTACTCTGTCCTTTTCTCAAATGGGTCTGCGATACATTCAGTGAATGCTAGCAGATCATGGTCCTCATACTTCATTTGGACCAAGTAAGGTGCAATATCAAATGTGCATTTCATTCCTTTCAGAATCAGGTCCATCCTGATCGGATACCTTTGGTTCTTCGTGGGCTTCCTCTCCTTGGCACCAGGTTTGCGTAGGGGAAAAAAACTAGGGATGTACACCACGGTCACCCCTTCCCTCGCCATAGAGGCCTCAACTTCCTCTGCTTTTGCTCTGGTCGAAATTCTCGTGCTTCTCTTCTTCTACATCAGAGACATGGTGCGACTAGCCCTCCTCTTCTTCCTTATGACTGGTGACTCGCTTACCGACATACTAGATACCTCTTCTTCGATTGGGACACCGATGAATGGTGAATCTCAGGAACTTCCACTTGAAATATCATGTAGAACTGCGAAAATTTGCATAATTCCTACTTACACAACACTACTCTCTGATCACACACTGCGCTCTTTAACCTCACTCCATTTTGCAAATCAATCTCACTCAGCTCTGCGCTTCTATCTCAATTCTTTAACTCAATATCAAATCTACACAATGGTGATTTCAAGCCTCGGTCCGTCATTTCTTATAGCATGGATTGACCGTGTGAAATATTTCTTAATCATTTCGAACAAATATTCCATTCATCACCTAGATCCATCGTCGATCCTCCCGATCTAATGGTCGGATCCACCATTAATGGGTGTCACATCCATTAGCACCGTCATATAACTGGTTTAACTACTTCATTGATTACCCAATTTGACTCTATCGCTTCCCTGCATACGTAACAACATTCTTCCCTAATTGTGACCTTGACACATCTGCTTGCGCGGCCACTTGATCCTAGTGTACCAATCTCCTCATTCTCACCTCATGTGAAAAAAAATATTTTTTTTCTCTATTTGCACATTGCCTCAAGCATCACGTAGCACCGAGCCCATCATGTAGGGCTTCAACCGACTTCCATTCACTAAATTAGGAAACATCACACCACTAAGTTGTTGCAATTGTACTACGCCTCCCACGATTATGAAATTGATAATGTAAGGACCCAGCCAATGCATATGCAACTTACCTGGATGTTTGGTGAACTTACTGTCATATAGAAACACCAAGTATCCTTGCTGAATTTTTTTTTTATTGATGTGGCGGTCGTTCCATGCTTTCTGCTGGTCCTTTTCAACATGCAGATGAAATTCGATGACAAAGCGATCTTTCTCTCATTGCACTAGCTGAGCTAGGTGTTCATCTAATTCTCCTTTGTCGTCCATCCCTATCGTTGATGCAATGTGAAAAGTTGGAACAATATACTCCATTGGAATCACTACCTCTTGCCCATACATCAATTTGAATGGTTTCTTCCCTGTCAACCTTTTACAAGTACTACGATAAGCCCATAATACTACTGAAATATTCAAATCCCAATCATCGCAATTTGCGTTGCATACTTTTGTGAGTGCATGCTCCAACACCTTATTGAACGCTTCAGTAGTCCCATTATCTTGTGGATGATAAGGGGTACTCTTCATGTGCTGTATATGAAGCTCCTCTGTTAGTGCACTAATGGTGCGATTGATGAAGTGATTCCCCTGATCGCTCATCAAGATATTTGGAAAACCAAAACGAGTGACAACATTGTAAAATAGAAATCTCGGTGTTGTCACAGTGGTGCAATCTACAATTGGTGCAGATTCCTCCCATCTTGTCAAATAATCCATCGCTATGATAATATATCGTGCATTGGTTCTCTTTCCTGGTGGGTTGATTGGTCCCACAAAGTCCACTTCCCATTTATCAAATGGTTGTAGCATCGCCTGCGGTACTAATGGCATCTCATCCCTCCATGATGGATTCCTAGTCCTTTGACAAACATCACAAGTTCGCGCATAGTGTGATGCATCCCTGTTGAGAGTTGACCACCATAGTCATGCACGAAGTACCTTCCTGGAAGTAGTAGGACCTCCGTAGTTTCCACCAGCAACTCCTACATGTGCTTCTGCCAAGACCCTTTCTTGTTCATGTGGTAAGACACAATCGCTATAAGATCTTGTTAGGTCCCATATTATAGAGTTATCCATTAATCAACTGAAAATACGCTTCTCAAACAACCAAATGGTTCTTCTGATTCATAGTGAGCCCTTCTGGTGTTGTTCCTATCGCCAAAAACTAAACTATTTTCTCATAGTAGTCGTCAACCATTCCAACCATGAATAGTTGCGCAGTAGGTAACCCATCTTCAATGTTCGTCAATTCTTCATCTGTCTCAATTCATGACCAATGGTCAGGTCTTGTATTCAAACGACTCGGCTTCACAATTATCTCGAAATAAAACTCTTGGAAGAGAAGTAGCTGACGACATATCTTCCCCCCCCAACAAAGGATTATTCACTAGGAATTTCAATGCAGAGTGATCCGTGGACATCTTGAAATTACCTCCCAACAGATAGTGTCAAAACTTTTGTAATGCATAGACCATTTCCAATCCTTCTCTCTCCTTCATGGTATAATTCTTCTCCGCATATGACAGTTTTCGGCTGGAAAATGAAATCGGGTGATCAATATCTCCTTCACCTGGTTGCACCAACACCACTCCCAATGCGGTTGACGACGCATCAACATGGACAAAAAAATCCTTCGTCCAATCCAGAAAAACCAATATTGCTGTTGTAGCCATCTTCATCTTCAATGTGTTAAAACTTCCTTGACACTCGTTACTCCATTCAAACTATGCATACTTTTTCAACAAATTCTCCATAGGTGTTGTGATCACGGCATGGCCTCTGATGAACTTGTGAAATATCCCATATGTCCTAATGTCGCTCTAAGGTTCTTCACATTCGTAATTCATGGAAAGTTAAGAATCAATGCAATCTTGGCTGGATCGAGCATCAAGCCTTCCTTGTAGACAATGTGCCCCAGCAACATCCCAAAAGACACACAAAATATGCACTTCTTTGAATTCAGCGTGATATGATGTTTTCGACACCGTTCTAACTATTATCACTAAAGTTGAACCTCGACTGCTAGGGTCAAGCTTAGAGAAATATTAAATTGGTTTAATGGATAACTGGAAAATGAATTTATGGAATTTGGTGGTAGGTAAGACTTACTACATAAATCAAGCTAGATCCGAAAGAGAATACTGAACAACAGTATATATATCACAATCAAGACTGATAAGACAAAGCTACGAGTATGAATTTATGAAAAACATGAACGAGGCTCTGCATATAGTACTTAAGGATAAATTCACATTAATCATGAGAATATAGAAATGGATTAATAAGACCATACACCAAAAAAAATCACAACACATGAAATTGATTATTAAAACAGAAAGGCAGCTCATATGAACATAATCATTTCAAAGCAGCGAACAAAAATAGAGTGCATACATGCTCCTGCCACTCCAGTATCAGAATGTTCAAATCCTGCCTTAGCCCTCTCGGATGGTACCTCCCTATATAAGACTCTTAGCTCATCATTTATAGATATTACATTACTGACAAAGGAGGTTTTATATCCATGAGAATTGGATTGAATTTTCTAGCTAAGGAAAAGAGATAACTCAAAATCTGTTTCTGAAATGAATGTAGAAGATTTCAAGCATAAAATTTGGTAATCAAATTTCAAATCATTTTTCTTTTTTAAGCAACCTATTTGACTATCCAGAATTCAGGCCTGAGAGGATTCTATCAACACTTATCCAAAATCAGGATAAAATAATTCTAGTAGCATGGTGTTTACTTGTGCAAGATGCATACTATTGGGTGCTCTGCCACCTACAATTTTTAGAAACTAAAACTTTGCCTCAGAATCTGGATTTGTTTCCTTGAATTCTATACAATACTCTGACTTGAAATCAATTCTTCAAGTGCTGATCCTTGAGAACGGAATGCTAAAAGTTGGGCCTCTTGAAATCGATCCATCAACGTGTCAATTTAATTGATGAATACATCATTTATTCGAACTGACAGCCCTGCACTTTTATCTTTCGGTGATCTCCATGCAAACACTACTCACACCTATAAACTTTTATTACCCTTGGTAATTAGTAATTTCCTCATTGAATTTGATCATGATTTGAAGGGGTTTTGGCTTATTTCCATGGGTACTCTACATTAAATCTTGAACCGCTAGCTTTAACATTTCTCAATCTTAAGAATTCCTTAGTGGTTTGTTAATTTCGTGCCTGCCAAATATGGTTTTAAACACCAAATTTCAGTCATGCATCCATTCATTTGACGGCTGGAAGCAATTTTGGCACTTTTGGGTTGAATGGGTAAAGTCCTCAGGATTCCATTTTTTTGGTGTGTATCTTTGAACTAATGAAGGCAGCATAAAGAACATCGATCATGTGGATGCATCTGATGCGTTGGCTATAAAGAACACTTAGACATTGGGCGTTTGCCGCGTGGTATATCATGACACTTGGGAATGAATGCTTGCAACACTTTAGAATATTGCTTTCCTATGTGCAATTTCTTTGGAGAATAAATAACTCAAGTTTTCCCTTGAATTTTCTTTCAATATCAAGATTACACAAACACTTGAAATTTTAGCAAAATATCAATGTTGAAGAATTCGGTAGCGGAAGGCAGGCTTGGTGACAACATTTGGCTCCATCTGGGATGGATACTTCCCTGCAAGGATTCAAGAACATCGCAGTTCCAGTGGCCTTTTCTATTGGGCTGGAGTCGTCTTCATGCTACTCTCTAAACTACTGCATATAATAACAAGCTAAAACAAAAAACTGGTAGACTGAAAGCTAATCCATGTACTGCAAACTGAAACCAATGATGGGATATCGTACTTATTTACATACATCTTTTACACTAATAAGTTGAAGTAATTCATCATGTAATATGAAATTTCCAGCACAACCACTGAAACATCTTATTGATTGACTGTATTCTTGATATAGGTTGAAAAATTGAAATAATCCAATGCATAGAAAAGTGCAATCGATGGGAGAGACAACATTCTATAAGCATGAATTGTCTGGTGTCTATTTTTCTCATAGATTCCAAATAATCAACAACAGGATCATGAAAGATATAAAAAATTACCTCTTCCCAACATTTTTCCAGCTGGAGATCAAATTCTTTCTACATATTATCTTCTACATGATCGCTGCCTATTTCATTTGTCTACAAATCTGAAAATTGCTACAGGATGCCTTTACTTATTTCACTGTTTTTTGTAATTTGTTTAATATCTACTGCAGATCCAAGTTTAGGAATGGAAAAAGAAAGCTTGTTTATCTCTGGAAATTTTTGTTCCATTTCTTTTTGAAAAAGAAACGCTGGTGGCTGATCCTATAACTTCTCTTCATCATCTTGTTCTTCATTAAAGTTGGATTCATAATTATCAAAGATAGGATCATTGCTTCTCAAGTCAATGGAAGTTAATGTGAAAATATCGTCTTCATCATCTGGACACTTATAAAAAATAGGTTGATCATTAATTAATTGGTGATGAATAAATTCCACATGTGCTGTGATAAATATTTCCTCCTCATTATCGAAATATCCATCAAGATTAGGCTGATCTTCAACAACTAACTTATCATAACCAATAGAACTAGAAACATTTGATACAATGTCAAATGTGTCTTTAACATAACTGCTATCAATAAATTGGATATCACAATGAGTGTGAGATTCTTCCTTAAAAATAGCAGTTGAAAATGTTTCTTTATTTTCAGCACATTCTAAAACCATAAATTCTTCATTATCCAGTTCTAGTTCAAATTTATGGGAAGAACATCATCTTGAAGATCATTAGAGAGATGATGAAGATTGTGAGGAACAATTTATTTTATATTTATATCTTCAATCTCATCATGCAATTCATATTCCTCACAACAATTTTCAAATAAAAACTCATCTGAAAAGTACCTTTTACAGTGCTCATGGAATACTGTATGGATATTCTTCAAGGATGAAATGCTGGAAGGAGGTAATGAGAAATACCATTCACATGCATCACCATCCAATGAATACATGAACATCTTCATACGAACATCCTCATGCTGTACATCTAGTAGATTCATGCATTCATGGAACTTGATGAGGTGATCCGTAGGATTATCTTCTTTCCTTTCTCTGAAGATAGGATAAAAATCTCCCCATTCTGTCATAGTCGATATTGGATGTGGGAAACCAGGAGCTGTAGAAAATTCAAGAGGTGCAAACCTCCAAGCCACAATGGCCTTCATTCGATCCTTTGATGGCATACTGGATCCTCAAAAAATGGAGTCACCTTTGGATTCTTTGGAGTCTCCGACTGAAGAAATTTGCAGCCACTATGTCACCAGCCTTTGTTCACCATCAAAGTCTGGATATATTCATTGTCATACAACCTAGGGAAGTATGTCTTCATTCCTCCATCCCCAACAATGGTGCCAGAAGATGTTATCACTAAAGTTGAACCTCGACTGCTAGGGTCAAGCTTAGAGAAATCTTAAATTGGTTTAATGGATAACTGGAAAATGAATTTATGGAATTTGATGGCAGGTAAGACTTACTACAGAAATCAAGATAGATCCGAAAGCAAATACTAAACAACAGTACATATATCACAATCAATACTGATAAGACAAAGCTACAAGTATGAATTAATGAAAAACATGAACCAGGTTCTGCATATAGTACTTAAGGACAAGTTCACATTAATCATGAGAATCTAGCAATGGATTAATAAGACCACACACTAGACAAAATCACAACACATGAAATTGATTATTAAAACAGAAAGGTGACTCATATGAACATAATAATTTCAAAGCAGTGAACAAAAATAGAGTGCATACATGCTCCTACCACTCCAGTATCAGAATGTTAAAATCCTGCCTCAACCCTCTCGGCTGGTACCTCCCTATACAAGCCACTTAGCTCATTATTTATATATATTACATTACTTACAAAGGATGTTTCAAATCCATGAGAAATGGATCGAATTTGTTAGCTAAGGCAAAGAGATAACTCAAAATCTGATTCTGAAATGAATCTAGCAGATTTCAAGCATAAAATTTGGTAATCAAATTTCAAATCATTTCTTTTTTAAGCAACCTATTTGACTATCCAGAATTTGGGCATGAGAGTCTTCTATCAACACTTATCCAAAATCAGGACAAAATACTTCTAGTAGTGTGGTGTTTATTCGTCCAATATGCATACTATTGGGTGCTCTACCACCTACAATTTTTAGAAACTAAAACTCTACCTTAGAATCTAGATTTGTTTCCTTGAATTCTGTACAATACTCTGACCTAAAATTGATTCTTCAAGTGCTGATCCTTGAGAACTGAATGCTATACAAATATTTTTTTAAATACCAACTTTTACTCATGTGTCCATTCATTTGACGACTAGAAGCAATTTTGGCACTTTTGGGTCGAATGGGTAAAGTCCTCAGGATTCCATTTTTCTGGTGTGTATCTTTGAACTAATGAAGGTAGCATAAACAACATCGATCATATGGATGCATATGATTCATTGGATATAAAGAACACTTAGACATTGGGCATTTGTTGCGTGCTATGTCATGATACTTGGGAAGGAATGCTTGCAACACTTGTAGAATATTGCTTTCATGTGTACAATTTCTTTGGAGAATAAATAACTCAAGTTTTCCCTTGAATTTTCTTTAAATTTCAATATTACACAAACACTCGAAGTTTTAGCAAAATATCAATGTTGAAGAATTCAGTAGCCGAAGGAAGGCCTGATGACAACACCAACATCAGTCGCAGATTTTCAAGATGATCCTTTACCATTCCATAAGCTGTCCAATCATCCATGTATACCACCAAAAACATCTATATAAAATCCTTGAACGCAACGACTACTATCCTATAGAATATCACAGGCACATTCTTGAGTCCAAATGGCATCACAGTGTACTGATAGCATCCCCATTCAGTCACAAACGTTGTCTTATGACGATTCTCTTTCACGATATTGATCTGATGATAGCTATAAAATCCATTCATGAACAAATAGACTTCTTGACTGCCCACTCCTTCCAATACTTTGTTAGTGAACGATGTCAGAAACAAATCATGAAGGCACACATCATTTATCTTTATGAGATCAACAAAGATTCAAACCTCGCATGTCTTCTTATCTTGTACAACTATAGGACTAATCCATTCCAATTCTTCGACGGGTTCTATGATTCCAACGTCCAACATTCGGTCGAGCTTAGCCTTAATCTCTCCTTTTATCGCCGATTCTGGTGATACAACCATTTCTTTACATGTTTTCCATCTTGATTCAATGACATTTTCATTTCTCCCAAATCTTCTAAAATTCACTTCATTTCATAAAAATTTGTCCAAAACAAGTCTTGAAACTCATGCAATAGATCAGTGATCTTTGCCATGGTTTCTTCATCCTAGTAGTCTCCAATATTCATGAATTTGGATTCTTCCTCTGCCCCAATGTTGACCTTCTGAATCTTCAATGGTTGGTGAACTTTGTCTGTCGGCATCTCTGGTGCCGCGATATTCCATCTTCCTTTAGATTCTGGAATATTAACGTTCCTTGGGTCATCTTCATCCTCAGGTCCTCATGTCACATTGTAGCACTCCATCATTGACTGCATGATTGGTGCTTCATGCGGTTCCATAGGATATGTGACTAGAACTACCTTCAAAACAATGTCGTGGATATGATATAGCACACCATGAATCATGGGATCAACATCCACAAAAATTAAGGTGTGACTGAAACAACTCGACAACTCTTCCCATGTTGTAAAATCTGTGCAAAGATCGACTGATATATATCACTGTCATGGAATTTCATCCAAGATGTGTATAAAATCATGCACCTACTCATTCTTTGGTCACGACACCCACATGGTTTGACTTGCAATCAAATGATTATTAGGATTATTATGCCCATCATACTTCTCATCTTGGTACTTTTTTGTTCCACCAAAGCGAACTTCCATCAACCTGCAACATAACGACCATCCATTTATCAAATTCTTATGTGTTTCCCACCACCATGTTGGAGTAGCCTTCAATGATTCATCCAATGCCAACAACCTCCGTGGTTATGAAACCCTATCTTCAAAATCAACCAGAAATTTAAGTAAATCAGGAAGTCCCTCGTAGGTTGGTAACTCAACAATATCTGTTGTGACTCGTCGAAGTGACTAAGTAATTATGACACACTTTCAAATCAATACCTCATGCATCCGATTCTACCAATTCTCCAAGTCATCATAAGAATTCGAATATGTGAAGCTAGAGCTTTGCCATCCCAGCTCGCCGTTAGTAGTAGGGTCGACATAGTCTTCTGAGATGTTGTACGCATGGTCCAATCCCCATACAACTTATTCCTTAGTTGGTTCAACATACCTTCTTCCTTCATTTGGATCCATCGGAGATATGACTCTAATATCACGGTTCTCAAAATTCATCACACGCTTCTTAAAATTGATCACTGCTAAGCTATCATTATCCCATCCAATCCCTAGTAGTGCAAGATACAAGCTTCCTCCATCAACAATATCAATAAAATCGAAGTCCTCGCAAGTCCTCATTCCTTCAACTTCCACTGCTAGATGTAGAACTCGGCTAATTGGTATCACTCTGTCCTGGTTAGTCAATCGCAAATGTACAGGAGACCAAACTAGCTATGGGCTCCCCATATTCTACCATGTCTGCTTTGTCAGAATTTTGACGTCTGTGCCTAGATCCAGAATTACTGAATCGACCTCATAATCCCCAATCTGGATGTTCATTCTCATCTCTTTCCCAGTTTTCTTCTTATGTGGGGAGTTCACAACAGACTCCTTTTTCCCATTCTATGGTCAATGAAAGAGACTCGCAATCTCGACGAGCACATCAAGATATTTTTCTAGTGACAAGCAACACTCAAAGAAGTTTTTCAAGGTACCATGCTACCGCGATGGTCTTGTTACCAAAGTTGAATAAAAAATAGGTGGCATTTCATAAACAAGAAGCTTACCCCGATCTCTTCTTATTGCATCATGTGCTTTAAAGAACGTATCCCTCTCAGTGTCGACATCAAATTGCACCTTCTTCTTCTTCCCATCGAAACAGACTTATGGAATTGGGCCATCATATCCTGTTGTCGCACCTCTGTGAGTAATAACAAAAACATCATCAGAATGAAATTTGGGTTCTACTGAGGTATTCGCAACTATTGGTCCTTGGTTCTAGTTTAGTGGAGGGTTCAGTGACTGGTTCGTGTTCTGATTTGAATTCTGGTTTTGGTTCTACAACCGTGGAGCATTCCTTTCTTGCCACTTCACGATCAGTTGTGGACAATCTTTAACTGTGTGATCTGAAGCGATACAGTAAGTACATTGTGATTGCAAGTTCAGAAAATCTCTCTGATAATGCCCCAATACTCTGCAATTATAACATTGCACAGGTTCGCGACCTTGTCCTCCTCCTCAACCAAAACCTCCACCTTGTCCTCGTCAGAATCATTGGTGAAATCCTCCTAGATGTTGATGCTACGGTTGATTGAAATGCTGCTATGGCGGGGGATTTGACTATGGTTATGCATACTGCGGTTGATTATACAGTTCCAAAGTATATTGCGGCTGCTACAAAGCATACTGCACTTGTTTGTACTATGGCGACGGTGGATCAAACTGTGGTTGCGATTATGGTACAAAATGTGGCTATAGCTATGGCTCTACCACCTGCGGCTACTGCTATGGTGACAGTCTCTCCATCGGTCGATGGTATTATTCCTTCACGTAATATACATCCATCGTCCTCTCTTGGAGCAAATGATATGCTTGACAGTCCTTGTCCTCATTCCCAACAGATCAAAAAAATGTGCAGTACAAATTTGTTGGATTCGATACCATCTTCTGCATGTACAAACAATATTTGTGTTTATGTCCATGAACTAGGAAGACGTAATACCATGACATGCCACCATGACTTAATGGATTTGGAGCTCCCGAAAATAAATAATTTTGAAAATCTGGGCACTAATCCTTGTTTTGTCCTTCAACATGACATCGAGTAAACCATATCTCTTCATGATTCTCCCTTCCCTTCTTAATATCTTGCAATTGGATCATCAGGTTCTCTAGTTATGATTGAGTCTGATTCATACCAAATCCTGTTTCACCAACAGGTGAATCTCCCAGCTTCATTGCGATCTCTAGAGCCTCGCTCTATGTCACAATCTTTTGCTACATCAAGGGCATCCTAATATGCGGTACTAATGCAGCTAAGAACCACTCCTTGCATTGTACATCACTCATTCCAAAACTTACTTTCACCATCAACGTCTTGAATCACTGATTAAAATCCAAAACATATTAATTTGAATATTGCTTGATCTCCTTTAACTCTATGATATTGCGCCTCACTCTTAGGATTTCTGAATTCTTCACTCAATCCAGTTTTGATGTGTTCCAGAGTCTTTGCTGGATTCCCTGTCGAAACTTGCACAAACTTCATGTACGAATCTAGTGCACGACCTTGAAATGTTGTCGCCAACTAACCTTTCTTAACATCATCATCTTGAGCTTACTTTACAATACAAACTACTTCACATAGAAACCAGTATTGTTAGAGATCCTTGGTCCTATTCCCATGAAACAGAGGTAACTTTACATCATCGCCCTCCATCTCGGGCCTTCTTCCTATGTTCACTGATCTGTCACTATGACACGTCGAACAATTAAGTGTTGAGCTCATATTTCTTCCTGAGTGAGGCACAGTGCACGGAGGTGTGGGTATGTTGTTTCTTGGGGTTGTTCTTTCCTCGGGCTTGAGTGTAGTTTGGTTGTCTCCTTCATCACTATAGGGTCGCTTCTTCCCTCGTGATATTCTCTGCTAGCCTCTTGTTTCGGTAACAACAAGACTCTCCTCAGTCCTCTACCTCTTCTATTGTCGGACCCTTACTCCACTTTGGAGAAGACCACTTCCTTCCTTGGATTCCCTCACAGTCTCGTCATAAATCCCATCCGTCTACTCTGTATCATTCCATCCAACCCTCATCTTCAGAATAGCTATAGCCTTTGCACACCAGGGATTTAATCATTAGAGTTCATCTTCAATATGCCTTTTTCACAGATGAGCATCTTACTCTTCAATTGCAAAGATAACAGAAACCTACCTCTTGGTCCTTTGAAGAACTCCCTTTCTGCGTCATTGTAAGACTTGATTCTGTCGATTGCGAACTCAGTGATGTAACCTTCCAATATGTTTTTAATCCAAGCTTTGACATCCCTTGAAGCTTTGTTATCTACCTCCTGCAGCTGCTGGATCAACTCTAGGGTCTAGCAAGTGGGTTCGCTTCCTTAAAAATTTGTCTTCCGATAGGTCAACTGCGCCAACCACTCGTATAAGATGATTGGAAATTCAGCAAAGAAGTAATTGTGGATATTAGAATACAATTACCTTCCCAACCACTCTTTTTTTGTTACTCCAGGGTTTTGATTCTCTTCTGCAGCAAATTCTCGAGCCTTCTGATAGAACCAATATTGAATCTTTGGTCTTATCAGATGCCACAACATGTCCTCCTTCTCAGCGCACTATGGTCCCAGAAATGGAACCATTTGTTCATACAGATCCATCGACATGGGTTCACTCTCTATCGACACCCTTAACTAAACGATATCCCTAAGCATCGACCTAGATAGGTTTTACCTTGTCCAACAACTTCTGTGGAGCGGATGAGGTCTCACCCGAGATGTTCAAAGGAGAACTATCGAAACCATGTTTTTGAAGTAAGAAGGAGGGTTTGCACATCGATTGTTCAACTATCGCAACATTACTTCACAGATCCAAGCATTCATTTATGATTACAAATCCATACCATAAATCATCAGATCTCATTAACACATATAGATCGCAGAAATATAGAACAGATTGATAATCATAACATGATTTAAAACATAAAAGAATTGCATCATACTGCGCCATTAACTCATCACATCATATCGCAGGAAAATAGGAAAAAATAAAGAAGTAAAAGACACAATGTTTCCATCAAATCCCCATCATGTCATATTACTTTGCATCAAAACAAAGAACAATCTTCCGCATAGTGTCCAACATAAAACCCAGATTCACAAGATAGATACAATCTTAGTTCGATATCTTCTATGATGATCCAAAAGTCTCAGGATCCTCCAACATTTTCAATCCTATCTCTACTTATAGGCTTGTGCCTTTTACAAAATGGTCCACTTAGATCAACTTCCTAACTACTAGGACTAAAATCTACAAAAAATGTCCAATCTTCCCTGCACGCCATATTTCTCCTTCCGCGCCATCTTCAACCTTGTGAATCATCCTTGGTGATGTGCAACTATTGTCCTCAACACTACTTGCCAACACTTTTGGAGGAGTTTTTCCTTGTTAGATTCCCAATCCTAACAACTCTGACACACCTTGTCTCTTGACATAGAGCATCAGCCTTGGATGACGCCTTTTTTCGATCAATAGGAAGCGTTGGTGACACTTTTTGGACTTGGAAAAATAGTGTTGACCACTTTTGACGCCTATTGTTAGTAGGAAATAAGCGTCAACACTCCCAAAAAGGAAAAAAAGAGAACATTCGAGAACCTTCTAGATTGGAGTCCTCATGGAGGCTTATCCCAACTAACTATATTAGGTGGCACTCATACCCATAACCTCTAGGTATGATCCCTCACCTTCCTCCCAAGGAATCTCAACCCATTTGATCTCCCTTGGACTATATAAGAAACCTCTACCTCATGGATGAGAGAGGATAAAATAAAGCACCGTTATGTTGCTAGAATCATTCTAGGCATGAGAGGAAAAGAGTGTGGTCTTATGAGTGAAAGGTTGTAGAACTTGTGAATATGGGTTAAGAGCTTGTAAGAACAAGTATTCAACATCAAGGCTTTGGTTGTAATTTTATTCTCTATCTCTATTAATAAAAATATGATTTCCTTTCCTATAAATAATTTGTGGTTGATGTGAGTTATTTATTGATTTTATCCTTGATCATTAGCATATGATGTTAAGCTATCTTGTTGCTTTCACTTTTGTATCTTATCCTTTTCATCCTTTTGTAGGTGCAACCGATCACAAGAGCATCAAGAAGGAAAGAATCATCTCCATTAAGAGGTATGAAAGATTTACATTCAAGTGATTTGACAATCTAGGGAAAGGTTTCATTGTTGTGTGTCTTTTTTTCTAGATCTTCCCCATGTAGGCTAGGGAAACAATCTTTGTCGCATTGATTGAGAATTTTCGATAACAAAATTGGTGACCATATTGGGCAATCGATTAGATCTATAAATTTTTTCTTTGACTTTGATTACAAACTCTCAAAAAATTATTTTTCTCATTTAAGGATTTAAGTTATGAAATTTATATTATATCAATTCCAATATTCCTCTTTAGGTTAGTATCCACCCTCAGAAAATTATAGTTTATTTAGTAATTGTTTACTTTAAAGGTGTTTTTTCTTTTTTGTTTCTTTGGATCCACCGATGCACCTGGGTCATTCTCATAGATCGTCAATCCCTCTTTGACACATTCTATTTGTTTTGATAAAGCGCAACTGCCACCTCTTTCCCAGAGATAGAAAGTGTCGTAGATGCCTTTACACCATGAGAAAAGTGCGTTAGCCTCTTGGGGATGCCCTGGTTCAAACCTACAACGTGTGTCGAGGTAGGTACTTCATAACTCTTAAAGTCTCTTTTTGAAAAAAAATGATTTTTGATTTGGGTTTGTTATTCTGTTGCATTGGTTGTTGACATATCTATTAGTGAGTGTTTAATCTGAGTACATTTTCAAGTCATATCTTGAAAAATTGTCTTGGTATAGGATTTTGAATTTAGTGATTTTGTGTTTTTGAAGTTTAGTCTTGGGTATCATCATTTGCATTCAGATCTTTGATAATTCTCATATCCATAAAAAGAGAATTTTCTAGTTTTCTTATGCCTTTGTAGAGTAATTTTACTTGTTCTTTGCATTTATGTTTCTAAATTATATAAAAAAACAAAAAGAAAAGTTATATCCATCACTTTTGGTTTTAGTTAGTTGTTTGAATCAAATTGATATATTAGGTTGATAGTTGTTTTCCTTTTTTCAATTTTGATTTTTGGAGATCATATAATTTAAAGCATCCGTGAACTTATTCGTTTTATGTCATTAGAGATCTTGTTTGGTTAGGCATTAGGAGGTTTTGTGTGTTTGGATATTTTCGAAGCTTGAAGGATAAATTTTCAAAATTGCATGGTGTTCTCATTGACTGCTTGAAAGGAAATATATATTCTTTACTCTAGATAGAATTCATCTAAAAGAGAATTACATTTCATTTAGAACATTAGTCTTGTAGATACTACACACTCCATAAAATTTCATTAACTGTCAAAAGATAAAATTGAATAGAAGCTTAGGTTAAAATTCTTAAAAATTTGAGTGATAAGTTATAAGACATGTTCCAACATCTATAAACATAGGAGCTATCATTGTTTACCTACACTACATTATGGGGACTGCGTGGTTCTTCCACCTACTAATCGGTATATCGAATGGAGTTTCACATACCCTTGAGGTATATCGAAAGGTTATTCATGTACTAGATGGTGCATTACAAATCACCTTTCGAACGGTTGTGCATTAGACAAAAATAACATGGATTTGAGCTCTCGCGTACCTTGATTATATTGGGAGACCCTTATAGGAACTTGTAACCAACTGTAAAAATCCTCTTGGTCATATTGTGGGAGTAATACACTAAGAAGAGAACTTGGAGAGATACTATGCACATACCATTTAGGTATTCATGTATTCAGAAAAGGGTATGGCCCCAATACTTATTGTCATGTTTTAATGTTGAACCCTGTGGTATATCACGAGTTGTGACAGCTTGACACTATTGGTGAGGATCCAACTTTTCAACCCCTCTTATCACCTAAGTTTTCTTGTAGCCTTAGCTTGTGTAGGAATTTTTTGTGTGATATTTTTATTTTGAAGACACTTATGGTATGGTTTTTAGATAAAACTATGGCTGAACCACATGTGAGGATATATCACAGGTTATAGGGTTTACCACATGAATGACATCCCATTGGGGAAGGAAGAGAAGGGGAAACCATGGACCAACCTATTACGGTTGATCCACACATAGTAGGAATTTCGATTACCAAATCCAGGGAAGGCCATTCTTATTTAAAAAATACATGCACCCCTACTCTAGTAGTGGTTCAACAACCTTCTTGATGTGACTCAACCTTTCAGTTTCCAATGGAAGGGCATTCTGGTTCACGAGATTGGGTATTTTCTAACCCTTTAGATGACCCCGTAGCGTTAAAATTTTGTCCAATTGCTCCCTTTTTGGAGAATTCCTTTGGATAAACCATTTATGAATATGGCACTACTACCTTTCCATATGTCACACCCCCAAGGATATAATATTTACAATTAATGATAAAATTATCGGGCCAAATCACGAATCTATGACTCGCTTATGTAGATTGGGGAAGAGCATATGAAGAAAGAGTTTATCTCCTTTACATATCCATTTGGAAATAGCCAGTCCTGAATACCATGACATTTTTCAGTCTCATGTTGCTATTGTTTCAGGAATACTAGTTCCAAGTTTGGTCTCTAGTCATCTTGCATGGGGTTATACTTATCTAGGAAATCAACATACAATGGTAAATCAGAATTATCAACCAATTTTCTTGGGAAGTGTTTATCCCAGAATCCCTTATCTTGAAAATATGAAAACCCCATGGGGGAAACCTAATTGGATGAATGTCCCCACACCAGGAGGACCTGGTGGGCCATCTAGTGGATCATTAGGAGGCCTAACTTGGGTACCACCTGTTGGACCACCTATTGGATCATCAGGAATACCACCTGGGGGTCTACTGATAGGTCCACCACCTAGAGCTCCACCATCTGGAGGCCCACCCTTTGGAGGTCCACCACCTGAAGGATCACCACGAGGATCATATGGAAACCAACAACCACATAAACAAACCATTATAGGAGGATCATCATCACCTATTTATCAATTGGCTTATGGACATACTGCCTTATCAATACTACCAGTATCCTCAACCAAATAAACAATTGTCATCTCTAGATACACTTGATTTTCCAGATTTGTCATGATTGATTAATGATCCTATTCACTAGGATCCTTCATGGTGTTCCATTCATGTAAAGTTACCTTTGAATATACCAAAATTTCATGGTAAACCCGATGAAGATCCTAAAAACCATGTGATGACTTATCATCTCTGGTACTCATATGATTCTCTCATGGATAGTTCTATTCATTTGATACTTTTTTAGAGGACTCTCACCAAAACTGCCACTTAATGGTATATAGAATTACCTCAACATTCATTTTGGGATTTCAACACTCTAGAAATTTATTTTTTTACTCATTTTTATTTATTGATTAGATACGAACTGGATACAGATATTTTGACATAGCTTCTCCAGACCACTTCCACCCATATATCAGGTCATATACATGAGTGGAGATGACGATGTAGGTTGATTAAGGATCCTATTCCCGATCAATTAATTATTGATTGGTTTAATAAGTCATTACTTCCACCTATTATCATAGATGTTTCCATGGGTTGTGTTGTTACTGAAGAGAAAGCCATTAGTCGTGCTCAGTACCTAGACTTGGTTTATTCCCTATTGGGCACTTTGTATG
Organism: Pseudotsuga menziesii; assembly: GCA_001517045.1. Taxonomy (NCBI): domain Eukaryota; kingdom Viridiplantae; phylum Streptophyta; class Pinopsida; order Pinales; family Pinaceae; genus Pseudotsuga; species Pseudotsuga menziesii. The sequence goes on from LPNX010635007.1 coordinate 152,902, forward strand.
ATTTGATTTTGGATGCTCCTCATCCCACTTCAGAACCTTTAATACATTTGATGGAACCACCTTCCGATGTCATCCTAGGTTCTATACAAACATAGTATGTGTCTAAATCGATGAAAAAACATAACCAAACTGTTTCACCTGCTATTCATATTGTTTCCAATCCCAATATTGATTCTTCTCTTGTTGTTTCTACCAAAGTGAATGTGGTTCAATTCTTAGAATCTTCAGGGACAAAGAAAAAGGGAAGAAATAAATCCAAGAAAACTACAAATCAACAACAAGATAATAAAACACAAACTATAGATGTTGAATCTAAAATAAGATAAAGTTTAAATTTCACTGCCTAATATGTGGAGGTGATCATTTCACCAAAGAATGTTCTCACCGCAAGGAGGTCAACAAATTTATGAAAAAAACTTCCACCACTCTATTTTTGACCAATGCTTTCCCTACCCAAAAGCAATTGATTGACCATCAATCCTTGCACAGGTATTCCTCATCTTCCATTGATGAATTTAAAAGGATTCCCAGTGAATCAATTCATATTACAACTAGATCTCAGAGCTACGACCCTCCTCCAGATAAAACAGGTGATAACACTCTAATTGATAAAACTAAATCTTCCATTCCTCCTCCTACCAACGGTCTTCAAATTGCAAAACGCGTTCTTGATGTAGTCCTCTGGCCACCCAAGAGAACCATTTTTAAATCAGTATTCAATCCTAGTGCACGTGTTTCCCAATACTACAATGTAGTGGAATATTTGGCTCAAGCGCAATGTGCTATGTCTACCATTGAAGTAAACAAACGTGTCCTACACAAAGGAAGAATCCGTTGTTGGTACTTGGAGCTATGGATCCTTACAATAATAATGTTATCATGTTTAAATTGGAGTATTTTATGTCGAGGATCTCCAATCAACTAACTTTTCAATTATCCACAAAATTGATTGGGACGAAAGTTCATCGCATCGTTTTGGATGAAGGTGCCTCGATTTCAGTCATGTCTCTATCTTTTTGCAGAGTCATAAGTTCCCCTGAAATTAACCATTCACATAAAACATTGAAGGAATTTGAAGGTCATGGTTTCAACCCTATGGATTAATGTCATCTTTATTAATAGAATTAGGGGGGAAATAAGTGTCCATCCATGTCAAGGTTCTCAACGCTACCCTAGATTACAATATCCTCCTAGGCATAAATTTGGTCTATGCGATGCAAGTAGTGGAATCATCTATCTTTCGTGAGGTCCATTTCCCATTCCAAGGGAAGATTGTTACCATTGATCAATTATATATTTTTTATCTAGATACGAGTTCTAGTTCTGTGAAGAATGTTCCACTCTTGGCCTCTTCGACTTTGCAGTATCATAACATTGGAGTAGGAATTATCAAAGATTATTTTCTTATGGGAGTCTTTACATTGAAAAATATTCCTCATCCTTCGCAGGTAGCATCTGTGACCATTATCTCGATGAGTCATGAAAACTCAATTAAAGAGAAAACAATGGATGATTCAACACCTTTGAGTCCTTTTGAAGAGATTTACCAGACTATTCAATCCACCTCTGATGACCCCAGTATTAATGATGACCTTGTGGGGGCATCAAACCCCTACCATATGCCATATTGGTTAGATACCCCACCCATCTCTATATTAACTTTTGTACCCTCTTGCATCTAATGAATCCATTATGGAAGTTATGTCTTTAGATGAGATGCCTTGGAAAAATCATCACCATCGATCTTGTTTCCTTCCTCATTACCAATTGTTAGAAGATCATTTTGAGTCATTGGTTTCATCTAATATCGTAACTACTCCTCAATCACATGTACTTGTTCAAAATGTAGAGTCTGAAGGTAATTTGAGTAATATTACTAAGACCACTCCGATCAATATATCAATGAAACCTAGAGTTGTGGAACACATGCATTTGGGCCAAAATTGGTCTTCCATGGAAATTGAAACTTATATGACTCATTTAAGAGAGTTTTAGATGTTTTCTCTTAGACATATGAAGATATGTTAGGTATTGATCCTTTGATAATCGTTTATGAGATCAAGACATACCCTGATGCCAAATTGGCCTATCAAAAAATACGTCAAGTACATCCATGGAAAGCAGCAACCATTAAGGAGGAAGCTGAAAACCTTCTTAGGCAGGGGTTTACTTATCCCATACTATTGACAGAAAGGATTTCTAACATTGTTCTCGTTACCAAGAAAAGAGTACAATTAGGGTTTTTATCGATTTCAGAACCTTAATAGGGCTTATCCAAAAGACAACTACCCTACTTCGTACATCGATCAAATCATCAATAATTGTGCCAAAAATGTCATCTTTTCATTTATGGATGGTTTTTATGGCTACCATTAGATAGATATATTCCCTTTTGACTAGCATAAGGAAACTTTAATTTTCCCATGGGGCACCTTCTCCTACAGTAAGTTTCCTTTTGGTCTTAAGAATGTTGGAGCTACATTTCAATGCACCATGAATTATCCTTTCCACAAAATTAAACATATTATGGAACCATATCTTGATGATATACCTGCTCATTTACAGCATCGGGAACACCATGTTGACCATCTGAGAGCCATTTTTCTCAGTCGTCGTCATTACAACATCTGATTAAATCAACACATTTTTTGTGTTGAGACGGGGTGATTGCTGGAATTCATTATTTCCAAGGATGGCATCTGCATATACCCTCTACATATTGAGGCTATTTTGGCCCTACCACCCCCTACCAACATCATGGAACTTCAAAGTTTGCAAGGGAAGGAAAACCTTTTTGTATCGTTTTGTAAGCAACTACACTGAAAAAAACATGGTTTCATATGTTTTCTTAAAAATGACACACCCTTTGTTTGGGAGGACCTTGCACAACGTGCATTCGATACTCTCAAGCATGTTATTACACACGCACTTATGTTGCCACCATATGACTATCCTAAAAAATATTCCTTAAATGTGGTTTCCTCTTTAACTATGATCAGCATGGTGATATTTCAAACTGATGATAATGGCCAAGAACATGTGATTTATTACCCGAGCAAGAGTCTTCTTGACTCTGAAACACGTTACTCACATGTTGAGAAGTTAGCTCTGGCTACGGTGATCGCAGTCCAAAATTATTTTCACTACATTCTGCTCCACACAACCACTATATACATATATTGTGAGAAATTTGAACCACAGGAGAATCTAGGAGCATTAGTGGAACTCACAAATCAAATTTGGTGCAAAACTCGCAAAAAAACATCAATTGAAAGACAAATTACACACACAATGTGAATTGGAACAAGATAAATTTTGGATTGTTGAGCCTTAAACATGTTATTATCAGGTATATAATACAAAAAATATTTTAATGAGGCTTTGGAATCCATTTGTGAGCATACAAGTCAAAATTGCCAAATTGACATCAAACCCCCCTAGGTGAGCCAATTAAGCCCTGAATCAGCACAAAAAAACATGAATTGCTGAATGGACATGTCTGAAGTGATGTGGGTCAATGATTACACCTTGGAAAGCATGGGTGTGGAAATATGGGTGGTTTAGAGTCTCAATGCAGCATTTAACGCACCAAATCAAGCCAAAATTGGCCAAAATCCCACTCTAGTGCTCCAAGTCAACCTAGCTATCCACATTCAATGAATGGAAGCACAATAGAAATGATGAGGGCACATATGTGGCTGGTTTACTAAGATTGAATGACCACGTGGGTGTGAAAGCCCCAATTGGACTAGGCATTTGTCCAACTAAGCCCCCTAGTCCACCACATAGTGTATTAACTGAGTAGCTTAAAAAGAAATAAAATTGACTGAGTAGTGTAATTAGGGACTAATGAGTTGGATTACTATTCTAACACCCTCCCTTAATCCAACAACTAAGTACATATCACAAAATGATGGAGGCCTTGGCAACAATGGCTCAAGTCACCTCAAATACATAATTCAGAAATTACAATTTAATTTTCCATATGAACCGAGGAAAAGAAGGAAAACCTCATGGGACAAAACCTTCCCTCAAGAATGGAAATGGGGCTGGACCTGCAATAAATAACAACAAATTACCATCTTGCACTCACCCCAAGCAAAGATATCAGGTAGGTGAAGTTCTTCTCTGTGAAAGCCTTGGTAAAAATATCAGCAGTTTGCTCGGAGGATGGGCAATACTGCAGTGAGATCACCCTATTATGCACTAAGCCCCGAATGTAATGCATGTGTATATCAATATGTTTTGTCCTCTATCTCTGTACTGTATCAGTATATATTTTTATGACACTTTGATTTTCCACCCAAATGTTGGTTGGAGAATCAATTGTGACACCAAATTCCTGGAGATTTTCCCTACAACCAAACACACTAGGTAGTAGCATTGATTGCTGCCATGTACTCGGCCTCTGCTGATGAAAGTGAAATGATGTGTTGTTTCTTACTTGAACAGAAAATGGGACCTTGTTGATCCTCGATTTTTTATCATTTTTGGCAGATAAATTATTCATTTAAATACATATTTTATCATCTTTTGTATGTTTTATGTCACACAGATTATTATTCAATTTCAGGTATGAGTGTTTTTAAGGTTTATATAAAATTATTTTATTATTATCATTTTTTATGGTTTTATTAATTAAAAATAACATTATTGAAGCATATTTGATGTATTAATTAGTTTGTATAATTGTTTACAGGTTTTATAATCCTTTTGGTCCAAGTTAATATGCAAAATGCATTCAGCCTCCTTTTCACACAGCGTATCCAGCTCGTCATTCAGCCCGTTGCATGAAAATCACTGGTGGTTTCATAGATGTTGAGATGCGCTGCTATACACTCTAGTTCTGAAGCACACCAATATATAGATACTCTATTCACCCTAGATCGACGCCCAGTGTATCCAGCTCACGTCCCATCCTTTTGTTTAGCACTCCGTCTAGATCGCCCATCAGACTGCGCATTGCAGAGAATTAACTCTAAGGATTAAAACATTGGAAAAGCTGCAAACGATATGGTTATCCATGAGTCTGGTGATGGACCTATGTTCTAGATACTTACCATCCTATTTTCTCCTTTGCTCACCACCACATCAACCATCCACGTGCTGGATTGATGCATTCAACTAACGCCTTAAAAGGATCACTCGTGGCCTCCTCTGCTTGACTCCAAACTACCACCAGTATGCGTGTTTAAAGAATAGAACGACCTGCATTCTAGAAGACCCACCATGTACATTGCCTTGGATCACCACCATTCCATGTTCACACTGAATAAGGAGTCGTGTGCCACCTCTGCCATTAGAGAGAATTTGAGGTCAAAAATGGGCCTCCTAAGAAATGTACTACAAAAATATAAGATATATTAAAATATTATGAGTTAGGGGTTTTATGGGGTAGGTATATATGACAACTCACCTCCTACACTACTTTTTATGCACAATATAAATAACCATGGTTGAGTTACTTTTCTAAATTGACTATAAAAAAAGTTAACAAAATAACTCTAGAATGATGTGACTAAGATTCATTGTAAATTCCCAAAAATTTATTGTCCTCTAACATTTATTTGTCTTGAACTTGTAAATAAAATTAAACAAAAATGAATTTAATTTATATGCATAACTAACATAATTTTTTTCATATAAATATCATTCATGAATTTAATTTATTTTAAAAGTACAAGATTATATATATATATATTAGTTTGACATTATGATATTAAATACAATTGAGTGAATATACAATTTAAAATTAAAAAACATGAAAATGACAATATATTATTTTATAAAAAAATGTGAAAAGACATTTTTATGAATTATGAGTATTTTACTTAAAAATGACAATAATATTATTTTATGAGAAAGTGAATTGTGACTACTTTACTTGAAAATAACAATAATATTATTTTATGATAAAGTGTGAAATGACTTTTATCGTGAGTACTTCACTTTATGACTTAAAAGTACTTGTACCACTACCTTGGTTAACTATGGATTTTCATCCACCATAGAAAATGTGACAAATAAGCATTCTTAACTCATGCAATGCCACCTCAACCATGGGGGATGATGTCATCTACTAGAATGTAATTGGTTGATTTTTATAGTACATTTTGGTCCTTTTGAGGCCCATTTTTGACCTCAAATTCTCTCTAATGAGATTGTTTGCGCTAGAGAAGGAACATATGTGTATGCCGTCCAGTGAAAAGAACCAGACTTGCGTTGAAGAAGGGAGATGCTTATGCACTGGACTGAGATCAGTTAAACTCCATTATAGTCAACTAAATTTAGAGAGAAATCGACCACTAAAGGGTAGAATTTCTCATCCCTGTAAATCATTATATAAAGCAGCCTCTCTAAGAGAGCTCGATTAGCTAGAAAATCAGTCAATTAGCAGAGTTAGGAGAAGAGTTCTTGCTGTGATTTACTATTGAACTTTGTATTTCTGTTCCACCATCTGAATAAAGAGTTGTATGTGTTTCTGTTGAAGATTTCATTTAAGTAGAAGTTATCCAAGAATCACCTCTGATTGCTGAGAGGGCCCCTCATCAACCAGAGGTTCATTTTCTTTGTTTAGCTTAGTTTCTTTTCTGTTTTAGCTAGTCTAATTTAATTTCTAGTTTGCTTCCATTAGATTATAGTAAATGCTATTTTATTTGTTTTCTGTAATACATTAACTTAGTTTTATTTTGAAGTTAATTAGTTATATGTGCACATAGCTTGCTTTCAATCATTTTGTTTCCAGTTATTTCATTTCCAACATTACTTTCAGTCTTTGTTTTCAAGAATATAGAATAAGTTGTTTTATGAATTTAGAATAGATTCAATTCCGTTATTTCTTTTCCTGTTTTGAATTTATGCAAGTTAATTTCCAGTTTATTCATTAGTTTAATATGCAATTATTCCTTTTGTTCATGAATTAGTTTAAGGTTAAATTGCCATTAAATAGATTTATTTACTATTCTGATGCATTAGAATTACATCTGCATGGATTTAGTTGAAGATTAGTTCATTTAGGTTAGTTTTTACCATTTTAACTGTGTAGACTGTCATTCGGACAGCCTGTTCAGTCTGTTATTCAATCACCCCTTTCAGACCCACAGCTCAGTTTGTCATTCAGTTCTTAGTTCTATTTTTAGTGTTTTTTTATGTGTTTTAAGATTGTTTTTAGTTTAGTTTTGTGAATGTCTGAATTATGTTTTGACTGTAATAGTTAGATGACAGTTTTATTTAACATTAAATTTTAAGTTTAGTTGTTTTAAATTATTTATTAAAGTTTTATTATTTTTCCTTACTTCTTTCACTTTGAGTGAAGTTTAAGTTATTCTTATGTTTTGTTTTTCATTTTGTTTTATTGTTGTATGGTTTTGTGTTTATTCCTTTTGAATTGATTTGTTTGTTTGTATGCAAAATTTAAGGTTATATGTGTTTTCCTCAGTATATTTTTAGGTTGTCTCTCTCATATTGTGTTATTGTTGAAAGAACTTGTAGGATAGAACATAAAGATATTTCTTAATTAAGTTTTCTACTTGCTTATTTTATTAAGTTTTCTAGTTGCTTATAAGTTAAGTTTTCCTTGTACCCTAGTTTCCCATTTGAATAGTCAACTATTGATTGTATTTCAGTTTAAAACTTATTTTCAATTGTTTTATTCCAGTTTAAATACTTTACTAATTGCATTTTTAGGAGTTTGACTCAGTTTTTCATTTTGAAAGATCTTTCGATCTTTTGTTTGTTAAAATATTTACATGACACCCTCTACCTTCGCATATATTTTGTGTAAACTCTAAGATTACCAACCCTGATTGATAATTAAAGAATAGGTGGATTAATTTAGACAATAAAACACCCAACACTTTTGGCACCGTTGCCAGGGATTTGTTCTGTAACGTAGAATAGAATTATTTATGAAGTTTAGTCATAGGTTGGAAGTGGGGGAGCAGTAAGATGAGAGGTAAGAACCTGCGCATTTGTTATAACAGGCGCCCCCAAATCCAACAACAGTAATAGTATAGGTTTTATTTAGTTTAAAAGTATTTCATGAGTAGAATTAGATATCCTCAGGGTAGATTTGTCAAGACCGAAAAAGTTACTAAAGTCTCGACTAACTACCATAGGGGACATAATTCCCCAACTACTAACTCACTAGAAAGGGATTGAAAGACGCCTATAGGAAGTAGTTCTACCTTGAAACATAAAGAAATTACCTTAGGATATCTTACTGAAGAAGCCATAGAAAGAGAATCCTTGGCAGAAGGTCCTAAGGACCTTGTTTCTGAGGAATTTCAAGAAGATCAGCCATTAGAAACCCCTATCCCTCCACTAGTTCCAAATCCAATTAACACAACTTTTTCATTAGTAGGAGATTTGAATTTTGTTGACTTTGTTGATCCTGCTCAAGTAAAATCTCTCTTTGGAACCTCAATAGATCCGTTATTTCACAAATTGAAACTTCTATAGTAGAACCTACTATCCCTCTAGGATTCAATAAAAACACGATTGATCAGAGGAAGATCTCTCCCGAAAAAGAAATTTGGGATTCCCCATTATCACCTCGAAAGGAGCCTCCCAGGTATATTATGTTAAGAATCCAACTTATATGGAAAGACAGGGAGAAAACGAAGATAATGATGAAGTTAGAAATGAAGAAGGAGAAGGGGAAAATCGAATCGGGGCTACCTTTGGTTTCCCTGTCTTAGATACAATGCATGATGTAACTATGAAAAACATCCCTCCTTACTCCTTACCTACTTTCTATGGAAAAAGTAATGAGGACCTGGACACATTCTTTTTCGAGTTCGATATACTTTGCAGGAGTTACAATTATCTACAAGACGCTCACAAGTTGCAACTCTTTCCCGCTACACTCAAGGATTCTGCCTTGAGATGGTTCATGGGATTAGGAGAATCCACTATCAGGACTTGGGATGATATGAAAACCTCATTCTTACAAAAATATCAAGAATACTACAAACCTAAGGACTCTCGACATGATATCTTCAAAATACAACAACTTGAAGACAAGATCGTGGAGGATTATCTCGAGAGGTTCATTTACACATTACATAAGTCTAAATATCATGACCTCCGAGAAGATGCAGTATTTACACTTTTCCTTAAGGGAATCTCCGAGGACTTTTTAGAAAGCCTTAATCTCATGGGAGTTGGTGATATTTCCAATAAAACTTTTGCACAGATCGGTGAGATGTGTAAAAATTATTCTAGTAGGGGGAAAGTTACAAAAAATTTCTGAGAGACTTTTAGTAGAAATATAAGAGGAAATGTTCCTAGTTCAGGAAGAATTACAAGAGTAGAGATAGGAAACCTATTGGATAATTTTAAAACTGATATCTTAGGAGCAATGGGTTCCCAAGTAGATGCTTTACAAGCCAAGAATAGGCAGGATGAAGAATGAGCAGCAATGAGTATCTTTTGTCCAAGATGTAGAACTAAATGTCCCCAAAGGGAATGTCCATTAAACAACATCTCTGTATGTCACATCTGTACAGAAGAGCATCCAATAGATAACTTCCCATCCTTTCCTAGGTTGCAAGCCATCTATAAGAGTGGGTATGTAGCTAAAACATCTAGGAGGTCTCCTTGGAAACCTAGAGACCAACCAACATATCCGAACTCTCCACCAAAACCTCCACTCTATTATCTTCCGTATCAACCAACTCAACAATGGAACAATTCTAGCTGGCAGAATTGGCCACCTCAGTATCCTCCTCCTCAATTTCCACAACAACAATATTTGTCACAATGATGGAGAGGAGAACCATATCCTCAGCCACAATCTGTCCCTGCACCTAATCATCTTTATTCTCAGAATCAAACAAATTTCCAGCAAATGGCACCTGGATTTATACCTCCAGTTATTTTTATCACACAACAACCTCATCTCTTTCAGAATGCAAATCCTCCTCGACTGACATTATTACATACACAACTAATACCTAACCCTAATAATAAACCAACTCAAGCTCTTACTAGCATCGAGTTGCAAACTCTTCCCTCATACCTTATCTCGACTGTACCTGTACATAAAATTCAATTACGATCGAAAAGAGTTGTGAATAATAAATCCAAGTCATCAGTCATCATCAAGGAACCAAATGATGAAGAAGAAGATTCAAGTGAACTTGTGAATGATACTATTTTGGAGGATGTGAACATTCCAAAGGTTTTAGTACATACCCATCCTCCACAATAAACTATTTAGGAGCAAATAATTCCTCCATTTCCAGAAAGATTAGCAATAGAAAAACCTGTAGTTCATCTGGAGTATAACATTTTGAATGAATTAAAGAAAATTTGTATTAAAATCCCTCTATTACAAGATATTAAATATATAACAATCTATAGTAAGGTAATAAAAGAGCTCTGTATTAAACGCCCAGGAAAGAAGCAAAAGGACCCTCTTACAATTCATGTTATAGGAGAAATTTCTGAATGTATGATGGGTCAGTCCCGGATTGCAAAATATATGAATCCAGGAGCCCCAGTAGTAACTATAATTATAAACAACACCACCATAGAGAATACATTAATTTATTTAGGGTCCACTGTTAACATGATGACCACCGCAGTTTTAGAAGTTTTACAGTTAGGAAAATTTCTTCGACCTACCCCTTCCATCCTAGAACTAGTAGACCGCACTACGGTAAAACCTGCTAGAGTCCTAGATGGCATTGTTGTGTCAGTAGCTTCATGGGAATACCCTGTTGACTTTATGGTCATAGAATCAAAGGATTCTTCTAAAGTACATCCTATTATCTTGGGAATACCATGGTTAGCTACTGCAAATGCTTTTATAGGATGTAGGGATGGAGAGATGACTATTTCCAATGGGTTGTCCACACAAAGACTTATTTTATACCCCCCAGCACAACCAATAACTGAAAATTCATGGTGGTTAAATTGTTCTGTTGGGGATGAATACTTTGATGATCTCTCCCTTCCTAGTGATTTTTATTTATGGAGCATATCACTGAGAATGTATTAAACCAGTTTATCTCTTTGACAACATGTACAGATTTCCCTCAGTCCTTTGCTCAACTCGATCATATTTTCTAAGATGAGTTTCAAGAGAATATGGCTCTCTCAATGTTTATAGAAACACCTTGTGTCTTCACAGTTGAAGAGCATATAGGACCATATACCATACCTTGTGAGTTTGGCCCTGAAAAATTCTTACATCACTCTTACATATAAACGCCGGATTAAGTGAAAACCAACAAGCACAACTACTTAAAGTTCTTCAGAAACATGCTGGAGGATTTGCATGGAAATAGACCGATATGAAGGGTATACACCCCAACACCTGTATTCACCATATTTGTATGGGTCCAAGCATGTCACGTGTAAGGTAGCCATAGAGGAGGATGAATCCTGCTTTAAAGGATATAGTAAAAGAAGAATTACAAAAACTCCTCACTGCTAGTTTCATCTATCTTATTTCCGATAGTAAATGGGTATCTCCTTTAGTAGTAGTTCCGAATAAATTTATAGGGAAATGGCGTATTTGTGTTGATTTTAGAGAGTTAAACAAAGCCACACTTAAAGACTACTTTCCTTTACCTTTTATTGATCAAGTATTAGATACTCTGTCAAGTAAACGATATTTTTCCTTTCTTGACGGGTATAGTGGTTACAACTAGATTTTAATAGCACCGAAAGATCAAGACAAAACCACTTTTACATGCCCTTGGGGAACATATGTTTATTGCATTTTTCCATTTGGATTATGTAATGCACCTGTCACTTTCCAGCAAGCAGTCTTAGGAAATTTTTTTGATCTTATACATGACTGTGTGGAGGTATACATGGATGAATTTATGGACTATGGTAATACTTTTCAAGAAGCCCTTGAAAAACTCGAGAAGGTCTTGATCCGATGTCAAGAAATGAATTTATCCCTTAGTAACAAAAAATGTAAAATGTTACTAATAGAAGGTATAGTTTTGGGACACGATGTTTCTTCCCAAGGAATTAAGGTAGACCCTACAAAGATTGAAGTAATTGTTGGCCTTCCCTCTCCCAAAACTCAGAAAGAGGTAAGAAGCTTCCTTGGTCATGCAGGCTATTGCCACTGCTTTATTGAAAATTTTACTAAAATAGATGCACCAATGTTTAAGTTACTTACAAAGGACTCATAATTCCAGTGGACAGAATCTTGTCAAAATTATTTTGAAATATTAAAAGCTAAATTATCGATGGCACCAATACTTAGGGGTCCCGATTGGTCCCTCCCTTTTCACATATCTATCGATGCCTCTAATATGGCCATAGGAGGAGTGCTCGGCCAAAAATAAGGACAAGCACCTTATGCCATCTATTTTATTAGCAAAAATTTGATCCTGACCGAATTAAATTATACTGTTACTGAAAAAGAATTTTTGACAGTAGTTTATTCTATTAATAAATTTCGTCATTATATCACAAGTTCTGAAGTTTTTGTGCATACTGATCACTCTGCCATTATATTTGTAATGAATAAACCAATTACCAATGGTAGAGTGACCCAACGGCTTCTTTTATTACACGAATTTAATATTACCGTCATTGACCGACCTGGTAAAGAAAATATCGTAGCAGATTTCCTTTCCTAGATTCAACATGAAGACAGTACTAAACTAGTTGATGACACTTTTCTTGATGAACATCTATTTGCTATATCTGTTCAAACCCCTTGGTTTGTGAATATTATCAATTATCTAGCAACTAGGAAAATACCAAGTCATTTGTCTCCGCATGAGAAGCGTCGCATTATAGTTTAGAGTTCTAATTATTCTTGGGTTCATAACAATCTCTTCCACACTAGTCCTGATCTTATTATTCGACGATGTGTGCGGGAGGATGAAATGACAGACATCCTCCATGCATGTCATGATGGACCATGTGGAGGACATTTTTCTGATAAAAAGACAACATATAAAGTCTTACATTTTGGTTATTATTGGCCAAGCATTTTTAATGATGTTGACAAATATGTTAAAGAATGCAATAGTTACCAAAGAATGGGTAGAACTATGTCATCTGATCAAATGCCTTTACAACCCCAAGTTATGATTGAACCTTTTGAGAAATGGGCTCTTGATTTTGTAGGACCAATTTCTCCCATGCCTCGTAAAAAGAAATATATCTTAGTCTGTACGGACTATGTCGCCAAGTGGATAGAAGATAAATCCATTAGAGGAAATTTGAGGTCTAAAATGGGCCTCCTAAGGAAAATGATAAAATAATAGTTAAAATAATAAAATAATAGTTATTAATTTTGGAGGAAGAATGAAAAAAACTACTTTTTTTCTACGTATTTTTGACATATCTCCTTGTGTTTTTACTCAAATTCCGAGCAGGAGAGCTTGTTGGATGCAGAATTTAATTCCACATCCAATAAGTACCCGCACTGCATACTTTTGACAGACCCCGCTACCCCAAAAACAAGAAATTCCTGAAAAAATGTGATGATGACATCATCATCACGTTTTTTCAGGATTTCTTATTTTTGGGGTAGCAGGGTCCATCAAAAGTATACAGTGTGGGTACTCGTTGGATGCGGAATTAAATTTCACATCCAACGAGCTCTCCTGCCTGAAATTTGAGTAAAAACACAGGGATATATGTCGAAAATACGAACAAAAAGAATAGTTTTCATTTATGACAAATATGTCAATTCAACCATTATGGTTGACTCTTTATTGAAATTCTATTGGTTCTTGAATTCAAACTCACAAAATTTATTGTTGGAGTGTTTTCTTATAAGGCCCATTTTAGACCCCAAATTTCCTCTAATGTTTATTTAGAGCCACAAAGAAATTGGTGGTAGAATTTATATATGAAGAAATATTCACCCAGTTTGGTGTACCTAGAGTAATTTTCACAAATCAAGGTACCCAGTTTACTTCTAAATTAATGAAAGAACTTACTACGGAATATGCATCTACATTGCAAATCTTCACCTTACCACCCTTAGGCTAATGATCAGGTAGAATCAACTAATAAAGTATTAGAAGCTATTTTAACTAAGACCATTCACTTACATCATAAGGATTGGGTACATAGACTCCCAAAGGATTTATGGGCCTATATGATAACATGGAGAAACACTACCGGACATACCCCCTATGAGTTAGTGTACGGAAAACAAGTCCTTTTACCTATTGAATTTCAAGTTAAAACTTTTCGTATGGCAGCACAATTAGGCATGAATTTGGATGAAGCACATAAACAGCGAATATTGCAGATCAATGAGTTAGAAAAAATTAGACAAGATGCACTTCAAAGAACAATGTTAATACAGAATCAACGAAAAACATGGCATGATACATTTATTAAGAAAAATCAGTTTAATACTGGATATTGGGAACTGCTATTTGATTCACGGTTTAAAAATTTTAAAGGGAAATTAACTACCCGTTGGATGGGTCCATACGAAGTAGTCACAACTTTTGACAATGGATCAGTAAAAATTAAAACAATTGATGGCTCAGAAATTTTCTTTGTAGTAAATGGACATAGACTTAGGCTCTATCACCAACCGACATCTAAATAGGATTTCATACAAAATGTTTTGCTGCAAAATTAAATGGAATTAGTTGAAGGGGAAGCTATTCCTCCTCGTCCTGATCCTTGAAATATTTTGGTTTATTATCACTTGTATATATATGTAAATACGTGCTTGTTTCTTTGAATAAATAAGAGTTGTTTCTAATAGGTTGTTTACACATGACTCTTTTTCTTTTATGTCTTTATGAATAAATTGAATCATCTAACAAGTGGTTTTGCAGTTTGATTACATATATATTATCTCTATGAGAAGCTAACGGAATATTACTTGGACAAAGAAAGTATGCTAAATACTCATAAGGTATTTTAATCTTTTTGGGGTCCTTTCGAAATTTGCAGCTTATACAAATCAATTTATATATCAATCCTTTGTATATCATACTTAACCAATTCTATTACGATTCATATAGTTCTTGCTATTTTGATTGAGACATGTATATTTCTGGTTTATTATTTTAAACAGTTGCTCGATAAGACCTATTTTCATTATCATATTTTCCACATCCTTATTTTTCACCTATGGATTACTAGTTTGTCCTATACTTGTTATCAAAACTTGTCTCTTGAGTATTTTGGTGATAACTCAAGAGTAAGTGGAATTTTTATCTGTGGGGAACATTACTTTACTTTATAAAGAAGGACTGTTAGGTTAAAGAACAACTTTCAATTATTCTCTTTTGACATGTTTTATGAGTTTGGCCATTATGAATTAAAAAATTACTTATAACTTTATTTTGAAAAAAAAATGAATTATGTGTTTAGCAGGACTTAACATGCTCTAGTACCAATCGGCTTCCATATCTTTAATATCATTATACAAGGCAAACTTGCCGGGGTACTGAACAGGCCTGCTGGAAGCAGGTCAATGCTAAGTAAAAACCTTACAACAAGAATATTGATAAATGCAAGTAAAACCATCGGGGTATTGAACATGCTCGTTGACAACGAGACTATGCTTTCATGGTACCAAGATAAACTCGTCAGGGTACTGAACATACTTGTTGGTAGCGGGTCAATATCTGGTAAATGAGATCTAGTTAATACACCACTATGCACATAGTTCGTAAAAAAGTGATAATATATGAATTTTTTTTTCAAAATAATTATGTGATGGCCAATTGTTTATAACGCCATTCGATAATGGCTCTAAGTTGACTTTGCCTCGGACGCCTAATTCCGCATATATCTAAGATGTCATTATCTTAGAAATGGGACCCATAGCTGTAAATCTCACACACTCTAGGGTACACTTGAAATACTTGATGATGACATGATATCTTTACAATGAGGCATGGATGGCTAGTTTTTCCTATGGTATTCTTTTAATTATATTATTCTCATTTTACATGGTTTTTCTAAGCACTTTTTTTATTTTTCATAAATATACATTTCTGAACCATTTCCATTTACTAGTTAGTTTCCTTACAACATATTAACGGCATGCTAGCATTCTTTCTATTTTCTTTGGAACAATCATTTCTTCTCTCTCTATGGCTTGAGGACATGCCATCTCTTTGGTTTGGGGGAAGGTGGATTTGATTTGAAAAATTAGATTATTTTTATTTTTGATAAATCTATTTATCTCTAACAAATGATAAGTATTTTTAGGAATATAAACAGTGGAATTTGGTTATAGCTTGAGGCATATTTTACAGCAAAATTCAATATGGTCTTACCATACGAAGAATTGAATGAAGGCAAATGAAATATCAAATAACGACTTGAGTAAAAATGGTGACTAAAATTTTCTAACCAAATTTTGTTTTTAAGCAAATAGTTTTTACTTCCATATCATTTTATTATTAATAATCCTATCCTTTTATCCAATTAATTATGCATGAAAATGATTAATCTTCTTGCTATTCAAGATGCGATTTATGTTTTTGTTCAACCTGTCCAATTTTTTACTTTGGACATGGTTGAATTAATTTCAAAACCTTATAAATGATTAAATTATTTTAAACCTGAAAACTATTTATTTAAGAATGTTGAAAAACTCAATAAAGTCATTTTCTTATTTTCATATAAATATGTGACATGAAAGGTATGTTATTTTTAAGTTACAGGTTAACGGAGTGAAGTTTAAATTACCTTCTTCATCTTCCAATTTGAAGGCAACTACTAGCTCGTGTTCTTCCTAAATTGTTTTTCTTTCTTTTTGCTCAGTGGGACCTGGTATTTCTCCGGTTTGGGGGAATGTTGATCCTCGATTTGTTATCATTTTTGGTAGATAAATTATTCATTTAAATACATATTTTATCATCTTTTGTATGTTTTATGTCATGCATATTATTATTCAACTTCAAGTATGAGTGTTTTTAAGGTTTATATAAAAATTTTTATTATTATCATTTTTTATGGTTTTATTAATTAAAAATAACATTATTGAAGCATATTTGATGTATTGATTAGTTTGTATAAATGTTTACATGTTTTATAATCCTTTTGGGCCAATTTAATATGAAAAACACATTCATCCTGCTTTTCGCACAGCGTATCCAGCTCGTCATTCAGCCCGTTGTGTGAAAATCGTTGGTGGTTTGCCGGATGCTGAGATGTGTTGCAGTACACTCCATTCCTGAAGCACGTCGGCATATAGACACTCTGTTTGCCCTAGATCAATGCCCAATGTATCTAGGTCATGTCCCAGCCTTTCGTTCAGCACTCCGTCAAGATCGCCCATTAGACTGCGCGTTGCTGAGAATTAACTCTGGGCATTAAAACGTTGGAACAACTGCAAACGATCTGGTTATCCATTCGTTTGGTGATGGAGATGTGTTCTAGATAATTACCAGCCTACATTCTCCTTTTCTTGCCACCACATCAACTATCCACGCGCTGGATTGATGCATTCAACTCACGCCCTAGAAGGATCGCTTGTGGCCTCCTTTTCCTGACTCCAAACTACCACTAGTCTACGCGTTTAAAGAATAGAAGGACCTGCATTCTAGAAGACCCACCATGTACACTGCCTTGGTTCACCACCATTCCACGTTCACACTGAATAAGGATTTGTGCGCCACCTTTGCAGATCATTTTTGTTCGAGAAGGAACCTGTGTGTATGCCGTCCAGTGAAAAGAACCAGACTTGCGTTGAAGAAGAGAGATGCTTATGCTCTGGCCCTAGATTAGTTAAACTCCATTATAGTCGACTAAATTTAGAGAGTAGTTGAAAACTAAAGGGTTGACTTTATCATCCCTGTAAATCATTATATAAAGCAGCCTCTGTGAGAGAGCTCAGTTAGCTAGAAAATCAGTCAATTAGCAGAGTTAGGAGAAGAGTTCTTGTTGTGATATACTCTTGAACTTTGTATTTATGTTCCACCATCTGAATAAAGAGCTGTATGCATTGTTGTTGAAGATTTTGTATAAGTAGAAGTTAGCCAGGAATCACCCCTGATTGCTGAGAGGGCCCCTCATCAACCAGAGGTTCATTTTCTTTGTTTAGCTTAGTTTCTTTTCTGTTTTAGCTAGTCTAGTTTAATTTCTAGTTTGCTTCCATTAGATTATAGTAAATGCTATTTTATTTTATTTCTGTAATACATTAACTTAGTTTTATTTTGAAGTTAATTAGTTATATGCGTGCATAGCTTGCTTTCAATTATTTTGTTTCCAGTTATTTCATTTCCAGCATTACTTTCAAGAATATAGAATAAGTTGTTTTATGAATTTAGAATAGATTCAATTCTGTTATTTCTTTTCCTGTTTTGAATTTATGCAAGTTAATTTCCAATTTATTCATTAGTTTAATATGAAATGATTCCTTTTGTTCATGAATTAGTTTAAGGTTAATTTGCCGTTAAATAGGTTTATTTACTATTCTGATGCGTTAGAATTACATCTGCATGGTTTCAACTGAAGATTACTTCATTTAGGTTAGTTTTTACCATTTTAATTATGCAGACTGTCATTTGGACAACCTGTTCATTATGTTATTCAACCAGCCCTTTCAGACCCACAGTTCAGTCTGTCATTCAGTCCTTAGTTCTATTTTTAGTGTTTTTTATGTGTTCTAAGATTGTTTTTAGTTTTTTTTCTGTGAATGTCTGAATTATGTTTTGACTGTAATAGTTAGATGACAGTTTTATTTAACATTAAAGTTAAATTTTAGTTGTTTTAAATTATTTACGAAAGGTTTATTATTTTTCCTTACTTCTTTCACTTTGAGTGAAGTTTAAGTTATTCTTAAGTTTTGTTTCTGATTTTGTTTTATTGTTGTATGGTTTTGTGTTTATTCCTTTTGAATTGATTTGTTTGTTTGTATGCAAAATTTAAGGTTATATGTGTTTTCCTTAGTATGTTTTTAGGTTGTCTCTATTATGTTGTGTTATTGTTGAAATAACTTGTAGGATAGAACCTAAAGATATTTCTTTATTAAGTTTTCTACTTGCTTGTTTTATTAAGTTTTCTAGTTGCTTATAAGTTAAGTTTTCCTTGTACTCTAGTTTCCCATTTTAATAGTCAACTGTTGATTGTATTTCAGTTTAAAACTTATTTTAAATTGTTTTATTCCAGTTTAAATACTTTAATAATTTCATTTTTAGGAGTTTGACTCAGATTTTCATTTTGAAAGATCTTTCTATCTTTTGTTTGTTAAACTATTTACACGACACCCTATACCTTCACATATATTTTGTGTCAACTCTAAGCTTGCCAACCCCGGTTGATAATTAAATAATAGGTGGATTAATTTAGACAATAAAACACCCAACATACCTTTATCAAACATAAAGACAAAACTTGAAGTTGACTTCCTGTCGATGGGTCCTCTTGAACAAGCTTCCTCTTGGGAGGAAGGGGAACCAATTCCCATGTATTGTTCTCTTGGAGGGACTGAAATTCATCTTCCATTGCTGATTTCCATCGAGGGTCATTACAAGCTTGATTATATGTCTGAGTATCATACCTAACCAACATATAATAGTGCTCAGCAAGAGCACTATCACTTGTAAATGAATCTATACTAGTTTGTGATCTAGTCTTCCTAGGCTCGTGGGGATTGCCTGCCAATTCCCCAGCTGCTTGTACAATGTTTTCAGCCCCCATGGGCCTAGATGGTGAGTCATATACATAAATATCATGTTCAGAAACATTTGTATCATAAATATTAGAAAAAATAGAGCATGTATCATCACTTACATCTTCGAATGGTTGAGGAGAGGAGCATTCTCCTGGTGCAAGCTCAAAATCAGGAATTGGCTCTTCTTCAAATTCCACACTTCTCTCAACAAATGTATTGCAAGTGGAGGTGTCAAAGAGATTGTGATTTTTTTTTTATTCACCATACCCAGCCATTATGCACTCCTTGCTTTGTGGTTGCAAGGATTTCCTCTTTTTAGAGGGGATTCTAGTCCATGCTCTAGTCCCGAAAATTCTGAAATTCGAGACATTTGACTTTTAACCAAACCATGCCTCGTAAGGTGTCATTCCTTTTACTTATTTGTGAAAGGCTCTATTTTGTATGTGAGCAGCACAAATAATGGCTTCATCCCATATCATATGACTTAGATCCCTTGCTTCTATCATGCAAGTGGCCATCTTTTTGAGTGACCTATTCTTCCTCTCAGCCACACCATTTTGTTGTGGTGTGTAGGGAGTTGAGTGTTGCATTTGGATGCCACTCTCCTCACAAAGCTGCTGTAGGTTCTTGTTCACATACTCCTTCCCATTATCAGTATTAAGGACTTTAATCTTATGCCCACTCTGATTTTATACCAATGCCTTCCAAATCTTCAAGTGTTCAAACACCTCAGACTTCAATTTAAGGAAGTACACCAAACAAAATCGAGAGTAATCATTATGAGCGTAAGAACATACCTTGATCCACGATATGATGGAGTGGGAAATGGACCATTCAAGTCTGAATGCACTAACCCAAGTGGTTCGGTTTCTCTCCTTGCTTTCCCCTTCTCATACTTTTCTCAGGATGCTTCCCAACTACGCACCCAATGCATGCTCCATTTAATGATCAGATTTATGGAAGACCTTCCACCATCTCATCTCTGTGTAATTCCTGCAAGTACTTGTAGTTCATGTGCCAAACCTCTCGTTCCATAGCTTTGAAACCTCATTGGCATGTGAGAGAATTTCTTGGTCAGTGGAAGTGGGAAGGAAGCCATAGAACTTGTACATCCTCTCATGGTGATCTGCATACCCAATTGCAATGACTTGGTCTGTCGAGATCTCTGTAATCTCTACCATGTTTGGAGTGAAGGTCACTCTCTTTGGCTCTCTTGTATGTGTCATCTTATAGAATGATAGCAAATTTTATGCAAGGTATGGCACATACAATACATCACTAAAGTAGCCATGCTCTAAATCAATCCTCCCAATCCCCTTAGTCTGGAGTTCTGAATCATCCCCCATTCGAACTGCTAGGCCAAAATTCAAACTTATGGAGGAGAATATCTCTCTCTTGGCCACCATGTGCCTGAAAGCACCTGAATCAATGCAAAAATATGAAGAGTTAGAAGTACCTGTCACCAAAGCACAACATTTATCCTTTCTTTCATTTGAATTGGAGTTTCCATCCTTCTTCCTTGCGCTGTCAGGGACTAGAATGTTGTTCCTCTCCAGCAGTTGCGGCACGATGTCAATGGTATTTTTCATGCATGAGCTCTCTGGATGCCATCCCTTGTGGAAATAGGTGCATTTGGCCTTCTCTTTTCTCTTCTTGTCCTTCTTCTTGGAAGGATTTGAACTTGCATCATTGGATTTGGGTTTTTCTGGGTTTTTCTTCTTCTCTAGCGACTTCTAATTCTTGGAATTGGGCTTGGCCTTTGAGGAATTCGAAA
Organism: Pseudotsuga menziesii; assembly: GCA_001517045.1. Taxonomy (NCBI): domain Eukaryota; kingdom Viridiplantae; phylum Streptophyta; class Pinopsida; order Pinales; family Pinaceae; genus Pseudotsuga; species Pseudotsuga menziesii. The sequence continues at coordinate 174,264 of LPNX010635007.1, forward strand.
CTCCCACTACTAGTGCTTGATCCTTGGTATTGATGGTGGACATTTGGACAAGATTTTCTTTCTCTTGAGTGAGTGACTCCATGAAGTTTGATAGACTGGGAATTTTCCAATTTCGAAGTGTTAACTTGTCGGAGTGGAATGTACTCACAAAAAATGAAAACTATGGCCCCAAATTCGAAAGTATAGACAAGAACAATTTTTCCTATTTCTTTTCAATCCCACACTGCTTCAAATGCAACACACATGAATTAAACTTGGTGAAGAAGTCCTGGATTGTGTCAAAGTGCACTGGGCTCAAGCTGATAAGATCATTCTCAAGCTGGTGACCACGTAGTTCATCAGTTTTCCCAAACAATGTCTCTAGCTTTATCCAGACATCATTGGGTGTTGTCAAAATATTAATGTGGAACAATAGCTCTCTCAATATGATAGGGCACAGCAATCCAAATGCCTCATCCAATCTGTTGAAGTACTTGGCTTTCTCATCTAGAGAATTTGGTTCCACCTCAGTGCCCATGGTAACTTTGTAAAGCCCTTTGGCTCTCAGCTGAATCACCGTCTCTGCCTTCCAATCAAAAATATTTAAGGGTGTTAGCATTATGTGGGTATCCTCCATTTCTTCCTACGCTATTGATGAAGAAATTGTTGGATGTTCTACAAAACACAATTTGATTTTATTTGGAACTCCACTAAAAATGCAGCTCAAATCACTCTGAATTGATCTGCAACTCAAAAATCTCCAACAGGATCTGATACCATTTGATACATTTGAACCATAGGAGAATCTAGGAGCGTTAGTGGAACTCACAAATCAAATTTGGTGCAAAAATGGCAAAAAACCATCAATTGAAAGACAAATTACACACACAACGTGAACTGGAACAAGATAATTTTTGGACTATTGTTATAGCTGATTTTACCACACATGGTTGATCACATATTTATGGCCTTCCCTATCCCTTTGCAGACTCTTTAGAACCCATGGCCTGATATTATTCTTTGATGTTTCCAAGTTCATCCCTAAAAACCCATGTTTATTGTTGTAAGCATCTTTTAAACCAATACTTGCGTGTACACACGACTTTTGACCTCAAACCCGCGTACAACGAGATGTGTGCATAAAGCCAAACAATTTTGGATTTTTCCTTGGATGAGTCCGAAGATCCTGAATCTTGGCCTTCCATATTCCTTGATATCGCTCATATTTGACCCTCCATTACTACTTTGGAATGCTATATAAGGAACCCCTTGGATACATTGAAGAGGAGGAATTGAAGAGAAACGAAACTACAGTCCAATATTTCCATAGTTTTCATATACTTGATTCTGCATCCCTTTGTCCCTTTGGAGCACTTTTTGTTCTTCCCAAGCTTGCCTTTTTTTGTGAGCTTGCTATCAAGAGATGGAGGATTGAGGTGGTGGAGGCCCAGGTGGAGGACTCGGTTTCTCCGGTTCATAGACGTGCAGACATAGGTTGTCACTTGTGTAATCTATGATTTGATTAATAAAAATATCTTTTCCTGTCCAATAATTTGCATTTGAATGTAAATATTTAATCCATGGATATGTTTAATTGCTTATACATTGTTGATTATATATGCTAGAGTATATCTAACACCGTATTATATAGCATGCTTGTCTTGTTTGTTGTTGTTGAGAGCAAATTGTTAGTGTAAGAGGGATTGGAAAAAGATCAACGAGGATCTACTTTAACTGTCCAGAATAAGGTATGACTAGAGGTCCCTTAGTGTTAGATGTTTGGTTTCTCTTACATATTGGGAAATGATTGGTTTCTCGTGTCTAGTTGTCTGTTGTGGTGCACCCCAAGCCATATGAAGTTTCTCTCTGTAACAAAATTGGTGACCATACTAGGAAGGTTCCTAGTTGTTTCTCTTTGGGGTTTTTGGTATTCAATGTACTTGAATTGCTTTGATTTCTCTATTTCTGTGTTGGTTCTGGGGCATGTTTTCCCAGTAGGGTTTTGAAGGAGTAAATTTTCTCTTAGCTTGTCTGTTTGCCCTATTTTTCTTCCTTTTTCTTCCTGTATGCGGGTTTATCTTTCACATTCATGTATACATGCGGGTTTTCCTTGGCCAGTCGCGCATGTACATTGGTTTACTGACAACAGTCATGTATGCCTTGATTTTGAGTCTTAGTGGGAGGATTAAGTATTGTTGGGTGAGTTTGGATGATTGCTGAGTCTTCTTGGATGCTTATGGAGTCTGTATACACCCTTTGTTTCTGACCAAAGACTGCCTTTAGTTTGATTATTTAGAAATGTTCTTGTCATTCATTTTATACTTTTTGTTTTGGGATTAGTGCATTAGGTCTCTTTTACCTCAGTGCTTTTCTTGGCTGCTGTTTGTGAGTGGTTGCAGAGTCTGAGGGTTGTAGAGTCATCTTTTTTCTTTCATAACTCATTTAATTCAAAAATAAAAAAAATATTTTATTTTTTTCATAGTTATGCATTGCTTGCATTTTGCATTAGCAAGGTACTTGCATTAGGTTTGCTTGGGGAATTATAGTCAGATTTGCATATAGGAATGATTGCACTTACATTTGAAGGAAAAATATTGCATTTCATTTAGTGGCATACCCTGTTTTTCATTCTACAAGATTGCACTTGGAATTGCTTGTTAGGTGTGCATATTTACTTTATTGCTGAGCATAAATTCATAAGTTGCACAACCATTTCCCTTTGAGTAATCACAACCAATTAAAACCAACGCTTAATAAAATGTATTATACTCTTTTATTTTTAGGGTGCATCAACAAGATTAGGTTTTAGGGTCTTGGAATAGTTCATTGTGAGTTAATTCTCCAAGACCACTAAACAAAACAATTAAGTGTCTTTCAAGGTGAGAGTGTTAAACTCTTGGTATAATTAGTGTTTCTTAGGATGCTCCTCTTACACGGGTGTTAAGCACAAGGCAGTGCACGCGATTGTGATTGGGATGAACCCTGGTCAATTTCTGTGAGCACCGGAGATATTTCCAGGATTTTATTCATATTTGGGTGCCTTTGAGGTATGATTGGTGCACCCCTGGGGTACCAGTTTGTTCTTCCAGGATTCAGGATTTTCTACCCTGGACATATGGTCAATCCTGCTTGTGACTGTATTCCTGAGCATTGGTTATATTTAGGTGACCTTAGTTTCCCTACCTAGGTATCAAGGGGGTATTTGCAGAGGTTATTCTGCAAGTGTCCTGGCTAGGTAGGGTTCAGACAAAACAATCTCTATATACGTTGAACATCAGGGCCACTATAATTGGTTATGAACCTCTACTTGTTGTGTATGGGAGTCTCAAGCCTATCCTAGGTGAGACATACCTACTTCATTCAGGAGCTCATATATCCTACCCTTGTTTTTCTTACTTGTTGGTTGTAGTTTTTCTTAGGTGTATGCTCTGTGCAAGCTAGATTTATTTGGGTGCGTAGTTAGATCAAATATTTTTATTTGTTGAGTCATTATGGATTCGGGTGTGACTCCCCATCGCTCTCATCGTTTAGGAGGTCTTCCGACTTCTACCTATCCTCCTCCCTTGGGAGAGAGATCCAGACACTTTGGGAAGACTAACCATCACTTTGATTCATGTAGAGATCTCACCATGAGTCATCATGGGTCTGAGGTCCCGGAGCTTCCCCCTTCCCTACCTCCAGCGGTGAAAGTTTAACCTTCAAGAATATATGGGACTCCTCCTAATTCTGGTCCTTATGGGGATGGACCATCACAAGAAGATCCATCAGAGTTTCATGATTAAATTATCTCCAACCCCCGGTATTGGTTATACTATGCAGGCGAAGAGACTCACCATGCACCCACCAACACTAGCCACATTAGGTATGGCATGCTTGATATTCCTAAGACCGGTTCGACACCTAATGTCAAATCAGTTGGTGAACCTGGTACTGCGCCTGGGGGCACTTCCATTCCTTTCCATGCAGAGAGGTTTGGTACTAGTAGTCACATTGCACCATCCACTCCAGCAGTGGAAATTCCTTCACACACACAACCGAGAACTAGCACTAGTGTTCCTATTCGAGGACCTCAGCCGAGACATGTGAATATTGGGGGTACAAGCTATATTCCTTCACATATTCCATTGACTTCTAAACCTGTTAATTCAAATTCCTTTTTGATGCATCCTCTTCCTAACTCTAGTGGTCCTTCGGGACGGAGTTCTACTGTAAGCCATGTTTGTCTTGCGTCTGCTAAAACTATAGTGTCACAAGGACACATGCCTCCTTATGTGTCAGTAGTTCATGTACCTACTTATGGATCATCTCATGGAGTATCTCATGCACCATCCCAGCTCATGGAGCTTCCTATATACCTACCTATGGACCATCTCATGGAACATCTCGTGTACCATCTTATGGTCCAGCTTATAGATCTTCCCATGGACCTTCTTATGGACCGTGTTATGGAAAAAGCTATCAACCATATGGGTATGGGTATCAACAACTTTCTTACTATCCTAACTATGGATTTGTAGCACCTCAGCCTCAAGGTACTCCATATTACAATGCTTCAATGCAACACTTCATGGGTCAAATGGGAGGAGGTTATTATCCCACTGGCCAAGGCCATGGTGTGTATAGCAATCAACCTTATCCAAACCAATCATATCAGGGAGCATGGCATTAACTGGATCAACCTAGGCTCCCTTTCCTTGTGACTTTGAACCTATCCGATTTGTCGATATTGACGAATGACCCTATGTCTAATGATCTGGCATGGCCGATAGTCCCTACCAATATTCCTTCATACATTCCTAAGTTTGAAGGTAATGCTGGTGAAGATATTGGTGAGCATGTCACAACCTTCCACCTTTGGTGCTCTTCTAATTCCTTAACCGATGATTCCATATGTTTGAGGCTATTTCAATGCACCCTCACAAGTCTTGTAGCGAAATGGTATATAGAGTTACTGGGAGGGACCTATACTATGTTTGATGACCTTGCATAGAATTTTATTAATCACTTCCAGCTACCCGTATGTTATGATGTCAGTACCAAAATCTTGTTGACCTTTCGGCAAGACAAATCCACACATATTTCAGATCATATTCAAGAGTGGCATAGATGGAAACGATTGATTAAAGCCTTTATACCACCAGAGTTTCTTCTAGAGTGGTTCCTCAAGTCATTTTTACCTTATATAGCAAAGGATGTTTCCACGTTCGGAGTTCAAAATGAGGACCAAGCTATTTTTAGGGCTCAAGAGTTGGATTTGATCTATGCTCAGTCCAGATTCTTGTATGAGATTATCCCTAATGCTCCAAGATCCAATTTCGACCCTAATATTAAACCCGGGCCACATGGCAATGGTATTTTTGGCTCCACAAGTACCAAACCTGCAGAATCGGTATGAAACAAGTGAACCAGTTATTACTTAACTAGAATGCATCAGGACAAGTCGTAGATTCATTTCATCCTACCTAGTCGGTGAGTATGATTTCAGCGCAATCGTCGAATCCGAAAGGAAACCAATAGCATGGAAGGAATAAAAAGAAAGAAAAAAATAATTGTAAGGGTGGGAATAAAAATCAAAATGTTAATAATAATGACAACAACATGAAAAATGTTGGGGGGGACAAGGAGCCTAAGTTTAAGGTGAAGTTTCCTTGTAAGTTGTGTAAGGACGACCACCTCACTCACTTGTTCCCTCGTATGGAGGACACCTCGAAGTTCATAGCACAGGGCCCGACATATTTACTAATCCTTTACCTAATAATCAAAATATGAACTCGAGGACCATTGATCATGGTAGTACTTCTAGTGGGACTCCAAACCCGTCAGATACCGCTAGTGGTCACGGCTACATAAACATGGTGAATGCTACAAATGTTGTGACGCGTGCGAAAGACTATGGTTTGTCACAATATGACCTTGGGAAATAACTTGCTCCACTCAAGATATATTTGCAACTTGAAAAGCCTATGGATAAGCTTGAAGCTCTGCCTCACATTCCTAAGGGAGTCTTGAAGCACTCGAGGCACAATCCTAATGCTTGAGCCACCCAGAACTATTCAATTGTCGAGGATTTGGAACAGACTCCTCATGTGATGCCTGCATTAGAAGTGCTCCAGACTTGTCCTTCACAGAGAAAGGCCTTGTTGTCTATTCTTGGGGTTGGTGATTATAGCTCTCCTTCCATGATCAAATTTGAAACTCATGGAATCCAACCTCGCTTTCCTTACTACATGTCTCTTTTGATTCATGTAGAGTGTATTAACAACACCATCATGCGTACTGTGATTGATGAAGGCGATGTCGCTTCCATGATGTATTTGGCTTGTTGGAAGGGATTAGGTTCTCCCACATTGTCTCAGTCTACCAACATGTTGACTAATTTCGATGGAAGATCATTTCAGCCGCACGGTATACTTCCTTATCTAGAGGTCCAATTAGGAGGAAAGACTGTTGCGATCAAGGTGGAGGTGGTTGATGTGCCCCTTCACTATAATATTTTACTGGGTCGGAATTGGATGTACAATATTCAAGCAGTAGCCTTTTCCCTATTCCGAGTGGTTTGTTTTCCTTTTGATGGGAAGATCGTTCCTATCGATCATAAGTCTTTCCAAAATCCGAGTGTGTTAGCATCATCATGAGCTTCTATCCAGCAACTATGAATGTGGGTGTGGGTATGTATCCTTCTCTCATGGGAACCTTTAGTTGTCCTACGCCCGTTCTTATGATTGGGTATATTATTGGTGGGGATTTGACCTCATCGAATTCAGTATCCTTTCGCACTTCTCATATGGAGTATCCTTGGATTCTTACTTCACTGAGTACTTCGAATGATAATTCTATGCCTTCCGAGACATATGTGTCATTTCCTGCAACATTGGTGGCGTATCAAGCGAATCTTGATCATGTTGCAGAGCTTAGTCCTTCCTCTTCATGGACGAAGGAGGAGGACCCTTACGTACTGCTTGCATGGGCATTAGAGTCATCTCACTCTCAAGACTTCCTTGATGATGTTTTTTCGTCAGATGAAGCTATTATTGAGGCCATGTCTATGATAGAACAACCTTGGGAAGAGTTGCACCATAGATCGTATTTCCTTCCTAATCTTGATCGTTCAGAGTGTGATGAATTTAGAGTGATTCTAAGCGAGAAATTTGGTATCCCCATGGTCCAATTAAGCTCTCCTAGTCATATTGCTGAAGGGAACATGGCTAACCTGTCACCAACAATTCCTATCAACATTTTTTCATGATCCTGGTAAAATTGAGAACATTTACATCGGGTGGATTGTTCCCCCAATGAGATAAAAGAGTATACCGAGCATTTTATGTATTTTCATGATTTTGTTTCTTGTTCATATGAATAAATTCTAGGTATAGACCCTCATATTATCAAACAAAAAATAAAAACCTATCTGGATGCAAAACCGGTTCGACAACGTTTGCGTTCCGTGAATCCTAAAAAAGCACCCACCATTAAAGAAAATATAGAGACACTGCTCAAATATGGTTTTATCTATCCCATTCCCTTGACAAAGTGGATTTCAAATCTTGTTCTAATGGATAAGAAGTAGGGAGTGATCTGAATATGCACTGGTTTATGTGATTTAAATCAACCCTTTCCTAAAGATAATTTACCTACACCATTTATTGATCAAATTTTAGATGAGTGTGCGGGAAGTAAGGTATTTTATTTTATGGATGGATTTTCTGGATATAATCAGATACAAATTAAACCTGAGGATCACCATAAGACTGCATTTATTTTTCCTTGGGGAAATTTTGAATATCGAAAGATGCCCTTCGGCCTTAAAAACGATGGAGCTACGTTTCAGCAAGCCATGACCTTGATATTTCATGATCTTAAAAATATTATTGATTCTATTACAGAGAGAAACTTCCTATGTATTTGGGTGTACCACAATAGACATCTAGACATGATAAATCAATCCTTTCCCAATATGCAAGAGAAACCAAACATCTAACACTAAGGGACCTTGAATCATACCTTATTCCGGACGGTTGAAGTAGATCCCCGTCGAGATTTTTCCAATCTTTCTTTCGCTAACAATTTTCTCTCAACAACAGCAAACAAGACAAGCATGCTATATAATATGGTGTTAGATCTACTCTAGCATATATAATCAACAATGTATAAGCAATTAAACATATCCATGGATTCAATATTTACATTCAAATGCACATTATTGGACAGGAAAAGATATTTCTATTAATCAAATCAGAAATTACACAAGTGACAACCTTTGTCAGCACATCTACAAGCTGGAGAAATCGTCCTCCACTTGGGCATACACCACCTCAATCCTCCATCTCTCGATAGCAAGCTCACAAGCAAAGGAAATCTTGGGAAGAACACAAAGTTAACCAAATGGACAAAGGGATGCAGACTCAAGTATATGAAAGTTATGGAAATAATGGACTATAGTTTCGTTTATCTTCAATTCCTTTAAGTTTCATCCTTGCGACCATACTCCCTTTGAAACCCAAACACTCTAATTTATTAGAAGGTGTTGGCGGATTCCTTAGGGAAACATCCACTGATCCCTGGTTGATATTGTTTATGGTTGAGACTAGGACGATATCTGATCGTCTTTGAGCCCCCAACTTTTGTTCTTAATTAATGAAAACATCCTTGGCAAATGCTTTCACAGTGGTTCGTCTTTCATAAATCCAATAATTTCACCTCTGACAATGAAATACGAATTCCCACGATAGTCCCTATTAATCATTACTCTGGTCTCGAAGGAAAACACAATAGGACTAGAATCCTATCACGTTATTCCATGCTAATGTATTCATATCATAAGCTTTCTTTGAGCACTCTAATTTTTTCAAAGTAACAATGTCGGAGCCACGACCTAGCCAATTAAGGCCAAGAGTGTGCTGCCGGCAAACGCAACGGAAGGGAAGGTGCACACCAAATAGGCGAACTAAATTTTACGACCCAAGATCCAACTACGAGCTTGGACCCAGTTGATAAAAGATGAAGAACCTGAATTCAAAATCCAGTTACCAGTTTAGCAGTTTACTTTATGAATTGTTGTTATTTTTTATCAGCTCCTTTATACTTTTCCCTTCACATGTTAAAAGAATTATCTTATGTTTTATATATTCTGAAGATTATCAGCCATCTTTTATAAATCCATCTGTAGAAGAATATTTGCATCCTTCTTGTATTGTAGAAGGTGAATCAGTCTGTGTGCCACAGCTCATCTATAAAAATGACCACTATACCCAACTTCCTTCTAAATTTGATCAGCCATGTAACCTTGAAGAAACCAAAACTGATTCAAAACCTATGCAGAGCTCAACACTCGTTTCCATAACCGTTGAACCTTGTCAGCAGATTGTTATCCCTCATGATCAGCCCACAGCCTTTCAAATCAAAATCAAGATGAAGATGTTTAAGACATTAAAACTGCCCTCTTGGCTTCATCCTTATCCTCTTGGCTGTTATGAATATCTCCCTTGGTTTTTCGAAGAGAATCAAGCCTCAGCGAAAAGACACTTGGAATCTTTCGAAGATTTTATCTAATGTTTTTAGATTGTTCATGAGGATGTAATCATGAGATTTTTCTCTAAATCATTGATTAGAGATGCTGCTATATGGTTTAAGAATTTAAAAGATTACTCTATTGGCTCTTGGACAAAATTCACTGATGCATTTTTGAAGCATTGGGGTGAGAACAAATCTCTTGATTTGTATCTCGCTGATTTCTATGCTCTGAAGAGAGAGGAAGATGAAACTTTTCCTACCTTCAATCGAATATTCTACAACACTTATCATGCTATGCCTTTGGATATCCAGCCCATAGAGACAGCTGCCATTATATATTATGTGATGGGACTACATTCAAAACTTGCCCTTCTTCTGCTAGAAAGGAAATATTCATCTTTAAGCATTCTGTTTGAAGATGCTTTAGAGGTGGAGGAAAACATTGGTGCTTCAAGGATAATCACAGATCAGTTTAATTTTGAAAACCATCATTTACCTGAGCCAGATAAACATCAGTATGAGTCAGATTTTGAATAGGAAGATTGTGAGTCTGAAGCAGATTTGGAACAACAGTAAGCATGTGAGCTCCTTTCATATTTAGAATAAGATTCTTCAGTGTTTGCAAAGTACTCCCAAGACAGGTATGAATCTGGATTTTATGATTAGTTTGCAAACCAGGATGAGCCTATGATAAATGATGATTGTATAGGCAATTATATGTTTTCAACTGATCTTTATTCATATGATGTAAACCTTTTTTTATCATCCTATTGTCAGCACTATTATCAAAAGGGAATTTTAATGATTGATGATCAAGATCTGATCATAAGAGAACAAGGAGGTTCAGATCAGCTGTTGAGCTTTCATTTTGATCCGACAAAGGTTGAGCAGTCCACATTCAACATTGACATCAGTAAAGGAAAATATCAGTAACATAAAAAGGTATTTCCTATTGAATTTTATGACACTGTTGCTGACTATCTAGAACTTATGAGCAGCATAGATATCAAAATATTTTTGTCAAATGATAGCTGGTTCTATCACCCTTCAAAACTACATTACTGCATGCTAGGGTTTCATTTATTTTTTGGGTCAAGATCAGGGATAAGTTCAGCAGATCAGATTTTGACCTGGCTTCATTGGAAGCATGATGTCACATGATAAGAAGTATCTACTGATTAGAATTAGGATTAGGAGTAGATAGGAAAATAAGCTCTTAATATGAGCAGCTAGGTCATTTTCAGTTGTTTTCATGAATAAGCAAAGCAGGCTATAGGTAGGGTGTAGTAGATCAGTTATAGAAGACAAATGACTCCATGCCCAATGGAACACTAGAAGATAGCTTTAATTATTCTTTTTCAGGAAAGGCATTTTGGTCTGGGGTTCTTGGGATCTCACTGGTAGGTTCCCATCCCCAAGTAGGAGCCAGATGTTATCTCCCAAAATAATTTATTTCAATAGTATGCAGAATTTAATTCATGCAATGAGGGATATGAATATCACTGACAGTTTGAAATCCTTTGTTTTTTTATTTGGATAAAAATTTCACAATGATGTAGCTTTTGGTGGCTTAGGCGAGGATCAAAACATCTCATTAGCCACCGAAAGTTGGAAGATAAATAACAGATGGAAAACCTTTTCGGCGGTTAGGCATATTGCTAAATCTTTTGACTACCATCGGAACATTTTTTAACAACAATCGGAGGTTTAGTCCTCTACGGCACCGACTTTTCTGAGGTTTAGTCCTCTGCGGTGCCGATGTTTCGGAGGTTTAGTCCTCTGCGGTGCCGATGTTTCGGAGGTTTAGTCCTCTATGGCATCGACGTTTATAATAAAGGTTCAACTTTGGGTATTTATGAGCCAATAATGCTTTCAAGCTTCTCATTTTACTTATTCATGATATAATCTCTTTTGTTGTGATCTATTCAGCCATCATCTCTTTCTTTACTATATTTATGCCTAAATGTGTATTTAGGTCATTTTTAGATTGATTAAAAAGCTGATATCTATCATCCTATTGGTTTATTAGCGCCATTTTATTTATAAATACCATCCTCATTAGGATTTATCCATTTATATGCATGTGTTTTGTATGTAAGTCTGCCAGCCTAGTGAGTTCTCCATCCCTGCACCTTATTGTCGAATTTCTGAGCAATTGCAACTAAAATCCTTGTAAACGAGTGAGTTTTATGCATGCCTTGAGAGTGGAAAGGTTATATAGGTCAACTAACTTGATCCATATCAGAAAACCCTAAAAACATTGTAAGGTACCAGGAATCCTCAAGCTACAACCTAGAGGAGTTTCCTGGAGTGATAACAAATCACATATTCCAAATACACCAAAGATTATTGAGAAAATTCACATATTTTAAGGTTTTCTAGTAGTTAACGGTTGATCATGGTCTCAAACATTTTCTTTAGATGTGAAACATGTTCTTCCTAGGTATGACTATTATCTAGTATATCATCTAGATACACTATTACAAATTAATCTATAAAAATATGCAATACATCATTGACCAAACTCATAAATGTAGCTAGTGCATTAGAAAAACCAAAATAACTTACTAACCATTCATATAGACCTTGCCTAGTCTTGAAAAAAATCTTCCAGGTGTCTTATTCCTTCACTTATACCTAATGGTATCCTTATTTGAGGTATAACTTGGTGAAGTAGATGGCATACTACAACTAATATACCAAATCATTGACCCTAGAAAGAGGGTATCAATCCTTGACGCCCAAGTGTGATCTTATTCAAATATATTTAGTCAATACACATCCTCCAAGTCAATCATTATTTCATATTATGATGATAGGTGACCCATAAGGTGATATTCTTGTCAGATTACTTAATGCCTAATTGTTGCTGCAAATACCTCTTCACTTTTTATGCTTCTAGAATGGGTTGTTTGTACATTCCAATGTTTAGCAATGGCTAATCAGACAATAGTTGTATCTTGTGATCCACTTTCCTATTAGGAGGTATCCCTTTAGGCTCCTATAATAATTCTTTGTAGGCCTACAAAATATTCTCCATTTGGTGTTTCTTCTCTCTAGTACTCCCTCGAGATTCCTACACTTTTATTGATTCATATTCTTATTGATTATTTCTTATTAAAATAAATACAAAATTTCTACTTGAACTAATCAGCTTCATGGCTTGGTTGGAACTTACGAAAAGTATCTTTTATTTACCTTTGTGTGTATTTATGATTAAATATTTCCCATCCTTGATGAAGTGGTATTGGTTTTCTCTCCTCTTGAATATTGCATCCCTCGCATACATGTAGGGTCTTGCAAACACCACACCAAAAAATCAAGTGTTATTACATCTACCACCACTTCAGCAATATAATATGCATTTATAAAAATTTAATCTTGCACTATTTTCAACCCTAATTTTTTCATCTTTATTCACCCATGCCAAAGGGTAGGAGTTAGGATGCTCATGAGATTCTAATCCAATCTTACTTACAAGGTATTCTACTATGAGATTGACCTGTGAACCATAATCAAATAGAGCATCCACCTTGGTATTTTTTTAACTAAATATTTATGTGGAAGAGTTTCACAATATCCTTATCTTCCTTGGGATGGAGGATACTCATATTCACCTCCTTTTGCATCGTGGTTTCATGAATCCATGACCAACATGTTCATCTTCTTTCTATCTCTCTTTGGTGTTTTGGTTTACACTTTGGTTGTAGCTTTTAACACTTGTCTTTAGTGTGACCATCAATTTTGCAATGATTGGAGTGCTTTTCTTATCCTTGGATTGATGTGCCATGGATGTATCCTTTTGATATTTTATTTTCCCATCCTTGGAATAATATATGTGTTTGTTTTTCTTAGAACTACCTGGCCTCCTTTTCTTCTTATCCATAATCCCTAGATATTGTGGTTGCACACATGCCTCATCAATATTTTTAGGTTTTAAAGCATAAATTTCCTCTTTAAATGAATATGGATACTATCCAGATACTTGATAAGTACATCAAAGTTCTTGAGAAATATACCCAATATAATAACCATTTTTCTAAACTCAATGGTGTACTCATGTACACTTTTCTCTTTCCTTTGTCAAAAGTAATTCCAATGGATTCATTGGTCCTATTCATACCCAATAGGGATAAATTGGGACTTGATGAGGGTTTTAATGTTCTCCCACTTATTTATTAGGAGATCACCCTCTATCCTAAGTGTATCCATGTGGTTTTACCACCAAGTTAGGGAATGGTCCTCCAACTTTAGTCAAGAAAATGATATATTTTCCTTGTTTTGTATGTTATGGAAACTTAAATGAACTTCTAAATGTTCCAAGCACTAATTAAACTTAACATCATCAATCTCACCTTTCTAGTGATTGATGTCCACTTTTTATTCCACTTTAAATAGATATTGTGAAGAACTATTGCTGGGGAAGTTGGTTTCTCTTTCTTTGGAATTTTTTTAGATCCTTTTATGGGTCTTCAATGTTTCGTAATTTCCTATCTAATACTTTATTTAAGTTATATTCTCCAAACTCACTGAAAGGTATAAAATTTCTCTCCATAGGCTCCATGAGGATAAATATATTGTGAGGGTCAGAATATGAAGCCAATATCCACCACAAGAAAAAAGGTCTATGGCGATGGGAAAAAAAACATCACCATAACCTCTTTGGTGATGGTCAAAATTGCCTCCATCACTAAAGGAAACATAGTGAAAAGTAAAGGAGATATGGAGATGTGCTAAGTCCATCACCAATAATCATTATTAGTGATGGTCAATGACTGTCTCCATTTCCAAAGAACAATAGTGACATATCTTTAATGACTGGCACCATAGCCTCATTGGTAATGATCAAAATGACCTCCGTCACTAAAATTTGAATGTCACCAAAGGCAGCGTAGACAAAAAGTGAAGGAGATATGGATACGCACTAAGCCCATCACCAATAGTCATTATTAGTGATGGTCAGTGACTGTTGTCAATTCCAAAGGAAAAAAATGACATATATTTAATGGTAGTCACCATAACCTCATTGGTGACGGTTAAAAGGGCCTCTATCACCAAAAACTAAACATTGCCAAAGACAACGTAGCCAAAAGTAAAGGAGATACGGAGACGATCTAGGTTCATAACCAATAATCATTATTAGTGATGGACAATGACGATCACCAATTCCAAAGGAAAATAGTGACATATATTTAATGATCGTCACAATAACCTCATTGGTGATGCGCGATAAAGGGCCATCACCATTTCTATTCAATATAAAAAAATGTTACAATCCTTTAAGTATGGTCACTAAAGTTTCATTAATGGTGATGGTCACAAAATTAAATATCACAATTAATTTATGCAATGGTGACATACACATAATTAAATAATACCATTGAATTTTTCAATAGCGACAATCACAAAATTAAGCATCACCATTAATTTCTGCAATGGTGACATGCACATAATTAAATGTCACCATTGCATTTTTCAATGGTGACATGAAAAAGACTAAACTAGTTATTATCTCTAAATTCTGTACCTTGACTGCTAAAGGGAAAACCTAGGGAACTTGGAAAATAAATTGTTTAAAGATTGATTTTATGTTGATGAAAGTATTCTATTTTACCTAATGTTGAGTATCAAACAAGATTTTCAATAGATTTTTCAATTGGAAGATTATGACTTCATGGATGCAAGCATGCATGTATACAACAACCACAACATTCCTACAATATAATCTTCCTACTCCTCTAATGTACCTAATCAATGCACACCAACCTTGATAAATAGGTGAACTAACACATTTATCTAAGTTAAGGACCCCTCAAGGCTCATCCACCCTTACCTCCATCATCTCCTTCCCTTCCTTCATTTCCTACAGAAAGTCTAATGGCCAATTAATTACCTCCAATTTCAATTAAGTTTCTCACTTCTAGTGGTACCATAGATAGTAGTTTAAATATTTCAGTATGAAAATCTATTTAGGATGTGAAACAGGTATAAGGACAAACAAAAGTTGCATCAATTTTTTGCAACTTTTCACAGACTAGTATTTTTTTGGTATCATAAAAAGATGGGTAATGCACAATATTCAACTTACATATTTGCTGGCTAATTTTCTAGAAGAAACAAATATCATACCTAGTCAAGTTTAGTATTTCAAAAGTTGAACTCTATTGAGATCAAAACCAGGGAAAAAATGAAACAAGACACTCAAATAATTGAAGCGTTCTTAACCAAATTACTTATACACCTCTAAAAGAAACTAATAATCCTTCTTTCATATCTAGACTGCCAACACATTAAAGGATTAACCGTGGATAGCTGACTTATGTACCCATACAACAGGATTATACTTATTCGTAACTAGACTGACACCACAAAACAATATACATTTGATAAATTAAATCTCTTATAAGTTACTCTATAGATTATGAAGAAATATATGAATAGATAGATTGGATAGAGCATGATATAACACATAGAAAATTAGTATTAGAATAGTTCAAATCAATCTAGGCGCAGATGAATACAGTGATAAGAAAGGAAAATGAATCTATTGCACATGATGTTAAGAAGACCATTTATTTAATGAATGACCTTCAATAAGTTGGAAGGGAATGAAGGATCTAAGCGATCAAATTGAAAGTAAAAAAATATGATGCATTGTCTTTATTTCATCAAACTTGGAGGAATAACTTGAATGATTGTTCCAGTAATCCAAAGAATTCAAAGAAGTTGTAGAATGATGGAGTTGCATCTAATTTATATAGTTTAATGAACCACTCGATTCAATCCTACACCATAATATTTTGATTGTGGAAAATATCACCACACCACTTATCCCTATAATGGTTTGCGAGTTATGCGATCCTTCTAGCCATGTAATCCAAAATTAATGGAAAAAGTAATGAATGTCAATATGGTATTGATAATACCAAAAGAACCTATGGATGTGTAGGTGACAAGGGACATACAAAAGGATTTCCAACAAATAATTTAATTATTACATGCATACTATGGAAGGAAAACATAGTTTTAGAAAATGATGTTGCAATTAATCCAAAATATAAAATCATCCCAAAAATAGATGAGAAACCAAAGTCTAGGTATCGAGTGTTAGATTTTTATAACATTAGAAGTATAATTTCATTGTTTATTTTCATCCCACAGTCATAGAATTATTTTATTTGCGGAATAAACAAAATTGAATCAATGAAAGATAACCATGCACAAGAACATACAAAGAGACACAAAGATTTACCCTAGGAAACCACAAGGGAGAAAACACAACAAATTTTTCTTATTCAGATATTTTATTTCAAGATAAAATATACATCCAGATACAAGAGAGTCATATAGAAAATCTCTATACAAACTTTAGATCCAAACAAGAAAACTCTCCAACAATAGTGAACCCAAAAATATTCTTCTACAACCCAAGAGCAATCTTCACTTGCGCACAGCTTGGGAGAGTGAGAGAGATGAATTGGTTGTTGTGATAATGAAGTGTGAAAGAACTTTATTTATATTCTTCTTTTCACTAGAAGTTTCCACAATTATGTTGGCTTGACTTTTATTTATTTATTTATTTTATCTTTTAAGCATACTTGTATTTTTAACTTCTACGGTTATTTAACCCATTTCATTGGGGTAATTATGCTCTTAATTTATTTTAACTTTCTCTAGGACATATTGAGAATACATTATGATGCTACATAAACATCAACACTCCCTCTTAGTGAGGAATGTATTCTCCTTCCATGATCTTCAACACTATTTTTATTCTGGAGGTTCTTTTGTTGGGTCGAATTAGATAGTGAGGATGCCTCACATATATGCAAAAATCAACATTGGGATATATTTATAAGACCAAGAATAAGTGTGTAATAAAAGTATAAGTCTTACCACTAAATTGATTCTACCATTCAATCTTCAGGCCTTTCAAAAAAGAGTTTAAAAATGCATATATTCATCAATCTTTTCTTTAAAATGTCCAACCAAGTTATATCCATTGGCTATGTTTACCTAATGAGAGAGGAACATTTGTTTTTGCAAAACAAATTAAAACATTGTTTCTAGTGCTCCTATCACATTGCCAACAACTATAAACTCATACAAAGGCATTATCAAACACCAAAATATTCCAAATGAAGACAATGCCTTGAAATTTGAAAGGGTTAGGTGCAAGAAAAAATATGAGCAAGGAAATAGTGGAATTCAAAACCAGGGAAGAAATAAGGAAATCTAGTATAGATAGGCATACTTATGTTGAAACAATTTTTTTTAGAAAACCAACAATTTATTTTTCTTTTATGTTATGAATAATGCTTTGATTACCCTAAAAAGGATATGTGTATACATGCCATTTCATAATATAATGATTGTTGTAATTTTGTATATGAATTCCTACCATTCATAAACACTTATTAGAAGAAGAAAATTTCCTTTGAAAAAAATAGATATCAACATGAAACACTTGGAATCTCTGTTTCCAAAAACAACAAAAGAATTGAAAGTGAATCACTTAACTTATAAGATTGACATTTGCAAGTACCAAGGAAACTAATATAGTTGACATTGAATCGCAATGTAAAATAGACAATGTTTTTAAGTAGAGAAGCCTAGGAATGAGAAAAAAAAAGTACACTTTGCGCATTCATGTCCATCTAAATATTTCATAATTATAGAATTTCCAGCCTTAACATTGATATTGGTAGAAAAGTGATAAACTATTTGGCATCAAACATATCAAAGAATAGGGAAAATGCCTTGTAGGTAGGGTTTTGACATAATTTTAGAAATAAAATTTGAATTGGCTCCATTATAATATTATTTGGGAAGAATATTGCACTACAACACATATTACCCAAAACCAAAGAGAAGATAAGGTAAGAAAATTAAACAAGCTGTAGATAAATAATTAAAAAAGAATTTAATGGCTTCAAGAAGATCTAAAATTCCGATGAAAATGACTATTCTTGGAAATAATACTTAAAATAGTGAAGAAAACTTAGATATTAATGAGAATGTCATTACCATTAAATCTTGACTATAGTTAGTGTAAAACATGCATAATTACTTCACTTCATTATAGGCTTTGGAATTGTAAAAATATCAGTAATGAATTCCATAAAGATAATATGCTGACAACATAGTTCATAGTAGAATAGGTTTAAAGAAATGTGGGTGGAAATATTATGCAAGAGTATAAAACTTGAAAATTTTAATTTGTGCCTCAGACAATCTCAAACTACTAAACATTATTCATTGAAGAAATTTTTCAGTATTTAATCTATATGAGATTAGCTACTTGTTTTTACTTGAAAAATGCATCTTATATTTAGAGAAAAATATTTACATCAGCAAATCAAAAAGAGATTGTCTTTGCCTAGTATTGCAGTACTTTGAGATAACCAAACATTTTTTTCTAGAATTTAGTTTGCAAGGAAAAATTGGTAGTATGTACAAGAATAATACCCAGTTCTTCTTTAGGGGTATATTTATTGGATGGAGATCGAGCCTTTCAGGTGATTGTAGTTATCTGGTTCTTATAGTTTAATTTGTGTCATGTATCCATTCAACCTTTTAAAAAAAGGGGTAAGATTTTTTATTTTCTTTTTCTTTTTTTATCTCAATATATTTATCTTATCCTCCCATCCATGGATAGGACATATCCCCATAGTTGCATCATACATACCATATAAAGCATTAGTAAGTATTACAGAGGACTAGCGATAACAAAAGGTTAAGGAATATCATTATACACATTGATCCACAAGTTATATGTAACTCTAATCATATATCCCAACAATTAATGATAGTGATTCCTTACACCATCAAGACACATGCATTACTATCATGGAGACCAAGCCTAGCCAATCATAACACATAGGAATATCATGTCCTTGCAAATCAAGCCATGTTGATCCATATGAAGCCATTTATTTATCCATCATTCCATTACACAATAAGGACAATCATCATGCATTATTCCAGATTGAGGACATGGCTATCAAGCCACACAAGAATTATTCGCATGATCATAAGACATACACTTAGTACATGCATATACTATGTAAGCACAACTTGCTTAACCATATGCATTTCCAATCTTGCATGAACAACATAATAGTCCCAGGCATATCACAACAATATAATAAATGCATGATGTATACATCATAAACATTATAAGCACGTGCTAAAATATACAAATTAATCATGATACAACATATTGCATAGCATCACCAAGCATATGAATCACCTTTACATTTCATTAAGAATTCTTACAAATTAAGACCATAACTTAAGAACACTTATCTTAATAAGGGAAACTGGAATTTCAAGCTCCACCTACCACCAACCATAGGCACTCAATCGACATGTACTCTTTATGTTATGAGGCCACCCTTGAGCCGGGCTATGGTTCCACTAAGACCAAGGAACACATCCCATGAATTATTCAATAACTAGACACCAAGTACACATCCATCCCAAGATAAGAGACTCAAGGATTTACTCATCCTTGATTATTCACGTGTAGAGTACATAACACCTACTTAATAACATGTAATAGAACAAGGGATCCATCCCTTTCCAATCAACATATCATTCCATCAAAAAGGTTAAACCATGATTAACCTCAATTCATTAAATTTCAGGCATCAATAACATATTTTATCTCATAGGATTCAAGCCCTTTTTTATAGAAGGACCTAACCACAATAGCAACATAATCCACTTGAAGGATTGTTCGCTAGTATCTTGCCCAATAACATCACAAGACCATTATCAACCAATGCAACAACTTGAAACAAATGATGAAATCCCTGAGGGTCCATGCCCTCTCCTACGAACATTAATTCACATGGATAACTACATAATTTAGAGTTACCATCTTAGAGAGTCGCGGAGGTGAAAATCCCTCTCTCCTTGTCAACAAGCACATTAATATATAATTGCATAACCATAAGATAATAAAGTGCAATCTTAAAGGGAAATGGCCTTGCATATTATCGCAATACATATATCATTTTATCATTAGGATCAAGGTTATGGGTCCAAGATGTCTCTTGAAATCCCTACTGCACAGACATATCACATATCACATATCACTTTTATCAAAGAAGCATACCCTTTCGATCAATCCAAGTTCATGGAAAAATCTAAATATCAAATATTTTTAATAAAGGAGTCTAATTCCAACCCTCACATAATTGTTCTATCATCTCTACAAAATACAAAAGCTACCTGCACTAAACAACTAGAATTGGGTTTCCCCATCACAAGCTTGTATATATATTTATATCACACATTGCAAACGTATACTTATGTAAGAAGGATAATTCCTTCTCATACTTATGGTAATTCGTTTGGATGTCACTCAAAACAACATCAATATTTATATAAATACAAACACGTAATCCCAAAGGATTCATTTTACTATATCTCAATACAATCATCAAGTTTAGGCCTTGTTTAATATAAACACAAGCCAAGGCTATCTCCTCAAACCTCTCAAGGATTCACTTAGAAACATACACATTCTAGAAATCACTATGGATCCCAGGCCATAGGCTCTCCACTCCTTTGCAGTAATAAATACATCAATATGGATCCTAGGGCTACACCCTCCTCAATCATATGGTAAGCACCCACACACACACACACATAAAGAGTTTAACTTAGGGATCAAGGATGGCCTCTAAGACTACACCACCCACTTACTGAAAGCAATATTTAACAATAATAATTGCAATTATTAAAATGCACTTAAATCTGGCTGTGTGTCCTCCCCAAGAAGAATGCCCTTCTCCTCCTACAAACAATTAAACCATTGCATATATCTAAGAGAGAAACAAACCATGGTCCAACTTCTCCATATCTTTGTAGCAATCATCCATCCAAGTATATATACAAAAGCTACATCTCCAAGAAAAACACATTCTCATTTTTCTTAGAAAATAATATAATCACAAATACATGTAGGTTGAACATAGCCAATACCCATTTATTAGCCGTAGTGACAAAACAAATGGTTCCGAGAGGGATTTTCCTCCATACCTAAGAATTGGTAGTGTTAAATAAATGAGGCCAAGAGATGAAGACACCCTCTTAGCATTATGCAAGCAAACAAAATCATAAATATAAATAATTCCATACAGTTTTAGAGGTTCATCCTCCTCAAAGGAAGCTCCCTCTCCATTGAAATGAATCCATATAAACAAATATTTATAAATCAGGTTTCACCCACAACTCGGCTACGTCCTTCATAGGGAGCGCCCTCACCCACCTCTATGCATGTCCTCCCAAGGAAATGCCTAGCAAACAAATGAATGCATGCATAGGTATTTATATATATAAATCATATATTAACAAACAATAGTTGGATCGACAACCAAAGGGGCTGCGTCCAGCTCCATTTCCAAGAAATATATATATATTCCCAAACAATTACTGGATTGATTTCTAAACAGGCTTCGTCCACCTCCATTGCCAATAAAATATATATATAGTGGACAACAATGATTGTCTTTTTAATTTTACTAGAAGAAGATACAGTCTAGAGGTATATGAATCCAAAAAAAGAGAGAGGGAAAATTCTCAATAAGTACACAAGTGAAATTTTTATTCTTTCTTTTTTAATCTAAATAAGGGTTATTGTTAAATCCCAAAATTTAGTTTTTATACTTGATTAAGAGTCTTAATCGTATATGGTTTATGATGTTTTATTTTATAGATCTTCGAGGAAAATTTCTAGATATACATATTTTATACCTTGGAATTTTATGTATACTATTATTTAGACACTAACGTCATAATACTTTTATAGATAAGTATTAATGTTTTATTTTAGACCTAGGAAGTTTTAGAGCCGTAAGGTAACCTTGTTTATACATAATATTGCAGTTGCAGTTAAAGGAAAAGAAAAATCATGTACATAAAATCTATTATGTATAAATAACTTGAGAATAAACATATCAAAATCACGAGGGCCTATCATTATAATCATGCTCTTTAATGGGTGTGTGCAAGCTGATGAGGGTCTCTTTTGACGCATTAGATGCAATAGAAAACTGAAAAAACAGGCATTCATCAACTTGCATGGATATTGTGAGACACTTGCACAATGAATCTTGCGATGAGTAAAAAACAAGAAATGTAGGAAATTGAATCATGTTTTCAAATATATAATTTTTTTCTATTGAAAATGTTGTTTTATTTGGAAAATGGGAGCGCTTTTTATTTAAGCAAAATGGGAGAGTGTTTTAGTGAAGCACAACGCGCGTGCGCATTTTTAAATACTACAATGAGTGCTTGTTTTGTCAATTATACCAATACTTTTATTATTTTATGTCCCCCTCAACTCCCCTCTTACCCCTAACTCTTACTAACCCCCCCTCCTCCTCTCCTTGCCTCTAAGCCCCCTTCCTCCTCTCCCTACCTTTAACCCCCCTCCTCTCTCTTCCTAACACCCCACCGCCCCATTCTCTCTCTCTCTCTCTCTCTCATGCCTATGCCTCCCCTTACCACTAACACCTGAATGTCCCTTCTCCCCACCCCCAAACCCATAACCCTTTCTCTCTACCTCTAACTCTTAAACACCTCCTTATTCTTCTATCTCTAATCACTTAGCGCCCCCCCACTGAAACCCCTAAACCTCCCTTGCTCTCTCTCTCTCTCTCTCTCACACACACACGCACACATCCCCCTAGCACCTCTCTCTCACTCCTAACACCTAAAACCTCTCTCTCCACTCTTTCTTGCTCCCCAACTCATCCAACTACACTTAGCCCCCACCCGCTCTCTATTCCCCAACCCACTCTCTCTCACACACAGACACCCACATCACACATACAT